>CM046851.1:20126095-20191095 GCA_025618425.1 Heliocidaris tuberculata | reverse complement strand
TGCCATTAACACATGAAAAAACTGCTCGATTTACTGTTTCAGTTTGTGAATGAGCCGTAAAATACTCTGTGCTCTCTTTATCCATCCAGGTATGGCTAGTATAGACAGCAGTGCGCCTGAGACCACCTCAAGTGACAACTCCCCCACCCTAGCGAGACGAGTGCCTCCAGGGGGATGGGGACGTTACCATGGGCCAGGCAGCGACAGCGGAAGCAGTGGCAACTCCAGTGATTCAGTCAGCTCCAGCAGTTCAGGGGAGAGGGGGTCGGGAGCTAGGCCTAAGCTACGGGAGGCTGAACCGTAAGTAGATGGAAGAATGATACGATCGATCTTAGTGTGTGTACATGTAGAAGATGCTGGATCGCAAGTACGAACAATGAGAAATTGATGCTCATGGATTGTCGATACTGCCTGAGGTTTTAATCATATCACCTAGCCTCTTTTGCCACATTGTACGTAGGTCTTGTGGATATCATCATCCAAAAAATTGTCAGTTTAATTTTTTTAGAATTTAGTAGGGTATGAAAGGTAAATGTAAGGAGCATAAATTTTCAGTAGTGAGAGAGTATTGTCTCTCACGTTTCTTTTACTTTCTAGAACTATGTAGAATCTTTGAAATGGGTGATCTGATCCTATTTGTCAAGGTAACTTTGTCAGCAATTGTAATTTGTGAATGATTTGTATGTCTTGTATCATGGTTTTTTTGTTTTTTTTTGTTTTAATTAGCACTTGCCGACAAGTTTGGGTTTTTAAGAGTGATTTATATTTCTTACATCTTGGATGATGTTGTGTGTTTATGTTATAAAGGGCATTCTGTGTGTGTTCTAATCTTCACTATCTGCAGTGCTTTCATTGGCTTCCGGTTACTCCAAGTCCCTTACCGAATGTGTAATTTTCGTGAGTTCCAATTTTGACAATAAGTACTTTTTTGTAATGGAATTCAATCGATTTAACTCGAAAATCCTCTCTCTCTTATTTTTGCTTCTGGATATTGCAGGAGCCCAGGACCAGGTATACCTGTGTCTTTGATGCGTGCTAACCCAGTCAGCATACCCGTAGCACCAGAGAACCTAAATGAGAACAAGGCTTGTATGGCAGCAGGCAAGGCTAATAGGTGAGTCTAGATAATGTACACGTAGTCATGTACAGGTATCTTGGAGGCTAACATACAATGTAAGCACGTCACTGTGAGGCAGGTCAGGTCAGAGATCAGGTCTGTCGTATGCGTAACATTATTTCCTAATCCTTCTGTGCTTTTAAGTTTTTGAACAGTTGTCGTAAATTATCTTTTAAGAGTTAACTTTAAACTTGTAGTATACAAGCTTTTGCTTCTAAACATGTTCAAGTGTTTTCACATCACATAGATCAATATTTGTGCATCATATACTTTACTTTATTGATATTTAATTATGTGCCCATATCTATGGAAAGAACATCATTGTTATATTATTGTTGTTATTGTATTTATTGTATGTTACGCACTGTAGTATTATGTTAATATGGTTGAAAACAGTCAATAAAATCTGAACTTGTACATTTCAAAGAAATTGTTTTATTGGGCATAAAATATTTCAACTTTACCTTGAGGTTACCTGATTTTGATATTTTCCTGGGGATTAAACTTTATTATGAGGTTTTGTGATTCTCTTATTGGAAGAGAAACATGGCCAGTTTTAGTCCAAACACATTGTTCCACACTCATTCTCTTGGGTGGGATTTGCTGCTAGTGGCACAGGAGGGTCTTGCAAAGTAAAATATTAGCTTACAACTGTAACTATACCTCCCATTGATAACTATACAATGTAGGAAAACCTATACATGTTTAAGAAACATAATTTATTTTTATGTGAATGTTGTAAAGTGAAATGTAAGATGAAACATCACATCGTGATATCTGAACTTGTCATATGGGCGTCATGCTGTATGCTGTATGGGAATTGAACATAACCGTGTTTATCTCTCCCAAATCGAGTTACTTTATATAATGTTAACTTATATGATATGTGTCTCTTGTGAATGACCCTTTAGGATGTCTCTTTATGAACATTTCTCTTTTGTAAAAAAAAAAATGATAGATTAGTCGAGATCAGTTTGAACCATACAAGGTGATGCTAAACACCGTTTTTATCTTGATCATGTACATTTCCTGCAGAAGGGGTCGCAAGGGAGGTCGTAATGACAACTGCCCGACTGTCCCCAACCAACCCAGCGAAGCCTCTGCCCACTTCTTCTTTGAGCTGGCCAAGACGGTCCTTAACAGAGCAGGCGGTTCAAGCAGCACAGCACTCTTTACCCAGGAGTGTACAAACTCAAATCACTCCGGGCCGCACCGAGGTCTGCACCTGTGTGCGTTTGAGATTGGACTGTATGCGTTGAGACTCCACAATGCTGTCACACCCAACTGGCTCTCCAGGACGTATTCATCTCATGTTTCATGGATCACAGGTTAGATTTAGCTTGATGTTATCATTTTCTTGGATCAATTTCTTCTTCTTTCTGATTTATTCAATTTGTTCAGGTCTTTTGATGCTTTATAAGCTTCTAGCTGTATTTTGAGTATCCTTTTAATTTGTTAAGATTTCACTATATTTACTTATATGATATTTAACCTTTTCAGTATTATGGAAGAGCTACATGTACATGTACATGTAATTTTCAAGCAAAAGTAATTTTGTCAAAGTAACAAACAAAGGAAAATGTCCTCTTTTGAGAGCCAGAAGGGCGTTAACTCATATACTTTAACACCTATACTTTAACACCTAGTAATTGCCCTTTGGGCTCTCAACTGTGTTGAACTAAATGTGTTTTGCTGTCACTCTAAATTTTTCTTTGTGTATAGGCTATTTTTATCACATCATCGACATGAATATGTGCTTTAATTGTTGAAAAAAACTGCCATTGATGTCTGTTTTATATGTACCACTCTCTTGTGTTCAGGCCAAGCCATGGAAATTGGCAGTGCAGCTATCAACTTGCTGGTAGAGACATGGGAGGGTCACCTGACCCCTACCGAAGCGGCCTCATTGGCCGATAGGGCCTCTCGAGGTCGTGACCCCAACATGGTGCGGGCAGCGGCCCAGCTGGCACTGTCTTGTCTCAGCCATGCTCATGCCCTGAACCCAACAGATGTGAACAGGGCACTCATGCAGGTTAGTGTCATTGAAATTCTAGATCTGCGTACTCTAAATATTTCGAGCTTGTTGTTTGAAGAAACCTTTTTTAAGAGTGTGATATTCATAGCAATTCATATTTTTTTTTTCCCTTTAAAGAAACTACAAGCAGAATTTGTATTTTTCCCCTTCACATAAAGTACTGTTGCTTTCCATTACAGCTGCTAGAAATTTTAAAATTGAAATCTGATTTTATTTTTTCAGATTTTATTTTATTTTTTATTAAAGTAAAAGCAAGTGAAATCTGATTTTCCTACATTTTATAGAGTCATTAATGGTATCTGTGATTACATGTTTATAGTAGATGAATAAAAGTGATGTCCTCTGCATCAGTTTGATACACATTTTTTCATTTTGATCCATATTTCTATGGAGCGTTAATTTGAAATTTATCCCATTATATATGTCTTTTTTCATTGGGCATGTTTGGCCTTTACTTGAAAGTGCATGTATCATATGATAGTTACAAATGTCGAATTGGGGGCAAAGTTGTAAAAATCTGAACTTTGCATTTTTTTACATGAGTACCAATTTATATCTCCTCTCTCATCTCAGTGCAAGGAGCAAGACATCATGATGTTGCAGAAGGCCTGCGTAGCTGTAGAGAGTGCGGCCAAGGGGGGTGATGTCTACCCCGAAGTCTTGTTCAATGTCGCGAAGCAGTGGGAGTGGCTTCATGACAACTCCACTGGACAGGGCAACCACAGCAACCAAAGGCATCAGCACCACCACCATCAGCACCAGCATGATTCGGACGAAGACAAAGCAGCTGCAGCTGATGAGGGGACAGGAGAGGAGATCGGACCTGTGGTACCGTTCGTGAACGCACCTGTCAGAGGGATTGTTCAACAGCAGCATGTCGTTGGTCTGCCTTATAGACTGGCGCAGCCCCACGCAGTTCCATTAGTATACCATCATCCGGAATATCAGGAGTATGTTGCAGTTGATCCTTACATGGCTAGGCATCAGTTTGGCAATGCAGCTCATGCCATGCCCGTCGTTGGAGACCACAGGCTGCAACAGCATCGGCCTCCCATGCCTCAAGATGCTCACAACATGCAGTGGCTTCCTCATCACCAGTACCACGGGCCCTGCCCCTACAATGCCAATGTTGCAATGCCTGGGATGGCTGTGTCCGTACCCCGTACGGCGTTCCAGCCGACACAGGTCATGCAGCTTCCACCGGGACAGGCGATGGCGCAGCGCCCCATCATCCAGTACCCTATGCCTCCAACTATCATTCATGCTAGGCCAAACGTGTTACCCCAACAGCAGCAGCAACAGCCCCACCCTGTACAACCCATACCCAACATGGCCCAACCCATAGCCCCACAACAGCACCCAGGACTGTTCTATCTCCATGCCACCTATAGGGTGGGCATGTTGGGCATTGATACTCTTGCAAGGAGAGTTCACGATGAAAGGACCCAGTCAAGGTTCTCGCCGAATCCTCCTTATGGTGAAGACATCAAGTGGCTCATGGAGATTGCTAAAAGATTAGGTAAGTCTTCCACATCAACCTTTTTATACACACATTTAAACCATATTATCAATTTCAATCTGCTGTTCACTTTATAATAATAAGCTCGGTATTTGGAAATTTTGAAAATAAGGTTTGTCAACCCATTTTTTTTTTTATTGGCAGATGTATTTCTGACATAGATTTTAGGCCTTGTACACAGTAATCAGGCACCTTCCTCTCTATAACTCTACTTTCAAACTTTTTTTACATTTTGCGAAGAACTGACAAAGTTACAAATAGAGGTGATGGTTTTGATGTTTTGACTTCTTCAGGAAATAAGAATTTATCCTGTTGCCTCAATTTTTTTAAAATTGCAAGTATAAATTTCTAATGCTGCTAACTCTTATCATAAATATGTATTCATTTAAATTTTTAACCAGAATAATCCATTTATTCCTGGTTATATGTACATATATGAATAGATTCTTATATTTTTTAATATTTTTCACTTTCTTTCCACCTCCAGGTGTAAGTTATGTTCAACAGTTCTGTGCATGTGTACTAAGCGTTGTAGTCAGTCCGTTTGTTTTACATACGATAACCTGGGAAGCTGCCCATTACTTGGCGTCTATGAACCATACATCGGTCCAGGCCAATCTACGATCGCCCATCCTGAGTCCGATCGTACAGAAGTGTGTTCAGATGTACATTCAGTGCATCCATCAAAGGATGTATCACATCACGCCGCCGGAGTACGACGACTTCATCAGCGTGGTCCAGAGCGCACAGAAGGCCTTCTCGATGCAGGCAGGTGGACAGGCGCAGTTCAAGGACTTCATCCAATCGCTACGAAGGTTGCCTCGATGCAAGCACGACCTGTGGGTGCGCTTGTCGGCCACTCTCTCACCGAGTCTCTTTGAGCATTCCTCTTCCTCCTCGGCTTCCTCACCTTCCACTACTACTGTGTCGACAAATCACTGACAGCGTCTCATCCAGACTTAGGCAGGTCCAGCCAATCAGGAACACTCTTTAATATGATTGGTGGGAATCTATGCTGTATAGTTCTATGTATTGGTAATGACTCATTCAGAAACGAGAGAATTTTTTCCCAACGCAATTCACAGGACAGAGACGGATCCTCCCCCCGGTGAATTATGGGATACTGTGTGTCAATGTATACTTCCTGTTCAGTCGGATTTTTTAAGACTAGGAACAGCCAAATAATTATTTCATGTTGTGGAAGTGTGTGTAATCTACGAGTCTATTGTGTGTCCCACGATGGACCGAATCTCAGTATTTCTATGAAAGGCTCTTTTACCTCTGTCATTTAGAAGTTCAGTAAGCTCAGTGTTCTCCATTTCTTCCTTGATCAGCTCAAGGTATTTTGCTTGTATGGTTGTGAAACCCAGACATTTGATGTCCAAGGAACTCCGACGAGCACTAATATTTTCCCTGAAATTTTAAATGTGTTTCAATGAATTATCCGCAGGATGTATATACTTTAAATTCGGTTCTTTTCCAAAACAAGTCTTCATAAATGTTCTGTCCCTCGTAATCAAACAAGGCCCTGTTTCACAAAACTTGTTATCAGTAACAACTGTCACATTTCTATGACAAATTTTGCTTACAGCCAATCAGATGCAAGGATTTCAGTAGCTTATAACAACAATCCTAACTTGTTATTGATAACAAGTTTTATGAAACAGGGCCCAGAGCTGTTTATTATTCTCCCACCACAATTTCTATTTTTTTCAAAGATGTACAAGATTGATAATTTTCCATTGTTCTTGCTTATTTATTATATAGATTTCTAGTTTTAAAGTTCAATGTTTAATTTTTTTTGTTTAACATCCATGTGCAAGCATTGTTCCAGAAAAGGTATTTTTGTATATAAGTTCAACATGTACATGTATTTGGAAGGATGGTAGAAAGATAGAGAGAAAGAGAGCAAGAAAGCAGGGTCTTGTTTTTAATTATTTTGAATGCAATAGGGGAAATTTGAGATGAAACTTGGAATGTGTCCAGAAGAAAATTATAGGCGGGAGGATGACGAATTTGCTCTCTTCACTTTAGTGTTGAGGTGGTTGTGGTTAGGAAGACTGTAAAATAACTGTTTCCCCAGTTTGAAGGCAAGAAGTAGCTCACTTGAGGAATACAGTGATTCAGTAGCCTACAGTGTAGGACTGAAAAAAAAAGGCTTAGCTCCAGATATTTGTCTGGGATTTGATAAAGATGTACAGTGCAGTGCATCATTTCCAACAATGTTGCCTGCTCTTTGCAAAAGAAAAGCATCACCTTTTTTTAGGTGTTTTCATGAACCACATTTTTAAATTGTGTTTTTTTAAAGGTGACATTGTCTTTTTAGAAATGACCCTGGATAATCAGGAGTTGGATGGCTTTGATGTCAGGAATCAAATTCTGATTGTTGCATCTTGTGCTCACTGCTTGAGCAGCAAGTTGGAAGAATCTGCAGTGAAACCAGCAAATAAGTGACTTGAAAATTTTGTGAAAACGGCCGTTTTTTTCGCAAATAGAAAGTATCGCACAGTGCTAAAGCTTTATGTTGTGCCAGTTGCAATTCAGTTATTTGGCGGCATGACACTTGCGAATCAGTGAGATTCGCAAAAGTTTCATGCATGCCAAAATTTCTGGTTTGACAGTAAAGGAAATGTACATGTACATGTAAGGTTGACTTCGATAACTGACTTGAAAATATATTGCCTCTTATTTTGGTCGTCTGTGATCATGCAGTTCTATTCAAGGCAGGAGTTTAATTTTTCCTTTCTACCCATATCAGGAGTCTTTCCTTGAATGTGAAAGCCATCCTGTTGTTTAACTTTGATTACTTCCTTCTTCTTGGTTTGCTAATTCATGAAGCAGTGGTCTTGGTTAGAGAAAAGGTTGAGTTCTGGGAAAGGTGAAAAATAATTTGTGAGCTTTCTTATTCCTTTAATGTCAGTTTGGAAGAACATCATAGTAGAAATGTCCCCTGAAAAGGATTTGCTCTTCAAATACCCTCATATTCGAAATATAACCAGAAATAGCTGAAGTGTTTGGGCCAAACATTCATGCCATATGTTTGTACATGTACAGTCCCATACATCCATTTCGGTGTGCAGTGCATGTGGTTTGCAGCGAGATTTGGTCAATTTCTTATCATTTTGATGATTCCAAATCCCCAGTATACACCACTTCTTATGTAGACATGATCAATCTTTCTCACTTGCTTTGAAACGGTTTCTTTCACATTGTAATCACATGATGAGAACTCAACTTTATCTTTAAGAAAAATGACTGTACAAGGATGTACATATATCAAATGAAATTCAGTCACAAGTCCCAGAGTCACCAGGACATTTCCTTCTATTCAAAAGTTTCAAAACTTGAATAAATTTTGTTATCTTAAATTTAAAGTATTTCACAATTAATTTTATTAGAGAAAATTGTTGATTCCCATCACTTATTTATTGAAGAGATCTTTTTTTTCCAAAATGTATATTTTTCAATGTTTTCTTGTGTGTAATATGTGTATAACTAGACATAAACTGAAAAGAAAAAAAAAATAAAGATTGAGAAAAAAAAAATAACCCTCTGTTCTCAGGTTTAATCTAAGCTACCTTTTTAGAAGTATTGATGTCTAATGTTTGAAGATATGTGCAAAGGTTCAGCGTTTAACTTGTACCATTGTTGAAAGTCATATAAATGTGAAAGATGTCGCTGTATATACATGTTGCTCCTCATTCTCATCTGTATATATTACTTTTAGATTCTCACAAAGTTTGTGGATTCTGTGATGCATTGAATGTAGCAGTAATAGAAATGGATTCCTGTATGTAAGAATCACCAAGGTTGGGTACTCATGTAGTCCCTCTTATTTCTCACATGTCTTACTTTAATATTTAATTTGAAAACCACCAAGGGTTTAGGAAATTTACTTTTCAAGAACACACACACACAGAATCTACATGCATAGGTAACCCAAGTATTCAAAGCCGATTATTTACTCACTGTAATAGCACAAAGATTACAAGTTCAACTAGGCCTAGTCCCATATGTACAGATTATTGTGTGTGAAGTAACATGTATGCATACACCTCTTATATGGATTGTAACACTTTTAGATGGGGTAATGCTGTAGTCTAAGAAAATGCTACTGATTTTGAAGGGTAAATATTTATATTATTTTGTTTGTCACAAGACAGCTCAAAAGCAAAAAGGCCACAGTGGCCAACTATTGAAAGAAAAAGTTTTCAAATGATTTACACAAAACTGTAACATGATTTATTATCTTTTTTTTTTTTTTGAGGCAGTGAATGGAAATAAAGATATATCGAAAGCTAATATTAACCCACAATTTTGAAATGGCTAAAGTGATCCCCCCAGGTAACCTAATTGCAGTCTTGACTGGGAATGCAGTAATATTTCATGTTTCAAGGCTCATTATATAACAATGTTTACATACTCTTTATGAACGTGCAATTAGAGAACACATTTCTCTGTTAGATTACTGAATGTTGTAACTTGATTTTACGATGGGAAAATTGAATGAATTGACAAGGCAAGAACTTGTTATTAGCAGGGATATTTCTTCTGATCTGCGGTTGATTTTAAAAAAGGGGAACTCGTTTTCCAAACCAAGTCGCATCTTGGGTTTTTACCTCAGTCTCAAGTCTTGACCATGAAACACGTTTGTTTCTTGATGATTTGACATAGTGAATTATGATCTAGGTATCGTAACTTTGTTGGTGTTTCATCTAGAAATCAAAGTGACATGAATTGAAGAATTTTTGGTAGGAAAAAAAGTGTATTTGACTCAAATTCCTGATGAAATGATTGAAACAATGTGATTCTCGATAGAATGTGTAATATATAGATCATATACATTTGCTTTTGGAACATGAATAGTATTTGTGTGTGCATGACATGTGAAAGAGAGAAAGGTACATGTAGCTAGGCATAAAGAATGAAAGAGCAAATGAGAGAGAGAGAGAGAGAAAGAGAGAGAGAAAGATGAAGAACAGCTGAGCGATGTGAAAGGGAAGGCAAAACCAAAGATAAGCGAATGGTTTAGCATGGTTAAGGGCGTGCGTGCGTGTGTGTGTGTGTGTGTGTGTGTGTCTCCTCTTGTACAACATGTATGTCTGTCCATGGGTTTGTATTTCAGACTGTGTGTGTGAGAGAGAGACATGGGACTTCTAGTGTCCCCTTGTCCTTCATTGTCTTAACTTGCAAGTTGTAGCATTGTAATTACGTGTACTCTTGCGTGTTTTGAAGCTGTTATCCATGGTTTCTGCATTAAATTTTTTGTCTTGCTGAACAGAAAAATCTTGTGTACATGATATTTTGTTACTCTTTGGTGCTGTGATAGGCCAGGTGACTTAGAAATTGTGCGAGAGAAAGAGAAAGTGGCATGACAAAGAATTTGGAAAATGCGACGGTAGAGAGTGAGAATTGCCATGACTTAATACACAAGAATTTTCAAAATAATCCAGATGGCCATTGACAAGACACAGGGAGAAGAAGAGAGAAAAGCATAGTTTCAGGAGGGGAGTGAGAGATGAAGGCAATGACATAAACAGAGGAATGGTATGGATGAACAGAGAAAGAGAACAGAGAAGAAATCAATCTCATGTACAATGCTGATACATGGAATAATACATGAACAAATTATTAAAGTGTATTGAATATATTGCACCATATGGCTAAAAGTTGAAGGGATCAGATAATACATATTGATTTTCTAAAGTTTTGCAACAGCTACATTTATGGTGATAGAACGGCACTCCGACATTTGCTCCTGGCTTTATTTCGTCAAAGGTTTAGGGTTAGGGTTAATGTTGCAATGGGTTTGAGGTTAAGGTTAGGGTTAGGGTTAGGGATAGTGTTTTGTCCAGGGTTGAAGTTTCGAATACAGTTAGTGCATACGCAATTGATGCGGAGCAATTGTCGCCGAAGCATGTATCGCAGAAGATCACCTGTATTCTCTCTCCTGGTTTCTCTAATATTCAGCCACTATAATCTCTCTCTTTCCTTATTTCTTCTCTCTCGAGATTTCTCTAATATTCAGCCACTATAATCTCTCTCTTTCCTTATTTCTTCTCTCTTCCGATTTCTCTAATATTCAGCCACTATAATCTCTCTCTTTCCTTCTTTCTTCTCTCTTCCGATTTCTCTAATATTCAGCCACTATAATCTCTCTCTTTCCTTCTTTCTTCTCTCTCCTGATTTCTCTAATATTCATCCACTATAATCTCTCTCTTTTCTTCTTTCTTCTCTCTCAAGATTTCTCTAATATTCAGCCACTATAATCTCTCTCTTTCCTTCTTTCTTCTCTCTTCCGATTTCTCTAATATTCAGCCACTATGATCTCTCTCTTTCCTTCTTTCTCCTGATTTCTCTAATATTCGGCCACTATATTCTCTCTCACTATAATCTCTCTCTTTCCTTATTTATTCTCTCTCGAGATTTCTCTAATATTCAGTCACTATAATCTCTCTCTTTCCTTCTTTCTCCTGATTTCTCTAATATTCATCCACTATAACCTCTCTCTTTCCTTCTTTCTCCTCTCTCCAGGTTTCTCTAATATTCATCCACTATAATCTCTCTCTTTCCTTCTTTCTCCTCTCTCCAGGTTTCTCTAATATTCATCCACTATAATCTCTCTTTCCTTCTTTCTCCTGATTTCTCTAATATTCATCCACTATAACCTCTCTCTTTCCTTCTTTCTTCTCTCTCCAGGTTTCTCTAATATTCATCCACTATAATCTCTCTCTTTCCTTCTTTCTTCTCTCTTCCGATTTCTCTAATATTCAGCCACTATGATCTCTCTCTTTCCTTCTTTCTCCTGATTTCTCTAATATTCAGTCACTATAATCTCTCTCTTTCCTTAATTTTTCTCTCTCGAAATTTTTCTAATATTCAGCCACTATAATCTCTCTCTTCTCTCCCGATTTCTCTAATATAATCTCTCTCTTTCCTTATTTCATCTCTCTCGAAATTTCTCTAAAATTCAGCCACTATAATCTCTCTCTTTCCTTATTTCTTCTCTCTTCCGATTTTTCTAATATTCAGCCACTATAATCTCTCTCTTTCCTTCTTTCTTCTCTCTCAAGATTTCTCTAATATTCAGCCACTATAATCTCTCTCTTTCCTTCTTTTTTCTCTCTCCTAATTTCTCTAGACTAATATTCAGCCACTATAATCTCTCTCTTTCCTTCTTTCTTCTCTCTCCTAATTCCTCTAATATTCAGCCACTATAATCTCTCTCTTTCCTTCTTTCTTCTCTCTCAAGATTTCTCTAATATTCAGCCACTATAATCTCTCTCTTTCCTTCTTTCTTCTCTCTCCTAATTCCTCTAATATTCAGCCACTATAACCTCTCTCTTTCCTTCTTTCTTTTCTCTCCCGATTTCTCTAATATAATCTCTCTCTTTCCTTCTTTTTTCTCCCTCCTAATTTCTCTAATATTCAGCCACTATAATCTCTCTCTTTCCTTCTTTCTTCTCTTTCGGAATTTCTCTAACATTCAGCCACTATAATCTCTCTCTTTCTTCTCTCTCCTGATTTCTATAATATTCAGCCACTATAATCTCTCTCTTTCCTTCTGTCTTTAATTCTCTCTTCCGATTTCTCTAATATTCAGCCAATATAATCTTTCTCTTTCTTCTCTCTCCAGATTTTTCTAATATTCAGCCACTATAATCTCTCTCTTTCCTTCTTTCTCCTAATTTCTCCAATATTCAGCCACTATAATCTCTCTCTTTCCTTCTTTCTTCTCTCTTCCGATTTCTCTAATATTCAGCCACTATAATCTCTCTCATTCCTTATTTCTTCTCTTTCGGAATTTCTCTAACATTCAGCCACTATAATCTCTCTTTCTTCTCTCTCCTGATTTCTTTAATATTCAGCCACTATAATCTCTCTCTTTCCTTATTTCTTCTCTCTCCAGGTTTCTCTAATATTCAGCCACTATAATCTCTCTCTTTCCTTATTTCTTCTCTCTTCCGATTTCTCTAATATTCAGCCACTATAATCTCTCTCTTTCCTTATTTCTTCTCTCTCCAGGTTTCTCTAATATTCAGCCACTATAATCTCTCTCTTTCCTTATTTCTTCTCTCTTCCGATTTCTCTAATATTCAGCCACTATAATCTCTCTCTTTCCTTATTTCTTCTCTCTCAAGATTTCTCTAATATTCAGCCACTATAATCTCTCTCTTTCCTTATTTCTTCTCTCTTCCGATTTCTCTAATATTCAGCCACTATAATCTCTCTCTTTCCTTCTGTCTTTAATTCTCTCTTTCGATTTCTCTAATATTCAGCCACTATAATCTCTCTCTTTCCTTCTTTCTTCTCTCTTCCGATTTCTCTAATATTCAGCCACTATAATCTCTCTCTTTCCTTATTTCTTCTCTCTTCCGATTTCTCTAACATTCAGCCACTATAATCTCTCTTTCTTCTCTCTCCTGATTTCTCTAATATTCATCCACTATAATCTCTCTCTTTCCTTCTTTCTTCTCTCTTCCGATTTCTCTAACATTCAGCCACTATAATTTCTCTTTCTTCTCTCTCCTGATTTCTCTAATATTCATCCACTATAATCTCTCTCTTTTCTTCTTTCTTCTCTCTCCAGGTTTCTCTAATATTCATCCACTATAATCTCTCTCTTTCCTTCTTTCTTCTCTCTTCCGATTTCTCTAACATTCAGCCACTATAATCTCTCTTTCTTCTCTCTCCTGATTTCTCTAATATTCATCCACTATAATCTCTCTCTTTCCTTCTTTCTTCTCTCTTCCGATTTCTCTAACATTCAGCCACTATAATCTCTCTTTCTTCTCTCTCCTGATTTCTCTAATATTCATCCACTATAATCTCTCTCTTTTCTTCTTTCTTCTCTCTCCCGGTTTCTCTAATATTCATCCACTATAATCTCTCTCTTTCCTTCTTTCTTCTCTCTCCAGGTTTCTCTAATATTCATCCACTATAATCTCTCTCTTTCCTTCTTTCTTCTCTCTTCCGATTTCTCTAATATTCAGCCACTATGATCTCTCTCATTCCTTCTTTCTCCTGATTTCTCTAATATTCAGTCACTATAATCTCTCTCTTTCCTTAATTTTTCTCTCTCGAAATTTTTCTAATATTCAGCCACTATAATCTCTCTCTTCTCTCCCGATTTCTCTAATATAATCTCTCTCTTTCCTTATTTCATCTCTCTCGAGATTTCTCTAATATTCAGCCACTATAATCTCTCTCTTTCCTTATTTCTTCTCTCTTCCGATTTTTCTAATATTCAGCCACTATAATCTCTCTCTTTCCTTCTTTCTTCTCTCTCAAGATTTCTCTAATATTCAGCCACTATAATCTCTCTCTTTCCTTCTTTTTTCTCTCTCCTAATTTCTCTAGACTAATATTCAGCCACTACAATCTCTCTCTTTCCTTCTTTCTTCTCTCTTCCGATTTCTCCAATATTCAGCCACTATAATCTCTCTCTTTCCTTCTTTCTTCTCTCTCAAGATTTCTCTAATATTCAGCCACTATAATCTCTCTCTTTCCTTCTTTCTTCTCTCTCCTAATTCCTCTAATATTCAGCCACTATAACCTCTCTCTTTCCTTCTTTCTTTTCTCTCCCGATTTCTCTAATATAATCTCTCTCTTTCCTTCTTTTTTCTCCCTCCTAATTTCTCTAATATTCAGCCACTATAATCTCTCTCTTTCCTTCTTTCTTCTCTTTCGGAATTTCTCTAACATTCAGCCACTATAATCTCTCTCTTTCTTCTCTCTCCTGATTTCTCTAATATTCAGCCACTATAATCTCTCTCTTTCCTTCTTTCTTCTCTCTTCCGATTTCTCTAATATTCAGCCACTATAATCTCTCTCTTTCCTTATTTCTTCTCTCTTCCGATTTCTCTAACATTCAGCCACTATAATCTCTCTTTCTTCTCTCTCCTGATTTCTCTAATATTCATCCACTATAATCTCTCTCTTTCCTTCTTTCTTCTCTCTTCCGATTTCTCTAACATTCAGCCACTATAATCTCTCTTTCTTCTCTCTCCTGATTTCTCTAATATTCATCCACTATAATCTCTCTCTTTTCTTCTTTCTTCTCTCTCCAGGTTTCTCTAATATTCATCCACTATAATCTCTCTCTTTCCTTCTTTCTTCTCTCTTCCGATTTCTCTAACATTCAGCCACTATAATCTCTCTTTCTTCTCTCTCCTGATTTCTCTAATATTCATCCACTATAATCTCTCTCTTTCCTTCTTTCTTCTCTCTTCCGATTTCTCTAACATTCAGCCACTATAATCTCTCTTTCTTCTCTCTCCTGATTTCTCTAATATTCATCCACTATAATCTCTCTCTTTTCTTCTTTCTTCTCTCTCCAGGTTTCTCTAATATTCATCCACTATAATCTCTCTCTTTCCTTCTTTCTTCTCTCTCCAGGTTTCTCTAATATTCATCCACTATAATCTCTCTCTTTCCTTCTTTCTTCTCTCTTCCGATTTCTCTAATATTCAGCCACTATGATCTCTCTCATTCCTTCTTTCTCCTGATTTCTCTAATATTCAGTCACTATAATCTCTCTCTTTCCTTAATTTTTCTCTCTCGAAATTTTTCTAATATTCAGCCACTATAATCTCTCTCTTCTCTCCCGATTTCTCTAATATAATCTCTCTCTTTCCTTATTTCATCTCTCTCGAGATTTCTCTAATATTCAGCCACTATAATCTCTCTCTTTCCTTATTTCTTCTCTCTTCCGATTTCTCTAATATTCAGCCACTATAATCTCTCTCTTTCCTTCTTTCTTCTCTCTCAAGATTTCTCTAATATTCAGCCACTATAATCTCTCTCTTTCCTTCTTTTTTCTCTCTCCTAATTTCTCTAGACTAATATTCAGCCACTACAATCTCTCTCTTTCCTTCTTTCTTCTCTCTTCCGATTTCTCCAATATTCAGCCACTATAATCTCTCTCTTTCCTTCTTTCTTCTCTCTCAAGATTTCTCTAATATTCAGCCACTATAATCTCTCTCTTTCCTTCTTTCTTCTCTCTCCTAATTCCTCTAATATTCAGCCACTATAACCTCTCTCTTTCCTTCTTTCTTTTCTCTCCCGATTTCTCTAATATAATCTCTCTCTTTCCTTCTTTTTTCTCCCTCCTAATTTCTCTAATATTCAGCCACTATAATCTCTCTCTTTCCTTCTTTCTTCTCTTTCGGAATTTCTCTAACATTCAGCCACTATAATCTCTCTCTTTCTTCTCTCTCCTGATTTCTATAATATTCAGCCACTATAATCTCTCTCTTTCCTTCTGTCTTTAATTCTCTCTTCCGATTTCTCTAATATTCAGCCAATATAATCTTTCTCTTTCTTCTCTCTCCAGATTTTTCTAATATTCAGCCACTATAATCTCTCTCTTTCCTTCTTTCTCCTAATTTCTCCAATATTCAGCCACTATAATCTCTCTCTTTCCTTCTTTCTTCTCTCTTCCGATTTCTCTAATATTCAGCCACTATAATCTCTCTCATTCCTTATTTCTTCTCTTTCGGAATTTCTCTAACATTCAGCCACTATAATCTCTCTTTCTTCTCTCTCCTGATTTCTTTAATATTCAGCCACTATAATCTCTCTCTTTCCTTATTTCTTCTCTATCCAGGTTTCTCTAATATTCAGCCACTATAATCTCTCTCTTTCCTTATTTCTTCTCTCTTCCGATTTCTCTAATATTCAGCCACTATAATCTCTCTCTTTCCTTCTTTCTTCTCTCTTCCGATTTCTCTAACATTCAGCCACTATAATCTCTCTTTCTTCTCTCTCCTGATTTCTCTAATATTCATCCACTATAATCTCTCTCTTTCCTTCTTTCTTCTCTCTTCCGATTTCTCTAACATTCAGCCACTATAATCTCTCTTTCTTCTCTCTCCTGATTTCTCTAATATTCATCCACTATAATCTCTCTCTTTTCTTCTTTCTTCTCTCTCCAGGTTTCTCTAATATTCATCCACTATAATCTCTCTCTTTCCTTCTTTCTTCTCTCTTCCGATTTCTCTAATATTCAGCCACTATAATCTCTCTCTTTCCTTCTTTCTCCTGATTTCTCTAATATTCATCCACTATAATCTCTCTCTTTTCTTCTTTCTTCTCTCTCCAGGTTTCTCTAATATTCATCCACTATAATCTCTCTCTTTCCTTCTTTCTTCTCTCTTCCGATTTCTCTAATATTCAGCCTCTATAATCTCTCTCTCTTTCCTTCTTTCTTCTCTCTCCAGGTTTCTCTAATATTCAGCCACTATAATCTCTCTCTTTCCTTCTTTCTTCTCTCTTTCGATTTCTCTAATATTCAGCCACTATAATCTCTCTCTTTCCTTCTTTCTTCTCTCTTTCGATTTCTCTAATATTCAGCCACTATAATCTCTCTCTTTCCTTCTTTCTTCTCTCTTTCGATTTCTCTAATATTCAGCCACTATAATCTCTCTCTTTCCTTCTTTCTTCTCTCTTCCGATTTCTCTAATATTCAGCGACTATAATCTCTCTCTTTCCTTCTTTCTTCTCTCTTCCGATTTCTCTAATATTCAGCGACTATAATCTCTTTCCTTATTTCTTCTCTCTTTCGATTTCTCTAATATTCAGCCACTATAATCTCTCTCTTTCCTTCTTTCTTCTCTCTTTCGATTTCTCTAATATTCAGCCACTATAATCTCTCTCTTTCCTTCTTTCTTCTCTCTTTCGATTTCTCTAATATTCAGCCACTATAATCTCTCTCTTTCCTTCTTTCTTCTCTCTTCCGATTTCTCTAATATTCAGCCACTATAATCTCTCTCATTCCTTCTTTCTTCTCTCTCAAGATTTCTCTAATATTCAGCGACTATAATCTCTCTCTTTCCTTCTTTCTTCTCTCTTCCGATTTCTCTAATATTCAGCGACTATAATCTCTTTCCTTATTTCTTCTCTCTTTCGATTTCTCTAATATTCAGCCACTATAATCTCTCTCTTTCCTTCTTTCTTCTCTCTTTCGATTTCTCTAATATTCAGCCACTATAATCTCTCTCTTTCCTTCTTTCTTCTCTCTTTCGATTTCTCTAATATTCAGCCACTATAATCTCTCTCTTTCCTTCTTTCTTCTCTCTTCCGATTTCTCTAATATTCAGCCACTATAATCTCTCTCATTCCTTCTTTCTTCTCTCTCAAGATTTCTCTAATATTCAGCGACTATAATCTCTCTCTTTCCTTCTTTCTTCTCTCTCAAGATTTCTCTAACATTCAGCCACTATAATCTCTCTTTCTTCTCTCTCCTGATTTCTTTAATATTCAGCCACTATAATCTCTCTCTTTCCTTATTTCTTCTCTCTTTCGATTTCTCTAATATTCAGCCACTATAATCTCTCTCTTTCCTTCTTTCTTCTCTCTTTCGATTTCTCTAATATTCAGCCACTATAATCTCTCTCTTTCCTTCTTTCTTCTCTCTCAAGATTTCTCTAATATTCAGCCACTATAATCTCTCTCTTTCCTTCTTTCTTCTCTCTCCTAATTTCTCTAATATTCAGCCACTATGATCTCTCTCTTTCCTTCTTCCTCCAGGTTTCTCTGGTATTATTCAGCCATTAAATCTCTCCCTTTCCTTCTTTATTCTCTTTATCTCTCACTTGCTTTCTTTGGTATTCAACCATTAATCTTTCCCTTTCCTTATCCCCTTCTCTCTCTCTCTCTCTTTCTCTCTCTCGCACACACACTCACTCTCTTCAGCTTTCTTTGGTATTCAGCCATGAATCTCTCCATTTCCCTCTTTCTTCTCTCATTCTCTCCAGCTTTCTTTGATATTCAGCAATTGAAAATCTTTATTCCCTTCTTTCTTATTCTTCTTTTCCCGTCTCTCTAGTTTTCTCTGGTACATGTCTGCATGTATTCAGCCATTAATCTCTTCCCTCCCTTCCCCCCCCCCCCCCTCTCTTCCTCTCTTCCTCACTCTCCACCTTTCTCTGGTTTTCAGCCATTATAATCTCTCCCTTTCCTTTTTTTCTTTATCTTCTTCTTTCTCTCACTCCAGCTTTCTCTGGTATTCTGCCAATGAGGAGGTGTAGCGACTCACTGGTAGAGAGTACTCATAACTGGGAGGACCGCACTGGTGTCCCTTGGTAAGGCATTAATCTTCATTATCAAGTCCCTTGGAGAGGACTTAAAGCCGTCTGTCCCTGGTTGCTTACTTACAAGCAAAGCAAACACATGCCTTCTTTAGCAGTCAGGTAAAATAAACCATCAAACATTTAACAAAATATCTCCCTTTCCCCCTTTCTTCTATTTCTTTCCAATTTTATCTGGTATTCAGCCATCAATCTCCCCCTTTCCTTTTTTCTCTCTCTCTTTCTCTCTTGTATTCAGCGATTAATCTAGCTCCTTTCTTCTTCCTCTCTCTGCCTCTCTTATATGTAACACTTTTTTGTCTTCAGAGACCCCCCCCCCCCTCCCTCTCAATCGATTCCATACACGACTCTCTTCTCCTCACTCTGTAATTCAGTCTCACCACACAAAATACTGAAAACACAAACTGAACACACCCACACAGCACAAGTCCTCTGGCAAGAGAACAAATCTAACATGTATAGAAATATGTGCACATGTGTACTAACAGAACAAAGCAAACAAAACAAAACAAAACATTGTGTGATTACCTGTATGTAATAACAAGACTAGAAATATCACAAATATAAATAACAAATTCAATTAACGATCAATATTCAAGTTCAGAAGTTTTTATATCTACCTGTATTTATAATCAGACTGTCAGAAGGATGTAATAAAATGAAAATTATACAACATTTGTCACAAGATTCCATGGCTATACATGTACCATCAAAATGTTACGAATACATTTCATGTAGGATAGTGCAATTATGTTCTTAAAGAATGACCTGTCTGCCCAAAAAGGTGGTTCAGAAATGCATGACATTTAATTTCTTTTCTCATAATTACAATTTCTAAAACACAGTGTGCACTTAATGCCTCATTCTTTTTACGGAGTAGTTTTTCAATACATAAAGATCGATTAGATATAGATTGTATCGTCAAGTTTTCTGTAAATTACTGTCAAACTAACAGAGCTGTGTATTAAAAAAATAATGCCATCAAGTGGAAGAGATATAATGATACATGTACTAGTGTGACCCCACTTTTTGTGCAGACTCATACAAAAATAACATTTCATCATTTACTGCAACTTTATGTGGGAAAGACTTCTGTTGTTCCCCCATTTTCCGCCATTCTACCGATTCCAATAAAACCCTGTCCCTTTGTCCATGTACCTTTCCCTGTCTAATTTAAAATCCCACCATAATAGTATCTAGTACCTGTATTGTTCACCTGTTTATTGTTTCCAATGCATTTAACCGTCATGTATATTTGCCCCTGAGGACAAATGATCCCAATGATTCAAGGTCATACATTTTTTTTCAGATTGAGCGAAAATGTACATCAATTACAGAGACTTATAAAAGACATGAAAACATATGTACCACCAGCAACACATTTGGTAGAGGATATCAGATCTCAGCCTTGGTAATTGAAAAGCTAAATCTGTATTTTTTTTTTTGGTATCTGATTCAACTAACTTTACACATATGAAACATTGCAAGCATGTTAATTACATTGTGTATACTTAAACATTTAAATTCTTTCATCTGCTACATGTAGCTGTCAATAGCAAATTAAGCAGACTATTCTTCACAACTGCTAAGAATATCATGACCACCTTTCAGCTAGTGTCAAATGACTACATGTATATGCAACCCATGGAAACATCAATAATCAAAATAAGAGCAAAATGTTGTGAGCAGCAAGAATAACATGACGCTAATCAAACCTTAAACATTTTGAAAAGTATCTTTCTTTGTAAAGTTACATTTGGAATGCCTAGCTTCATAGCTGCGGCGCCATGCACATTTATGGAGCCAGTTACCTCCTAATATCCGTTCCATAGACACTTTGGAGATTTTTTGAAGTCAAATTGGAAAATGGTCCTGCACACAGTGAAATATAATTCAACACAATGTTTGTAATATTCTTCAGTCCATTCTATTTCTACCCTCTTGCTTCTTTCATTTCCATTATGCACCTCGGAATACGTAAACTAGATAGATGGCACAATAAAGTGTGTTGTATTATTAGAATTAATTAGAGCATGTTAACCCCAAGTTCAAGAATGGGGTTTTAATATGCAGTACAATACAAAGCTCAGATCCGTTAGGCTATACAATGAAGTGTTTCCAAATAAAATGCCACATTTAGTGGTGAATTCAAGAAGCCTTCGTCAAGTCCCTAGGCCACAACAACAATCAGAAGGCAAAACAATAACAGATCACCGATTCACATCGGTGATCATGTGAAAAGGGCGTTCATAAAGTTTGCTTTGTAAAATGACAATGAATGAACAGATAGTTATTGATAAAAAAACACACATAAGATTGCGCCTTGCACATTTCATGATCAGGTGGGTGGGGATCGCTATTTTCTTCTAAAAGCCTCGCAGCGTTATAAAAGGCTTCACGAAGTAGGCCAAAATTCTTTTCCTGCCATGAACATCAATGGTGCAACAACTGGGGGAAGCAGATGTAACACAAATTGGCAAGTATTACACAAACTCTTGCAGATTTCATCCAATATATAAGCATTTCAGAGAGCTTAAACACGGTGCTGTGAATTGAATAAAGTGTAATTTTTTTATCTGGAGCATGAAATCAACTTGCTCTGCCGTAAAAGTCCTGTACATGTTCAATGTGCATCATCCATATGGAGGAAACTGAAGTCCCAAATTTCATGAATGCATATGAATGTGCCATGGACCATACAAATACAAGTACAGTTAACGTTGAATAAATCGAATTTGCTGGGACCACAAAAAGTAGTTTGACCTTGATATGCAAAAAACGACTTAGGAAATGCAAATAACACATATTTTGCATAGTTGGGTCAAAAAAATTGATTTGACTTAGGGAAAGTTTGACTTATGTGACTTCGAGTTATGCTAGGTTAGCTGTACATGTACTACATGTAGTACATGCTTTTATATTTCTGAATTCTTCTCTTGTCTTCTTGTGTGTCTTTTGAAATCTTTTTCTTTTTAAAATTTTGATTTTGGTCACTTTTTAAGTTTCATCCTTTCTTTCTCTTTACCAGTCTCCTCTTCTCTCTTGCTCACAGATAACTTTGCAGCTTGGTATTACCACAAGCCAATACTCCAAAGCTCTCCGGAAGACTGCAAGTATATCATATCTCATCGATGAGTCCCGCACTGCCTGATAAGCTGCCTCCCACGGTAGAGGTGGAAACTCCAGATGAACTACCTTCATACGAAACTTCTCCTACCCTGGTCCAACGTACAGCACCCGTTCACCTACATGATGCAAAGAAAACAAAGGACAACCACAGGTACACGTATAGTCATTCTATCATTCTGCTTAGGAGTAGTATTGAGTTCAGGAAATAAATCCAGAACAGAATCAAAATGAAACTTGCACAGAATGTTCAAATGAACAAACATATGATGTTCGCCAAACCACTTGGGTATAAAATAGATAAAGCTGAGTAAATAAGTAAGGAAAAACAAGAAAATTGAGCTCATACAAGTTGATTTTGCAGTAAATGCATCCAATAGTATGCATCAACAGGCTTTATGTCATATTACTGGGTAAAGGTGTTTGTAGTTGAGTTGTTCATCACTGGAATAGGATGTACATGTACAGTGAAGGTCATGGGTTCAAGCCCAGGCACAGCACTTCTGTCCTTCTATCTACAGTATATTGCTTCTAACCACCCAGAAATATAATTGGTACTTCGTCGGATGCAACTATACCAAAAAAAAAGAGTAAATATTATCATTATTCCCATGTCTTCAAAGGTCCCTTTTTTTTTGGTTTGCTCTTACTCTCTTTCCATTTTCATTCTCCACTATTTTCTTTTCTGCAGAGTGAGCAAGGTTTCTGCTCCAGGTGAATCATCCCAGTATGTAGGCCTTGTACCTGACAAGTCTGCAGTCATGCCTGTTCGCACCCCAGCCCTCCAAGAGATCCTTCCTATTACAGTGGAGGTTCAGACATCACAGGAATGTCTTCCAGATCTTCATCAGTAATGGCTTTCAAGACTCGGCGCTCCGTTTCATCTGTCGTCTCTACCCACCATGCATTTTAATAACTAGCAAGAAGAAAAAATGGAAGCTGTGTTAGACCTATATATAGATCTTGTAAAACATAGAAGTTAAAAGTCTACTAAATATTTATTGTATACGTGTGTATTCCAGTAAATACACGTACATGTACATTGGAAAAACAAACCAGTAAATTGCAAATTTAGATTCATTGCAGAAGTTGGTCATAATGGAAATTACCAATTACATATTTTTACAAGTATTTCATTATTTGTTTTATGAATTTAAGATGTAATCCCTGAAAACATGCTTCATTGACAATGATGAAATCAATATATTTGTATCATATGCTAGAAGGCTGGACCTTTCTCTCATTAAATTAAATAAAATATGAAAAACAAATATTGAAGCAGTGTTTTCTTCCTATCAAATGATTGCATGAGATATTCTATGCAGTAAATATCATATACTAGTAAAATTCTTCTCAACTATAGACCCAAGGCCCTTATATGCGAGAGAGAGAGAGAGAGAGAGAGAGAGAGAGAGAGAGAGAGATAAACTACATGTACATGTAGGGCTGAGGGAAGATAATATAAAGAAACAGAGAGAGAATGATAGAACGAGTAAAGTTAGAGAGAGAGAGAGAGAGGGGGGATAGGAGGAAAGGCAGAGAGAAAATATAGTAGAAAGGACAGGAGAGAAATATTGTAAGGAGAAAGGGCAAAGACCGAGAAAGACAGAAATGGGGGAGGATCAAGGGAGGGACAGAGGGACATAGACAGAGAGAGAGAGAGAGAGAGACAGACAGACAGAAAGTTGGTGGGGTATGAAGTCACAAGATATTTTTTGTATTTTCCAATAACAAAATCATCTTTCAAATGCTCTTGAACATGTTGGGTATAAAATGTATTCAGAAAGGGCCACTGGCTTTGTAAAGGTACATGTATTGTGTACAATTAAAAGATCAATTATGCCATTCAAAGGCACAATATTCCGGTAGATCAAATATTAGTGTGCTGATCAACAACAATTGCCACACGTAGATGACAAAGAAAAGCGAAGTCTCAACAGAGAGAATCAGTGCAGCTTTGATTCTTTGGTTGGTTCAACAACGACAAAAGGAACCTCTTGACATCATTAGCCCACTTATCAAAGGAAAAAAATATCTCCTCCATCACTTTTCACATATCACTTGTGGCGCGCAGGACAGACAATGGGAAGTGGAGAAAAACACATTTAAAATGAAAACAGAACAGTGCTGGTATAGGTTACAATGTGCATAGTTATACATGACTCGTATATTTGAACTAGTGAATTGCAGTCCTGAACTTCAGGACTGATGCCCTACATAATTTGCAAGGATACCAATTAGTCTAATACACTACTCATTAAACACTTGAATAGACCCTGATTAATTCAAACCTGTGCATACTTGTTGTTTATTAGAGAAGTACAATGTGAGTCCATCTATGACATAAAATTAATTACAACACTGAATTTGCAAAAAATTGTGATTTCATATTAAAGGCATTGATTAACTTTGCCCAGGATTAAAAAAAAAAAATCACTGTTCCAGCTAATGCTGTAATCATAATTGCAAACCTTTAGCTCAGACAGGAATCGCCTGAGTTTAATAAGCTGATCGGTCATTTATATATCGAGATATTTACGATTGAACATTGATGTCGGGATAGAGTACCACCGAATCCTAAAGAACTCTTACGGTTGGCATACCTCGCTCTATCACAGAATACCATATGGGCTGGAAACCCGCTCTGAAATCGCCAAGCGCTGGTGCTTGGTTTTTGTGACTGCAGCGCAGCGAAGAAGCCGAGCGACTTGCGCTAGCGATTGATCGCGATTTTCTCTTTTTTAGGATAGTAAACGGGTTCCATTTTCTCTCATACTTTCACATATCCTTAATTATATATGTAGTTAGAGGACTGCACACAATTCACTGGCATTTGAGCTGATTTTACAATTTTTCACAAAGTTAATCAATCATATGCTGAGGATTTAATACATCATTTGTTTTACTGCAAGCCCAGGATTATATTGAGGTTTCTTCATCATGATTATACATTAAAGGCTGGTAATGGTCATGAATTCTTCTTGGTGTATTTACAAAAATAAATAATCAGTTTTCTTCAATAAGCTTTGACAGCTTTATTAGACAACCTACATGTGTACATACATGTAGACCTATATATTGTAATAAAAATAAGTGTCCTGTGTCAGTTGATGAAAATTACACAAAAGTTAAACAATAAATAAAACAACTGTTGGAAACATGAAATATTACAAGTTTTTGCCAATAAGGCTTCATCTGGAAATGATGAACTTTATTCAAACATTATCCAACATGGCAACGCAGTGCGCTAAGCTATAAACTAAGCTACAAAGCTTTCCCTCTCTCTGTCTTCTCCCTCAATGGCATATTTGCTTTGTTGAGCAAAAGTGCAATAGAGGGAGGAAGAGAGAGAGAGAGAGAGAGAGAGCTTTGTCGCGCCTATCCTTTAGTACACTGTGCTCAGTGCACTGCGTTGCCATGCTGGATGCTTTTTGAATAAAGTTCATTTCCTGATGAAGCCCTAAGGGTAAAAATTTGTAATATTTCATTTTTCCAACTGTTGTTTTATTTAATGTTAACTTTTATACAATGTAATATTGTACATACATGTAAGAGATGAGATAGATCCATTAGCTTGACAGCAGATTAAACCCAAACAATTTAGTTACAATCATAAATTCCTGGGGGGTGTTTCATGAAAGGACTTGTCAGATATTTTATCCGACAAATTTGCTCTCAGCCAATCAGATGCAAGGATTTCAGTAGCTTTTAACAGTTGTCGGATAAAATATCCTACAACTTCCTTTCATGAAACGCTCCCCTGTAAGCCTACAACCTAAATGTATGAGGGTTAGATTTAGGGTAAAGTGTAGTGATGGGTTTAGGGGTGAAGTTCAAAAATTTGATTAGTATGAAACGGACCACAGAGCAATTATATCAGTCCTCTCTCTTATCTCTATTACAATTCATATGAAATCCACCACCAACAATTTCTGCTTACAACCCGGGAGGGGGGGGGGGGGGGGGGGGGGTGTCTCATTGAGACCTGTACATCATCCGCATAAATCACTTCATTTCCGCCTCATCATCCATAACATCACATTCATTTGTTAAACCTCATTACTTGTCAAAGAAATGATTAATTGATGTATAGTTCATGAAGTTACAGCTTCTTGCTTCTTCTTTTTTTTATAAGCGGTATAGAATCAATCAAATGCTGACAGTCAGGGATAATGCCAAAGGCTATTTCTCCTTTACCACAATAGTAAATAATGTGTTTGATCACTGAGGTGAATTCATAATAGACATACATGTAGAAATCCTTTTGATAAGCAACTTAGGTCGGAATACTATTTATCGAAAAAAGCACTTAAAAAAAGACTAAAAGAAAATATTAACAAGAAAAGAAATGAAATTATTGATAAACTAGAGAGAATGTATGAAAATAACTCTAAAGAATATTGGAACCTAATCCAAGATTTAGAAGACCTCACCACAAAAAAAGGCCAAGATACTGATAAGATACCTGAAAAAAAGTGGTACGACTATTTTCATAAATTAATGAATAAAGAAAAGATTCTAAATGACGAACAGAAGCGAATTGAACGATCCTTAAACGATGGTACGTTCCAGAAAGCTTTCACAGAGCTAGATTTTCATATAACAGCTGAGGAAGTTATAAGCTGTATCAGAAAATTGAAACGTAATAAATCACCTGGTAATGACTCTATACTAAATGAAATGTTGAAAGTGGGGCAATACTTTTTCTCCCCTTTGCTTGCAAAACTGTATAACCTCATTCTTACAAGTGGATACTTTCCCGATAGTTGGTCAGTTGGACTGATTAAACCCTTATTGAAAAAAGGTCCAGCAAACGACCCTTCGAATTACAGAGGGATTTGCTTATCTAGTCATTTGGGCAAATTATTCTGTTCAGTTCTAAATCAACGTTTGGTAAAATGTATAGAAGCTAAACAGATGTATAAACCAAACCAAATTGCATTTAGGAGTGGTTTTAGGACATCGGATCACATTTTCGTTTTAAAAACGATTGTAGATAAATACATTGTACATAACCAAAATGGTAGCAAGAACGGGCTATATATTTGTTTTGTCGATCTTAAAAAAGCTTTTGATAGTGTATGGAGAGAAGGTCTTTTGTATAAATTATTAGAACTGGGTATCGGGAATAAATTTTACAGTGTTATAAAGAATATGTATTCAAAATGCAATCTATGTGTAAAATTAAATGAGGGGTTGACTCCAACTTTCCGTACAAATATTGGAGTTAAACAAGGTTGTGTAATCAGTCCTACTCTCTTTAATATATTCCTGAATGATATCCCCGATATTTTTGATCGAGAGAAAAGCAGTCCCGTAGAGTTGAATGAAAGAATCCTTAATTGCATTATGTATGCAGACGATATTGTTCTTTTTTCAACTGCCAAAAAAGGAATGGAACATTGTTTGGACCAATTGAATGAGTACTGCAAGAAATGGAAGCTGGAAATTAATCATTCTAAAACCAAAATTATGGTGTGTAATAATAATTCAAGGAATTTAATAAAAGAAAACTTTTGGATGAATGGGCATATTCTTGAGAATGTAAAAGAATTCAAATATCTCGGGATTGTAGTATGCAGTAATGGCTTGTTTAAGCAAGCTACAAAACATTTAGCCGATAAAGGAAGAAAAGCCCTTTTTAAATTATACAAATCGTTTGGCAAATATACTCCTAACATTAAAATTTCTACACGCTGCTTTGATAGTATGATCAAACCTATTTTATTATACGGATCGGAAATATGGGGTAGTACACTGGTCTGCAGCAAGCTCTTCTCAGAACAAGCAAACAAAACAAAACTATATTTCAAACCGAATTTCGAAAAAATCCATCTTCAATGGTGTAAACATATGCTTGGTATGAATCGTAAAAGTAGTAATATCGGCGTTATTGCTGAACTTGGAAGATATCCTCTTATTATTGAGGTTTTAATTAACACTCTTAAGTACTGGATAAGAATGCGTAATATTGATCAAGATACTATATTGTATGATAGTTATATTGAAAACAAACAACTCTATGAAATCAAGGAGCATTGCTGGTTAAGAAACATAAAAAAGATTTTAGATACCGTAGACATCTGTAATGATATAGAAATGTGTGAACCAGATGATGTACAAATGACGCAAAACGACTTCGTCTCCCACTGTGAGGGTAAGCTACAAGATATATTTGATAACCAAATAAAACTTGATCTTTTCCATGATAAAAACAATGGAGAGGGTAACAAATTGCGGACATATCGATTATTCAAAACTTCCATCAACGAAGAAAAATATCTAAAAATTCTTACTGATAGAAACATAAGACAAAACATCTGCAAACTTCGCATAAGCTCACATAACCTACCAATTGAAAAAGGAAGATATCATCGCCCTCACAAAATACCAGCGAATATACGTTTTTGTGAAGAATGTAGTATGCAAACAGTAGGAGACGAATTCCATTATGTCATGCAATGTGATAAATTTAGAGTAAGAAGAGAAATGTTTTTTGATAATCTTAAAGCACTCAATGATAACTTTGAAAACATAAACAGTTTGGAGAGATTCATATTTATAATGTCACTAAAAGAAGACGATCTCATAAAAGAATTTGCCAATTTTTTGCGATATACTATTGATCAACGTGGTAACCTTTAAATTGTTTATTATTAGACATATCTATATATAGTATAAGTATATGTATATAATTCTTTTAATGGCTCTTTTTCTCATCACCTTACACTACTTGTACATAATCTGATAATTTATATTTCATGAAAGAGCATGTCTAGTTGATCAATTATGAGTATTTTTGTTTGTTTGTTTGTTTGTTTGTTTGTTTTGAATGCTATACTCACGATACATTGTTCTGTTTTTGTCATGACTAAGTTACTCCTATTATTATTATTATTATTATTATTATTGTTCTTACTATTAATGTTATATTCGAGCAAAATATTGATGGATATGTCAATGAAGTTCAATGAATAAATACATACATACATACATACATGTAACTGTAACTACATGTACATGGTAGGGTGTACGCCCACTGGGTCGTTTAGATTTTTTCACTCGGTTCAATTATCCATGATCTTTGGGAGTTCCTCCTTTTAATACAAGAGTCTTCTCTAAATAAAGTCACTGCCAGGTGATATCGGGTGTGTTTGACACTCATATGGTCCCATTAGAGCAAACAAAACAAATAAAGACATGAAATTATTTCATTCAAATCAAACCATTTAGTTTAGAAGCTGAGGAAATTGCTTTGAATAAAATACCATAAATCAAAGATATTGATGCTGATATGATTCGTTTGTCATGTCAGATGTGACGCATTTGTGTTTGAAGAATGAAGAAAAATTGTACCCTGGAGGAAAAACCGCATGTGTGGAAGGGCATGTCGTGGCTAGGGAAGACATAAGAATGGTTTGGATGGAACATGTAAGGAAAAAGTTTTTGACAGAGATTGAATTACTAAGAGAAAAGGAAAACTTGCCCAAAAAGTTGTAGAAAGGTGTTGTCCACATTTTATTTTCCAACATACCTATCGTCTGTTTGGAGCCAGAAGAGCGTTAACTCATATACTTTAACACAGAGTTGACGCCCTTCTGGCTCTCAACAGACAATATGTACATGTAGTCTTGGAGAAACGCCCACACCAGGAAGGCACTCATATTTATTCATATTCATGCCAGAAGGGTACGAATATGTTCATGTTCACCTTGGCCCGTCACTCTTGTACTGTGAAAATAAGAAATTTGTATATTGTAATTCTGATGTGGCCATGTCTCCTTACGATGTAAGTTTGTTTGAAAGTACATATTCAGGCTATGCATGTTTATGAATTCTTCAAATTTACAAATTTGCTGAAAACAATTACAGAACTACCAATATAAATCATGAGTGGAAGTGAAAGTAAATCTATTGACAGAGTGGTTGTTAATAGATACTAATATTTTTGCATTCAACTGGTAATCTTTTGTATTATATTTCCACCTGCATCATAAATCACTTTGCATTGACATTCTCAAGCCTCATTAACTTATCTTCAGAAGTGATTAAATGATTATAACAAAGTACGTAGATTCACCACCAAGGACCACTGAGTGATTGCCAGAGGCATCATTTCCTTTGAAAAAGATTCCATCGTGTTGAAGTGTTTCTCAAAACAGGAAAAACTAGAAGAATTTTCGACCGTGCACGGTCGGAATTTATGCCTCCGCCAACAACAGCTTGGAAATGTATGGCATATATGTACACTTTGGTTACTTGGTTAGTGTTGAAAGTATTAATGACCAAACATTGTTGGTTAAATAATGACAAAGAAACATTATTTGTTTGGGAAGCTGTTTTTAACCATCACATTGGTTTGATCGACCACCTGGAGATTGGTTGTGTTTTTGACCAATTTTATTGGTTGAAAATGGTGACCAATTTTGGATTGGTTATTGTCAATATGTTGGTTAATATGCACCAATAGATGTGGTTTGAATCGACTCATATTTTGGTCATTTGAACTTTAAACTCATGACCCCAAAATCTAAGCAGATCATTGCCCCTCCCATATGCATGCATGAGCCAAGATGATTGAACAAGCCATTTCTATGTATTTTATTGAACTCATTGACCTTGAACTTTAACCTCATGACCCCAAAATCTAATCAGACCATTGCCCCTCCCGTATGCATACATGAGCCAAGTCTGAAGTTGATCTGTCAAATGGTTCTTAATTTATTGCAAGAACAAGCCATTTTAATATATTTTATTGAACTCTGTGACCTTCAACTTTAACCTCATGACCCCAAAATCAAATCAAGGCATTGCCCCTCCCATATGCACACTCCAGCCAAGTCTGAAGTTGATCCGTCAATCAGTTTTTAAGTTGCAAGAACGAACCCATTTTCATGTAACATTTTTATGTATTCTATTGAACTCTGTGACCTTAAACTTTAACCTCCTGACCCCAAAATCTACTCAGACCATTGCCCCTCCCATATGCACACTCCAGCCAAGTCTGAAGTTGATCCGTCAAATGGTTCTTAAGTTATTGCAAGAACAAGCCATTTTAATGTATTCTATTGAACTACTGTATATGACCTTGAACTTTAACCTCATGACCCCAAAATCTAATCAGCGCATCGCCCCTCCCATGTGCACACTCAAGCCAAGTCTGAAGTTGATTCGTCAATCGGTTTTGAAGTTATCGCGAGAACAAAACCCGTACGGACGTACGGACAGACAGACGGACGACCCGAAAACATAATGCCTCCGGAATCAAGGTACATAGAGATAATTCGTTTTTCCTATCCCAAAACGGAAAGAGGAAAAACAGAATATTGACTAAAAAACCGTTTCAATTTTTCGTTTTACAAACAGAAAAACGGTCTTGTGTTAATATTTTTTTTTAGGTACAAAAATTGGAAAACAAAAATATGAATAAACTAATTGTTTTTATGTTTTACTGTTTTCAAAAGAATTGTTTTTTTCCATTTTTTTCTTGCAAAAATGAGAAATTGATCACCTTTTTTTGATTTATATTTCTGTTTTTTTATTTTTCTTTTTAAAAATTAGAAAATTAAACACCTTTTCCGATTTTGTTTTTCTGTTTTTCCGTTTTTGCAAACTGAAAATTGAACACCCGTTTTCTGATTCTGTTTTTCTGTTTTTTCTGTTTTTGCTTTTGGTAATTGAATAATTGAATAAATGAAGACTGCCCTCTACGGCGAAATAAATATATTGGCGTGAACTGAAGAAGGTCACCAAGTAAATTCTCTCGTGCGTGGAATTGCCAATTTAAAGAGTGCCGGATTGCCTGCTACATATACACATAATAGCTCCATTTACGTATGAGTTGTGTACGCAATGGGCTCAGTGTACCAGTGTATGGGCATCATTGATCTCTCTCACAGTGTATCGACTTTAACTTGGGTGGGGCGGGGGGGGGGGGGGGGGGGGGGGGGGGGGCATGACCCAATTGGATGTTGAATAAAACGAAGAAATATTGACAATCGTAGTTTTTACCTGAAGAATCACTTAAGATATTATGCTCGGTCACCGTCATGATTATACCGGGAGAAGAGACCTGAGGATTTTAGTGATTCAGTTCGCTTCCCATGCAGGCGAAGGCACAGGTGACGCCAAATCATTAATAATGGTAATAATAAACAAGCTAATATATAGGGACATTATATCATAACGTGATAATTATGTGCTATACAAGAACGGACTATTGTGTTTTTAAATTATTATCACCATTGTTATTATCATTATCATTAGTATTATCATTATCAGTAGTAGTAGTAGTAGTAGTAGTAGTAGTAGTAGTAGTAGTAGTAGTAGTAGTAGTAGTAGTAGTATCATTAATATTACTATTGTTATTAGTATTATTATTATTATTATCATTATTATTGTTATTATTATTATTATTATTATTATTATTATTATTATTATTATTATTATTATTATTATTTATCATTACGTCTTTACCAACCCACTGGAACTCTTCAACAAGTGACCGTCATGACCATTTTCTATGGATAAACCGCTTTTTTTAACCAAGTCACTGTTTTATGTTATACTAATTCCATTGATAAATTGGAATTAATTATTCACCAAGTCATGGGAACCTGGCTTGCCGGAATTGTTCCATTCTTGGAGGGGGGGGGGGGGGAACACTCTGAGGGGCCCCACCTCAGTCGTAGCGGTGTTAGGCATAATAATACGTGTGGGAGTGTGTTTCTTTATAAAAACAAGAAAGTGTTGGGGGCAATCGCCCCCTCTGCCTAACCCCGCTTTCTATGAAGAGAACTCTTCATTTAGTCATAATTTACATTCCTATGCTAAGTTAGTTATTAATAGATGGAAGCAAGCTTCGGCCCCATTCTCCTGGGAGTCCTGGCACCCGTAGACAGGGTTTCTCAATATTAAGAAACGAGTCTATTGATATACAAGCGAGCTTAGCGACGGAGTGAGAAAAATTGGATTTTTGAAAGCTGTAAGTTTGCATATTTGAGCTGAAACAAGCTTATATACATAATTATACATCGTTGTAATGCAAAATCATTACATGTAAATTTTTCTCTTGCACGGGGCCCCTTTGGGAGGGGGAATCGATCCCACCACATCATTCAAGTGATGGGGGCGGGCACTACCCCATCGCGGCCCCTCCGTCCCCCCCCCCCCCCACCCCCCACTTCCGGCGCCTATGAAGGTACATTTCTATGGATAAACTAACATAGTGATAAGACGAAGTTATAGTTATGTTCATACATTTGAATGAATTCTTCACCAAGAAACCGTCACGTACATTTTTATGAATAAACTCATGCATTATATTTTCACCTAGTCACTGTCTTTTGCTAGTTCTATTGATAAGTTGTAATTAATTATTCACAAAGTAACGGGAACCTATCACCAAATCACCGCCATGTCGATTTTCTATAGTTAAACTGGTACATCAACGTTTAACCAAATGAAATCACAGAAACTCATCACCAAGTCACCGTCATGTACATTTCCTATGGTTAAACTGGTATACTTTATTCTTCACCAAGTCACGGGAACTCTTCATCAAGTCACATTGATGTACATTTTAATTCATCACCAATTCATTTTCAATCCATTCTTAAGAGATGATGCCAATAATTGCTTCATTTTCCCCATTAGGGCGGCTATTTGGGACCATCCATGGATCCATACGGGTGGATCCAGGGAAATGAATGGGGTCCGGATCTCTTTTTTTTTTAAATCAACATTTGAACTCCTCCCCTTCTTTTTCTATACTAGTTCTGTTCATGAATTGAATGAATTCACATTTCTGTGGATAAACTCATACATTAATTTTTCACCTAGTCACTGTATTTTGCTAGAAATAACTTACTATTAATTATTCACCAAGTCACGGGAACCTATCACCAAATCACCGTCATGTACATTTCCTATATGGATAAACTGATAATTCATCACTGATTCATTTTCAATCCATTTTTAAGAGATGATGCCAATTTTTCATTTTCCCTCTTTTGGGTGGCCCCATTCGGGCAGCTGTTTTGGACCATCTGTGATCGACAGAAATTAGCACGGGGGGGGGGGGGGGGGAAGGTTCCAGATCCTTTTTAAAATCGTCATTTGACCTCCTCCCCTTTTTTGCTGATTGGACCCCCCCCCCCCCCCCCCCCCAGTGTTTGACTGCTAACCTTTTTTTCTCCCTTTGTTGGTTTGAGATTTGGGATATTAATTCAACACCCTAAAGTTCTTGTGATTATTTTTATTTTTCGTTTATCAGAACTTTTCTGATTTGGACCCCCTTGGAACTCCTTGGTCTAATTAATATAATAATTATCAAGCACCACCTTCTTCCTTTTTATTGTGGTTCTGGACAGCTTCCCCAATAGACTGGTTCGGTAATGTATTCAAATTTTATACATACCTTTCAAACAAAGGTTGTTCTTGACAACCTGAAAGCTTGCCCGAGGATTGCCGAACGAATTGCCTGACGAGTAATGTAAGCAAACTGGATTCCAATCATTGAACTCGTCACTAGGTGTTCAGAGAAGAAATGTGCATAAATTTGAATACATAACAGAACCGGTCTATTAATAGTTGTGTGTAATGGTTTAACGAGTCTTTTCTATAATTCCTGCAAAATATCTCAATTCAACCTTCCTAATCCTCATACCCGAACTCCATATAGTATATGACAAAACACATTAAACACGCTTGTATACCATCAAATATTATAATGGGTATAGCTTACCCGACGACTAGGAGCCGCTCCTTTATTTCGATATCGATGCGATTACAAAATGCACATTCGAAATAGTTTTGTACATGTATACACAATTGTTATGACCACAATCGAAAAGGCCCTAACAGTTATTCTGCGACAAGTAGGCCCAGTGTAAAAAACCAGAGATAAAACTCAATGAGCAAAAACTCTGGAAAACCTTCGGATCCACTTTTGCACAATAAACATTTCCCAAATTTTCAGAATAAAAACAAATTTGAAATTTGTCGTGATGAAAACGCAAGCTAGAATGACTCCTCAAACATCTTCTACCACACCCTAATGCTCGTGCCTCGCACCACCTGCGAAAAACATTCTTATGCATAATCACTTCTTACTCTTGGACAACAACCCTTACCAAGCATAAGTATGCATACATTAACAAGACAAACAACATTTACCTGCTATACAAACATAACGCAGGCAAATAATATTCATGTGGGAGCGAGCGACCCAGTAGCATAGCCATATTTTCAGTTGGGGGTGAGGGTGGGGGGGGGGGGGGTGGGCGCCACTCCAAATGTACCGACAGGGGTCCAGCTCCTGTCGCACTCCTGTCGCACATTGTTTAAATGATCGTGGTCTTTATATGCGATCTTTGTACTTTCCAAATAGTGCGAGAAATCGAAGTAAAAGTAAAAACTCTGACACTTTAATACAGTTTGAAAAAATGTAATTTTCTTTGTAAAATATTCTAGTTAAAATATACAAATTACAAGTAGAACACCTCGCTACCCGAAAGGTGGGTGGTACATGATCTTTTTGTAATTTCAAAATTCCTTAGCCAAAACTCCACCTCGTTAGCACATGATTACAGTTATGACCCCCCCCCCCCTAATTTCCCTGAATCCGCCCAGGCCTGTGGATCCATGGATGGTCCCAAACAGCCGCCCTAATGTCGTGTTGTGGTCCCTATTCATTCACCAAACAGCAGTATCAATTACGAGTCAGTGTAACTTCAATTGCAGATTCATGTAGTTTTATATATTTACAGCATTATACAAGGAATATAGTCTTGTAAATATATCGAGAAGAAGTCGAGCATCACTGCTCTCTTTAATGGTCAGTCTTGATCTCCTTTCTATATCTATCTGTGGTTCTTCTCTTATACATGTATATCAAAAGTACTAGGCATAGATACGTATAGAAGTATGGGGGTGTGGCCTATTGGGTCGACAATGCAATGTGGCAAGATTTAGGAGTAGACAGCGTAGGGGGCTGGTATATCTAGAAATGTTTACATTAGTCAGGAATTGGTCTGGGCGGAAGGGATAGGGGGAGATTATAAAAAGTTGGTCTGGGGGATGGGGATTGAAGATAACATCACTATGGGAACGTGGTAACAAGGGTTATGATGGTAGGTGGTAAGAACATGAAAGGGGGAAGGGGCTTGTAGAGACTACTACTACACAACACTAATGGGGCCACCCAAAAGAGGGAAAATGAAGAATTGGTATCATCTCTTAAAAATGTACTGAAAATGAATTGGTGATGAATTATCTGTTTATCCCTAGAAAATATACATAAATGTGACTTGGTGAAGAGTTCCCGTGACTTGGTGAAGAATAAAGTATACCAGTTTAACCATAGGAAACGTACATGACGGTGACTTGGTGAAGAGTTCCTGTGATTTGGTTAAAAATTGATATAAACACGATAAAAACTACTTTCGAAAAATAAACTCAAGACAATTTCAATAGCCCTGTCTATCACCTTTAGAAATGTGCGAACATTACAATGGCGTATTACGTAATCCGAACGAGATTTCTATGGGCAGTACAATAAGCCTTTGAAATTGCCCTTGAGTTTATTTTTCGACAGAAGTTTTTATCGTGTTTATATACCAGTTTAACCATAGAAAATCGACATGACGGAGATTTGGTGATAGGTTCCCGTTACTTCGTGAATAATTGATTAAAACATTACATTTTAAAGGAAAATTTGCTAATAGAAACCAACTTAGCATAGGAATGTAAATTTAAATATGACTAAATGAAGAGTTCCCTTCATAGAAAGCGGGGGGGGGGGGGGCAGAGGGGGCGATTGCCCCCCAAACTTTCTTGTTTTTATAAAGAAACACACTCCCACACGTATTATTATGCCAAACACCGCTACGACTGAGGTGGGGCCCCTCAGAGTGTCCCCCCCCACAAGAATGGAACAATTCCGGCGAGCCAGGTTCCCATGACTTGGTGAATAATTAATTCCAATTTATTAATGGAATTAGTATAACATAAGACAGTGACTTGGTTCAAAAAAAGTTTATCCATAGAAACTGGACATGACGGTCACTTGGTGAAGAGTTCCAATGGGTTGGTGAAGACGTAATGATAAATGATAATAATAATAATGATAATAATAATAATAATAATAATAATAATAATAATAATAATAATAATAATAATAATAACAATAACAATAATAATAATAACAATAATAATAATAATAACAATGATAATAATGATAATAATAATAATAATAATAATAACAATAGTAATATTAATGATACTACTACTACTACTACTACTACTACTACTACTACTACTACTACTACCACTGATAATAATAATACTAATGATAATAATGATAATAACAATGGTGATAATAATTTAAAAGCACAATAGTCCGTTCTTGTATAGCACATAATTATCACGTTATGATATAATGTCCCTATATATTAGCTTGTTTATTATTACCATTATTTTGATTTTTTGATTTGATTTTGAAGTTCATTTATTTCCATATACATCATCATAAATTTACAATCTTTCACAGTATGGTCACATAAAATCATACATAGAAAAAGGGGTCGTCGTAAGCAAAGCTTGAGTTGACGTCCTAATCATAAATAAACATAATCATACAATGAACATACATATGCAAACAATGCACAGTGGAAAGCAGATGGCCAAAGGAAAAAAAAAATACAAAGGAAAGAGAGAGAGAGAGAGAGAGAGAGAGAGAGAGGTAGGGGTGGAAGAGAGAGTTGCATTCAGATAGTATCAGATGAAACGAATAATATTTTATACTGCTAGAAAGGGTGTTAACCACCCCCACTAGCAATATGTGAGAGAAGATAATTTTTCAAGCGTTTCTTTAAAATAAACTTCGTTGGACTTGAACGTATATCAATGGGTAATGAATTCCAAATATCGGGTCCAGTGTGCCTTATAGATCTATGAGCAAGGGCTGTTTTAGGATTATTCAAATGAACATTAGTGGAAGTTCGAGTAGGGTATTTATGTAAAGATGAGTTTAATTGAAACATGTTATTAAAGGTCACTGGAAGTTCTGAAGAGTGGAATCTATGCATGAATATGGCAATTTGGTACGAGTGCAATTCAAAAATCGGAAGCGTATGCAATCTATGGAAAAGAGGTTCTGTATTTGCCAAGTATGCTGCATTTGTACATAGACGAACTGCTTTCTTTTGAAGTAGTAAAATATGATTAATTTTAGATTTTTGGGTGGCCCAGATAAGATTACAATAAGAAATATATGGCAAGATTATAGCGTTATACACAGTAAACAATGTTTTTAGGGAAACATATGGTTTTAATCTATACAAAATTCCAATTCCACGTGATGCAGAAGTAACTACATTATCAATATGCGCGTTAAAATTCAAATACTGATCGATCGTAATACCCAGAAACTTTGTACTTTCCTTCTTTTCTATTGTTATTCCATCAATGACTATGTGAAAATGTAAATTATTCATCGCTGTACTGCAGCTTCTAAAATGAATGAAATTGGTTTTACTCAGATTTAATGATAGTTTGTTACATCTAAACCAAGTGGATATTTTTGGCAATTCCGTATTCATGGTTTCATTGAGGATATCAGGATTTGGATGAGAAAGAAATACATTTGTATCATCTGCAAACAGAACAAACTTTAGCACAGAGGAAGCATTACAAATATCATTTATATATATCAAAAACAAAAGGGGGCCTAAAATGCTTCCTTGAGGGACTCCACATTGTATAGGTAATATGTCAGAATTTATATTTTGAAAGTTAGTAAATTGTTGTCGATTAGATAAATAACTTTCAAACCAGTTAAGAGCAATTCCTCTTATGCCATAATTTTTTAGTTTACCTAAAAGAATTTTATGATCAAGGGTATCAAAGGCCTTACTAAGGTCCATAAATACTCCATGAACATGGTCCTTATTTGACAAAGAGGTTACAATATTATCACATAATTCAATAAGGGCCATGTCCGTGGAGTGATTTTTGCGGAAACCGTATTGAGATGAGGTAAGTATATTATTAAAGGTTAGGTATTTATACAGCCTGTTATATACAATGCGTTCTAGGATTTTAGATATACTTGAAAGTAAAGAAATTGGTCGATAGTTGTTTAATAATGATGCATCATCTTTTTTGTATATTGGGATAACCTTTGCAAGTTTCATATTACAAGGAAAAATTCCTGTTGATAAAGATAGGTTAAAGATATGAGTCAAAGGAATAGTAATATTGCCTATAATTTGTTTCAACAAATTATTACTAATTTCATCATGCCCCTCTGCTTTACTTGTTTTTAAGGAACGAGTTATTTCTAGTATTTCAATAAAATTTGTAGGGCTAAGAAAAATGGAGGTTTCGTGAGGTTGTGGAAGAAATTTTAAATATTAAGTTATATTGGTACCTTGTATCTTTGAAGCTTGTTCTGGGCCAATATTCACAAAGTAAGAATTAAATGCATTAGCTATATCATGAGGGCTTCTATAAACATTATCACCGTTCTTGTATATTTTTTGTTCTTTGGCGTCTTTCGATTTACCAATAATATCATTGATTACTTTCCATGTCGAGGAAATGTTACCACTTACACTGTCTATTTTGTTTGAAAAGTACATTTTCTTTGATTCACGTATTACTGACGTCAGCCTATTTCGATAAGTTTTACATTTATTTACATTTGTTAAAGTAGGATTCTTAATACTAGCTTTATATAGGACATTTCTCTTCTTTATAGATTTAAGTATTGCCTGTGTTATCCAAGGTTTCTTAGTATACTTTCTACTTGATCTTTTAATAGTAGTTTTGGGAATGCTTCTATCTAGAAAATAACGTAATTTTGTCATAAAAAGATTGTAAGCCTCTTCAACTGACTGTATCATGAGCACATCTTCCCATACTTCTGTGCTAAGATCTAAGTTAAGTCTTTGTATTTTTTCAGGAGTGTAAATTCTAACAAGAGATTTGAGTTCACGGCTGAGCGTTTTGTGACATTGCGATCGTGAAATAAAAGAGAATATGGGCAGGTGATCAGAAATATCGGAGTAAAGAATCCCAGATGTAACACTGTGTTTGTTCATATTAGTAATTATGTTATCAATCAACGTGGATGATTGCACCGTTATTCTTGTAGGTTTATCGATGAGAGTATCATAAGCATTTGCATATAAAATATTTTGAAAGCGTCGACAATGTATGTCCATAGAAACTAGGTCAATGTTAAAATCTCCTAATATGTGTGTAAATTTGTTTTCATGACCTAATTTAGACATTAAATTTTCTACTTGTTCAAAAAAAATCTCCAGATTACAACCAGGGGGTCTGTAAATGACACCTATGATACGATTTTTACTGTCATCACTTTCTATTTCAATGAATAAAGATTCTGCACTTTCTTCAGCTAGAGAGAGATCGTGTCTTAATTTAAATGGTATAGAGTTATGAACATACAATGCTACACCTCCCCCTTTACCCGTTTTCCTGTCTGCTCGAATTAATGAATAATTTTTAAGTTTGAAGACAGGTGGTGAGCAATTATGTAACCATGTTTCGGTAATACCAATGACTGGAAAAGAATGGGTTAACATACAAAGTAAGCTATCTAATGAATCAAAATTTTTGGACAGGCTTCGTACATTCACATGAAGAAAGCTATACATACTATCCCGATTCTTAAATGTGTTGTTGAATTCTTGTGGCAAGTAATAATGGCACTCATTTGCATTATTTGGTTCAGTGAAGTTATCATCCATATTCACTATAAGACAGACTGGGTTCCCTGGTGCAGTACCAGGTACTAATACAATAAGCTAGCATAGATAAAGGTTTAGTGGGATAATGAACTTGGAATTTACTCGTTACAGTGACACTATACAGAATGCAAAAAAGAAGACAGATATAGAAAATGATGATGTCAATCATCATAATTGTAAGATACAGCAAAATAAACAATATTTTATGATTGATGAAAAAGACCAATTAAGCACTGCATTAATGGTACTCAGATATAAATCAAGATATGAACTGAAATGGAACTTAATATACCTCCAAATTTTGGGAATGTTATGACAAATTATAATTTGAAAACTGCTGTATTTGTCAAACAGCTTTAAGAAGTATCAAGAAGGAGTAGAGGAAAAAGAACATGGCACATAATTTGTGCATTTCATTCACTACTGTACAATATATAGGTCCTGCAGAGAGGTAACTAATACATGCATCTTCATTCCCTTGGAATTCTCCGCAATTTTACAAAGATTATTATTAATGATTTGGCGTCACCTGTGCCTTCGCCTGCATGGGAAGCGAACTGAATCACTAAAATCCTCAGGTCTCTTCTCCCGGTATAATCATGACGGTGACCGAGCATAATATCTTAAGTGATTCTTCAGGTAAAAACTACGATTGTCAATATTTCTTCGTTTTATTCAACATCCAATTGGGTCGTGCCCCCTCCCCCCCCCCCCCCCCCCCCCGCCCCACCCAAGTTAAAGTCGATACACTGTGAGAAAGATCAATGATGCCCATACACTGGTACACTGAGCCCATTGCGTACACAACTCATACGTAAATGGAGCTATTATGTGTATACATGTAGCAGGCAATCCGGCACTCTTTAAATTGGCAATTCCACGCACGAGAGAATTTACTTGGTGACCTTCTTCAGTTCACGCCAATATATTTATTTCGCCGTAGAGGGTAGTCTTCATTTATTCAATTATTCAATTACCAAAAGCAAAAACAGAAAAACAGAAAAACAGAATCAGAAAACGGGTGTTCAATTTTCAGTTTGCAAAAACGGAAAAACGGAAAAACAAAATCGGGAAAGGCGTTTAATTTTCTGAATTTTTAATAAGAAAAAATAAAAAAAACAGAAATATAAATCAAAAAAAGGTGATCAATTTCTCATTTTTGCAAGAAAAAAATGGAAAAACAATTCTTTTAAAAACAGTAAAACATAAAAACAATTAGTTCATTCATATTTTCGTTTTCCAATTTTTCTACCTAAAAAAAAATATCAACACAAGACCGTTTTTCTGTTTGTAAAACGAAAAATTGAAACGGTTTTTTAGTCAATATTCTGTTTTTCCTCTTTCCGTTTTGGGATAGGAAAAACGAATTATCTCTATGTACCTTGATTTGATTATCTACTCTGTGTAATTTTGTTTATTTCCTTCCATGAAATCAATAAAATTTTATCTCTAGGAAAAGTTTGAAGAGTTTGTTGGAAAAGTAGGAAAAGTAATCCCTGAATTTAGAAGAATGTATCACATAAAATTGAGCCATAAAAAGGACGAATGACATGTACAATTGAGGGAAAGTGGATAAGAAATATTGATAGTTGTGCATTTTATCGTAACAGATTAAACTACTTTAAACTACTTTCTGTGAGACATTAGTTGCTACATGTACATCGTAAGGCAGGTGATTATAGAGTACACGCAAAGAATAGTTTGTATTAATGACTGAATATGTTGGAAACCTTGGAAATAAAACTTTTTTTGTGTTGGAGCTGTAACAAAATGAGATCAGCATTGCCACAAAATATGGGTAGTATGAGAGAATTTTTCTTTTTGAGATCTAAGCCGGCAAGTGGATGGGTTTTGAAGCCGAAACAGCAACATGTAACTTAATAATGTACTGGTATTTGAAATAGGGAAAAATAATCAGGAGTTAAAGGAAAAAAAATGTAAACATGCAAGAGCAATGCTTGCACAAAGAAATCTTTAATATTTATATATTTTGGCAGCTACAATGTATGCCATGATAAATAGAAATAGCCTGGAGAAAATGTTATCTTATTCCTCTCCATTTTGGAGAGGATACCCCATGCAGTTTTATAACAATCAGTGCCATTTCAGAATACTCCAGTTAGTGCAATTGAGCATTTCCCTCTATCTAAAGTCTAAAATTTATGCTCTGTTGGTTATTGTAATCTTTCGCACACTTCCATTATTTTCAGTTGTCAATATTTCTATTTATTAAGGTGAAAGATTCTAAAAGCTGACACATTATTGACCTTTGTCTGCAAAATATCCTATAACCGCAGTCACCGAAAAGAATAATAGGCCTTTCCGCTTCCCCAAACCATTCTCTATGAATGACAGAGCGGAACATTGTGCAAGAGTATCCTGGGACTCTTAGGCATGCATGCACTTTGTATATCCCAGAGAGAGAGAGAGAGAGAGAGAGGAAACAGAAAGAAAATCAGGCATACAAATTCTTTGATTTGATGTTTTCCTCATTGACATGAGGAGATCATCCAATCAAATGGCTTCATACAGTGTGATGCCCAACCTGTGTGTCCAGAGAGTGATGAAATGAAAAATAATTTGACAGTATTTATAACATATGCAATGTGAACTCTTTATCTCAGTTATCTAAACATCAGCTTGGATTAATTCTACACTGTGCTCTGATTCTCCTGTTTAATATACAGTAAGTATCTGAGAACAGTTTTTTATATTGTTTTGCTCTTACTGTTTAGGCAGAGGCCAACAAGAACCTCTCTAGGTGTGTGAGAATGTAGGAAATTAGGGAGTTTCTGCCATTTTCCCTAAGCGACCAACTGTATAAAGACTGTTTATAAACATTTTTGGGATGATTCTCGTAAAGCATTTCCCATTTATAAACTGTGTTAACCCTAAAAGGGCCGGGAGATTTTGGCTATGCCACAGCCGGGGGGTGGAATCCCCCCCCCCCCCCCCGAGATCTCAACCGTCGACTGCGCGATCGCGCCAAAAATCGGCACACACGTCGTCCACAACGTAATCTACAAAACTGTATAGTTAAATACTCCAAAATAATTTCACATTAACTAATTATGCTAATTTATGCATAAAATCAAAAGTTTGCTCTAAATCATTAAATAAAGCTTTTTTATTGTTTGGATGAATTTTGTCGGGGACACTTTTGCGATCATAAACAGCATAAAAGGAATTAATGTTAATCAGTAAATGTGAAAATATTCATAGATTTCTAAATTTTGGCTGAAAACACGTTTTGTATCGAAATTATACATGAAATCACGTTTTAGAGCAATTTTTGGTCTGACGAGCAAGTACGAAATGTTGAGTAACTTTGGAACCGCATGACCGGACATCGCGAATTCGGTCTCAAAAGATGCGTGAGATTCGAAAGAAAACAGTCACGAAACGCTGCGGCGACTGCTTTGCGCGTTGCGGACATATCACGAGAAACGTCGAGGGGGGGGGGGGTGGATTCCACCCCCCCCGGCCCTTTTAGGGTTAAGGAAGCCTGTATATAAAGTCCATCTCCATATCAAAGACTGCCTTTCTTGATTGCTCTAAGTATCTATCATATAAGGGTTTGACTATATAGGGACACCACGAAGTGAGTTAGTTCCATTGGCCATGGATTTCTCAATTATGTATCTATTTGTCCTCCAGGTAAGATTACACAGTTTGTATTCCAAGTTTTCATTCTCAAACTACAACAGCAGCCCATGTGTCATAGGACCCACACATGAAAGTCAAATCTAACTCGACAAAAAGGAAATGGCTGAGTAATGATTTGTTCTCTAGCTGGAATCTTATTTCAAGCATATCCTGTATGCTCTAATGCAGATGGTTCAAGATAGGTGAATCATTTCATATACATGTATTTATCAATTTACATGTATTCATATACATCTAGTGAATTGACTTCACCCTAAAAGTTCTTTCAATTTAAAATATAAAAATTTGCACTTCTTTTTCTGGAGTTTTTAAATGTGCATTGAAAACAACTTATACTCTCCACAATGTTGTCCCACTCCATGTGAGTGCTATGCATGAGAATTTTGTCAGCTCATACAAATATACCATTACATGTACATGTATGTATTCAAGATATTTCTTATCCCAACAGAAGTTATATTTTTCATGGTAATGATTTTTCTTCCTGTAGTTAAGAGGAAACAATTACAGAAATATAATTTAATGCCTTTGTGATTGTGGATACAGGTGTGCACATATGCAGGAAAGGAAACAAAGCATAAAACTACCTGTGATTGTAGAATAATCACCCACTTCTATTCAATACTTCTGTGTTAATCTCTCTGTATCATATACATGTATAATATTGCTTCAAACAAAAGACTCCAAATTCATGAGATCCCAACCACTGAGCATACACCAGTAGCTGAAATAGTTCACATCATATGACTCATCAGCTGCCGTCCAATATGAAATGTCAACTAAATTCAGGGCACGTGAAAATAGAGCCTATTGTTCAACACCGTGTTTGGGTAGAATAGCTAGGGTTCAGTCTTGCAAACCTTGGGAATTCCAGTTAATAAAGTGGAAATACTAATATGGGTTTTAAAAAGTTTTCAACCTTGGTTGTGCATTTACGTGGTAGGGAAAAGGAAGGTTTTGTGGAAGACAGTTCAGTACAATTATATAAATTTGGGTGACTGGATCATCAAAAAACTTCTTCTGATGCCTGGCTTTCCTCAGCTCTTTGCATACATGCACCTCAGAAAAGTGTAAATATATTAAACAATATTCACTCCCAACAAGGCCATTGTTGCCACTGACAAAACATGGCCATAATGGCCTTCCTTCTGGATGCTGAATATAAAATTCTTTTTCAGTCTTTAACTCAGATGATGTCCCTGTGCCACTTTATATTTATCAAGAGATACTTTTTACCAAATGCTTCTAGATTATTTCAGTATTTACAAGAGGAAGACTTTACAGATTACAAAAGTTTCCTTATGTAGCCACATAAAACCAGAAAAGGGTTATTACTCGATGCTTTTATAATGTAGACTGTAATCATTCTGTTAATGAGATCTATTGTTTGTGCTTATGGGCACTCATAGCACTCCATCAAATGTGCTTACCTGCACTTGAGGCAAAGGGTTAAACCATCATACTTTATTTATATATATATATATATATATATATAATTGTAAGGAAATAACATATACAACAGCTTCGGCAACTCTCGTGGAAATAATTATTAATTGTGAGAAATGAAAATGAGAGAATAATGGTTGCGTAGCTTAAATCAAAGTTCCCCAGAGCTGTCCTCCCTTTTTGAATTTTTGCAAAGGTTGAAAAAATGTCTCCGCCGGGGATCGAACCCGGGTCGTTGGCTCAGAACGCCAATGCCTTAACCACTAGACCACAGAGACGGGCCAGTGATTTCGGCGACACCCGGAGATTCAATTGACCGACAGATTGACAAATCTTCAACCTTATTAATTAATTCCTTTGTCGGGGGCAGGTGAGTTTTGAACAAAGACAAGCCGCATGCCTCAGCTGGATCCAAGCGAATGCTTTGAGATACACGTATACATTAGAATAATAATCATTATAAACAATTGTAAGGAAATAACATATACAACAGCTTCGGCAACTCTCGTGGAAATAATTATTAATTGTGAGAAATGAAAATGAGAGAATAATGGTTGCGTAGCTTAAATCAAAGTTCCCCAGAGCTGTCCTCCCTTTTTGAATTTTTGCAAAGGTTGAAAAAATGTCTCCGCCGGGGATCGAACCCGGGTCGTTGGCTCAGAACGCCAATGCCTTAACCACTAGACCACAGAGACGGGCCAGTGATTTCGGCGACACCCGGAGATTCAATTGACCGACAGATTGACAAATCTTCAACCTTATTAATTAATTCCTTTGTCGGGGGGCAGGTGAGTTTTGAACAAAGACAAGCCGCATGCCTCAGCTGGATCCAAGCGAATGCTTTGAGATACACGTATACATTAGAATAATAATCATTATAAACAATTGTAAGGAAATAACATATACAACAGCTTCGGCAACTCTCGTGGAAATAATTATTAATTGTGAGAAATGAAAATGAGAGAATAATGGTTGCGTAGCTTAAATCAAAGTTCCCCAGAGCTGTCCTCCCTTTTTGAATTTTTGCAAAGGTTGAAAAAATGTCTCCGCCGGGGATCGAACCCGGGTCGTTGGCTCAGAACGCCAATGCCTTAACCACTAGACCACAGAGACGGGCCAGTGATTTCGGCGACACCCGGAGATTCAATTGACCGACAGATTGACAAATCTTCAACCTTATTAATTAATCTCAAAGCATTCGCTTGGATCCAGCTGAGGCATGCGGCTTGTCTTTGTTCAAAACTCACCTGCCCCCCGACAAAGGAATTAATTAATAAGGTTGAAGATTTGTCAATCTGTCGGTCAATTGAATCTCCGGGTGTCGCCGAAATCACTGGCCCGTCTCTGTGGTCTAGTGGTTAAGGCATTGGCGTTCTGAGCCAACGACCCGGGTTCGATCCCCGGCGGAGACATTTTTTCAACCTTTGCAAAAATTCAAAAAGGGAGGACAGCTCTGGGGAACTTTGATTTAAGCTACGCAACCATTATTCTCTCATTTTCATTTCTCACTATATATATATATATATATATATACATGTACATGTATATATATATATACATACATGTAGGCATACTATGGAGTCAATCATCCGAACCTTACTGGAAGATTTGGAGAGTCTCTTGTCTAGACTGATGGTCATCTGTTCATCTGTCAGCCATAGTCTCTCTGCTGATGATGTTCTTCCTTTTACAGCAGAAACCACGGCACACCATGAAAGTCTTCCAGACCTTGGTGAAGATGGCCTTTCTCAGCCCCATTCTCCATCTTCTATTCATATGACAATCAGAAATAATGACAGGTAAAACAAATATAATACAAAAAGTACAAATGTTAGCACTTTTGTTTTTAAAAAAGAGAAGACATTTTTTCATTTTTCTTATGGGGGGGGGGGGGGGGGGGTTAGAAACATTAGCATGTAATCAAGCCAAAGGGTTAGATAACATGTTAATGTTTCTTCATGTTAAAGAAAACCTAACCCCAAGAAATAAATGTAGTTATACCAAAAGGTGAATTTAGTTCCGGCCTATTGGTCTACAATGTTCCTTACGATAATGTACAAGAGATATATAAATGAAGATATTCTTGGTATGATAAAAAATCTGCTAGCATGACATAGGCGCTGCCATTTTCTTGATAATGTGATGTACATGTACCAGGAAAAGTTGTACATGTATCATGGGCCAAGCTCTCAGAGAGACATTTTATTTCAATAACAAAATCTCTGCTTTTCAACCCTTTCAGGACACAAATTATCTAAGGGCTAGATTGATTACATTTTGTTCTTCAAATTGGCAACAATAATTTATTTCATTTTAGTGCTACATGGTTCTAATAAGGTGTAATGTCTTTAAAACAACAAGTGAATGAGTAAATTACGCAATGCGTAATAAATGTCCCCGCCGGAAGTGCAGATCTGTGGAAATTAACTAGCCTGAACCTTAAAACTTCAGTGAAAAACTTTAGTGAATAAAATAATAATGTTACTGCATGCAAAAGAAGAGAATACCAACAATGCATGTATACAACTGAAATATAAAACATGAAAACATGAACCTTCAGCCATTTTGAATAAATTTGCATAAATTTGCATGAATAATAAATTTCAAAATTCTGTGTAGAAGTTTGGAAGCCCCCACCCAGCCCTATCAGATAAAACAATCGGAATCAAAATCCGATGTGAAATAGAGGAGAAGTACATGTAGCATTTTTCGTCAATTTTGAATAAATTTGCATAAATTTGCATAATTATTGAATTTCAAAATTCTGTGTAGAAGTTTGATAGCCCCCACCCAGCCCTATCAGATAAAACAATCGGAATCAAAATCCAATGTGAAATAGAGGAGAAGTAGCATTTTTCGTCAATTTTGAATAAATTTGCATAAATTTGCATAATTAATGAATTTCAAAATTCTGTGTAGAAGTTTGGAAGCCCCCACCCAGCCCTATCAGATAAAACAATCGGAATCAAAATCCGATTTGAAATAGAGGAGAAGTAGCATTTTTCGTCAATTTTGAATAAATTTGCATAAATTTGCATAATTAATGAATTTCAAAATTCTGTGTAGAAGTTTGATAGCCCCCACCCAGCCCTATCAGATAAAACAATCGGAATCAAAATCCAATGTGAAATAGAGGAGAAGTAGCATTTTTCGTCAATTTTGAATAAATTTGCATAAATTTGCATAATTAATGAATTTCAAAATTCTGTGTAGAAGTTTGGAAGCCCCCACCCTGCCCTATCAGATAAAACAATCAGAATCAAAATCGGCCAAGAAATGACGGAGAAGTAGCATTTTCTAACATTTGAGCACACACGGATGGACACTTTTTTTTTTTTTTTTCAATGATCTTTATTTCGATTCCACTCAGTAATTATACATAAATCTTAATTCAACATTTCAATGAAAGTAAATGCATATGACAACTAAAACAGATTTTCTTGCAACATTTTCTATAAATGAATAATTGAAATTCGAAAAATTTGAAGAAAACATTAAATGAAATCTTTTCATAAAATACCCCCCCCCCCCATGAACACGAGAATTAATACACATGTATATACATGTATACACGTATAATTAATAAAAATAATTCTTCATTGCAAAATGGAAATGACTAATACAGACTGACTTCATACAAAAAGAAAAAGATACAATTCATAGGTTATCAATCATACTCACGAAATAAAAATATCCTAAATCAATAGGCCTACATAATTATAGGCCTACAATGAGTCAGAAAAAAACAAAAGAATGAAATCAATCCATAAAAACAAATTATACCCTTCCCAAAACAAACCATTACCAACCCCCCCCCCCCACACCACACACACACCATACACACACCACACGCCCACCCCCACACGCACATACACACACACACACACACACAACACAATTACAATAAGGTTACCCGTTCACACTCATATTTACCTTTAGTTCTTCCCATTTTTGTAGGTGTACTGACAACCTACCCGTTTTCGTAGCTAATTCCTTTTCTTCCCCTATAAAATCCGTAATTATTTTCTGTATCTTGATACTGGAAGGTAAATGACCTTCTGCCCTTGATTTAAAAATTGTATATTTTACCCAAATTATAATGCTATTCACACACTTAATTCTATTTGAGTTGCCCGATAATCCTAAAAATATATCTCGCCACTTCATATCCCTTAATTCAACTAAATCAAAGTGTTCAATAGTAAATTGCCATAACTCTTTGACCTTCCCACAATTGGAAAATAAGTGTAAGTAGGTTTCTTTGTCCTTTTTGCAAAATGAACAGAAATCGTCCTCAACAAAACCAAACTTCATTAGCTGTACTTTTGTGTATATGACTCCGTGTAATTGCATGAACTGAAATTCTCTCTGTTTTCTGATAAGTGTTGTGCATCTTGCTGTTATGAAAAGATCATTTATTTCTTTATCCGTTAAGTCAAATTTGCTACTACAATCCTTTACTTGCAAGTTATATGATTCACGTAAATCTTTGACAAAACAGTCATAAATTTTCTTTGATTTTGTAGCCTGAAACATTGTTATCTGACCAGAAATATTAAGGTTCATATCAAAATCAAACAAATCAACTTGCTGAAATTTAACAGAGGGGATGGCGTTCTTCCAACTAGTGGGTATAACATGTGCAATTTCGATAATCTGAAGCAATTGATTCGCGTTTAACCCAATATTTTGGAAATGGGCCACAGGTTTCAAATGACCATTATCAAAAATATGGTTTACATGGTATATGCCTTTATCAAATAAATCTATATCAAAAGTCATTTTACCTTTCATACATATATTTCTGTTATTAAATATTATAGGATTCACTTCATTTTCAGAGTATCTGAATTTTCCCATATCCTGCCAAGCCTTCAACATTTCTAAATAAAATGGAGGTATTTTCAGTGTTAATTTGGACGTATCGTAGTTACATAAAAACAAAAATCTCCCCCCCTACGGTTCGAAAACAGTGATCAAAGTACAGTTTCCATCCAGCATTCTTTTCTCCATATAATAAATTTTTTAACCACATTATACGTTGTGTCTTCACAAAAAGTCTAAAATTCATCATTCTCAACCCCCCGTAAGCGTAGTCCTGATACATTACTTTCCTTTTTATACGGTCTTTTCCTGCCCATAAAAATTCAAAAGTTATTTTTTCCACCTCATTAAGCAACCACTGAGGGACTACTATAAGAGATGAGACATAGTTCAACCTTGACAGTGCATATGTTTTTAACAAGTGTATCTTACCCATAAGTGTTAAATCCCTCTCTTTCCACCACCCTAATAGCCTCTTTATTTTACTAAGTACATGTACATGTATCTCTTTGTAATTCAAATCTTCTTTTATTCTAACATCTACAGAAAAATGAATACCCAATATTTTAACTTGCTGAACTAGGTTTCCAAACAAGGGTATATGAGGTCTATCACTATCCTTGCCCATCCACAAAAAGTTTTTTTTCCTTTATTGATTTTAAGACCGCTGACTTTCCTGAATTCTTCAAAAAGATATTGTAGCCTATTAATTGAATTCGTATCTTTCACGAAAAGGGAAATATCATCTGCATACAAAATTTGTTTTATTTCATTTTTTTCAAATTGAACTCCCTTTACTGCATTATCTTTCCTTATTTCCAGAGCTAAAGTTTCGATAGCTAATAAAAACAAGTATGGCGACAATGGATCTCCCTGTCTTACTCCTCGCTTCAAGTTAAAATATCCCGTGGAATATCCCCCATTCATTATACAACTGGTAATATCTGTGTAAAGCACCTTGACCCATGAACGAAACGTATGACCAAATCCAAATAATTCTAGGATATTAAATAAAAAATCATGAGAAACCGAGTCAAATGCCTTTTCAAAGTCCACTGTGACTAAAAATCCAATATTCTGATCAAACGAATGAAATAACATATCATCAACTAGTCTTACAGCTTCTCCTATATTCCTATCTTTGATATAACCTACTTGGTCATGATGGATTATCTCACTTAAAACCTCTTTTATTCTTTTTGCTAATACTTTCGATATCTTGTAATCAACATTTAGAAGCGTAATCGGTCTATAATTTTGAACATACATTTTATTCTTTCCCTCTTTTTCCAATAATGTAATTACACCTTGCTTTTGCGATGTTGACAAATTACCCCTATCATATGCTTCATTCAATACCTCTACTAAGGTTTCCCCCAAAACTGACCAAAAAGTATAATAAAATTCTACCGTGAAACCGTCATTCCCTGGAGATTTATTGAATTTCATTTCTTTTAAAACACTGAAACATTCATTTCTAGTTACTTTTCCTTCACAGAACTCTCGATTTTCTTTGCTTAATTTTGGAATATCGTTAAGAAATAGATCATTTTGATCACTGACTGCCTCATCATTTGAATAAAACTTTTCATAATAGGATTTCATAATCTTTAATATTTCCTTACGGTCTTTTATTAACTCTTCATCTTGATTATATAATTCATTTATAACACTTTTCCTTTTATTGGACTTTAATAACTGTTCAAAATATTGTGTTTTCTTTTCTCCTTCCTCAAAATATTCAGCCCTAGATCGGATTTTTAAACCATGTCGAGCATAATCATAAAGTTTGTTTAACCTGGATTTCTTTTCCTCAATTTCAACAACTACAGTTCTAGACGCTACATCCACAAGCTGATTTTCAAGATGTTTGATTTCTTCTTCTAATTTATGAATTTCATGTTTTCTAAGTTTCGCCTTTTTCTTTGTGTAACTAATAATATATTCCCTCATTTTCATTTTAAGAAAGTCCCATAATACTAATTTGTCAGGTATTTTAGGTGTCCACTCTTCTTTTAATTCTCTTATTTCATCTTTAAAACTATTTACAAATTCCTGATCTGCACACAGACTACTATTAAATTTCCAATAGGATTTACCAAAGTTTGGTGTCTCTAAAAAATTCCTAAGTTGCAACAGAACAGCAGAGTGATTGGGAGTAATTGATGTCAAAATCTCACAGTTTTTAACAAAATTTTGTAAACTGGAAGAGCCAAACCAATAGTCTAAACGACTCTGTATAATTGGCCACTTTTGTCTGAATGTGAATTGTTTATTATGTGGATTTCTTTTTCGCCATATGTCTACTAAACTAAATCTGTCAAGAAAATCTATAAATTTCTCATTAAACTTGGTTTTTGAAACGTTCTTTGGTCCCATATAATCTAAATCCCCATCCATTATTGTATTGAAATCTCCTCCTAACAGAAATAACTGTCCCGTGTTTTGAAATTTTGAAATGCAGTTATCCAATTCTTTTAAAAATTCAAGTTGCATCTTCTCTTTATCTCTTGTTGGAAAATAACAATTACACAACACCAATTTGGTCTCTTGCAGTTCTACTTTGATTACAATGTACCGTCCGTTCTTATCTATTGCAACAACATCAATTTTCAAATTTAGATTTGGAGATATTAAAATCAAAACACCCTTGCTGTGATTTGATCCATGACTAAAAAATATTGGACCGTTCCATTCTGATTTCCATCTTTTCTCTACCTCTATTGTACTGTAAGTCTCTTGTAGAAAAATGATGTCACTACCTTTACTTTTACACCATTCAAAAATATTTTTCCTCTTAGTCTTTTCTCTTATTCCTCTTACATTTACAGAAAGCATGCTAAAAGGTGACCTATCCATATAACCTGGAACAACCCGAAATTACAACAACCTTAAATTTGACATTTACATATACATGCATAAAAGACACATGGACTTCTTCAGTCATGCAAAAATATCTGGAATATAAATAGAAGTTAACAGGTGCTAAATTTGAATGTGAACAGGAACCAGAATACATCAACCAATCACCTTTACACACAAAACCACACCACCCCAGACACTCGCACTCACTGAAAAACATGCAGTTAATCCTATGTTCCCTAACACTAAACCAAACCTCAACGCCCAAAACTGACATGAAAAGTAACCACCGGACTCTGGCCACTTTAATGTAAAATGAATTAGCATTAATGTACATTATCTTCTTGATTCCTTTCGACAATTTTGAAAACCCAAATATCTTATTGTAATACTTAAGTCAAATAAGCCAGTTAAGCTCTTTCTATCACAATAAAACACAACCTTTTTCTTTAATGGCTAATCCACTAGTAATGACATTAGGAAAGAAAACCATTAAAAGAAAAGGAAGGGGGAAAGTTTGAATATGACAAAAATAGGCAAATAGCTCTAACTTACAGGCTTCAGTTTGTAAATTATACAGGCCACACATAATATATTTCCTGATTAAATTGTCAGTCGCACTTTTTGATGTATAGAAAATTGTGAAAACATATTGTAGATCATCGACATTCCCTTTAGTCCTTTGACCACAAAACCTTCAATCATTCGGTTTAGACAACGTGACTCCGACCACCACAAAACATTTTCTTGAAAAAGAAGAAGAAAAAATAAATAATAATAGAAAATAATAATAATAATAAAAGTAAACCCAGATCAATGATTCTCTTTCCCCTCTCCCTCTTTCCTTGGTTATTTCTTTTTAATGTGAGACATAAATTTAAAAAAAAAAAAAAAAAAAAAAAAAAAAAAAAAAGGAGAAGAAGAAAAAAAAAAAGGTTTCCTTTAATACCTCTTGATTAAAAAAATTAATTATAATAACAGTAAGACCGCAATCAAAAATAGCATTGACTGCATGTCTTCTGTATAAATTTTAGATGAGACAGTACCTTTTCACAAAAACTTGAAAACTTTGAGATCTCGACATACTTTCATCAACATCTGTGCACAATACATTCTCACATAAGTGAGTCATATTTTCCGCTAATCAGACCCAATACCCCTGCTAGAATTTTTCTGTTTCTTACCCAAACCAAGGAGAAAGGGAAGGAATGAATTCGCCAGGAAAATTCAACAAGTAATAGATAAATAAATAGTCAAATGACAGGATATATAATAAATTGAGATTACCATAACATGCATGATATTACCATGACTAATTATCATAACTGACATGAAAAGTTTGTGACTTGGCTTTTAACCACCGGACTCTGGCCAATTCGAAGTAATATGAATTAGCATGAACATTATCTTCTTGATTCCTTTAGACAATTTTGAAAACCAATATATCTCATACTTCACTCAAATAAGTCAGTAAAGCTTTTTTTTTGTTTTTCCCTTCTCTCTCTTTTTTTATGATCACAATAAAAAAAAAAACGATTAAAAAGGGGGTTACGACACAACAATTTTCTTCAATGACTGATCAACGAGCAATGACATTAGGAAAGAAAACCATTAAAAGAGAGAGAGGAAAAATCTTGAACATGGCGAAAATAGGCAAGTAGCTCTAACTTGCAGGCTTCAATTTGTAAATTATACAGGCCACACATATTTTTCCTAAGTAAATTGTCAGTCACACTTTTAGAAGATTAAAAGATATATATATATATGACAGGATATGTACATCTAAAGACTACCACTATTGTAGGTCATCGAAAGTTCCTTTAGTCTTTTTCAAAGAACCTTCACTTGTTCACTTTAAACCACCTGACTTCGACGACCACAAAACATTTTCTTGGAAAAAAAAAAACATACATAAAATAAAATTGATCCCAGATTAATGATTCTGTTTCCCTCCCTCTCTCTTTCTGGTTATCTTTATAACTCGTGAGACAGATACTAAAGAAGAAGAAAAAAAAAAGTTTCCTTTAATACCTCCTAATTAAAGAGAAATAGGATCGCATACAAACATAGCATTGACTGCATGTCTTCTTCTGTATACATTTTAGGCGAGGGAGTACCTTTTCACAAAACCTGAAAACTTTGAGATCTCGACATACTTTTACTATACATCACATCTGTGTACAATACGTTCTCACATAAGTGAGTCATATTTTCCATTAATCAGACCCAATACCCCTGCTAGAATTTTTCTGTTTCTTACCCAAACCAAGGAGAAAGGGAAGGGATGAATTCGCTAGAAATATTCAACAGGTGATTGAGTATCCGAAACATCACATTCATTGTCATGGTTTTAGTGTCAATCATTCGTGTCTGCAGTGAAACTCTCATTAAATTGCCAAATGACAGGATATACAAAGAATTGAAGTACATCTAAAGATTACCATAACATGCATGATAATACCATAACTGACATGAAAAGTTCATACTTGGCTTTTAACCACTGGAATTTGGCCAATTCAATGTAATATAAATTAGCATCAACATTATCTTCTTGCTTCCTTTAGACAATTTTGAAAATCAAAACATCTCATACTTCACTCAAATAAGTCAGTAAACCTTTTTTTTCTTCTATGACCACAATAAAAACGATTAAAAAAATTGTTACGATATTAAAGCAACCATTTTCTTCAAATAAACTGATCAACGAGTTATGACATTAGAAAAAAAAAATAATAAAATAAGAAGAAGAAAAGAAAGAAAAAAAAAAAACATGGCGAAAGTACATGTATACAGGCAAGTAGCTCTAACTTGCAGGCTTCAATTTATAACTTATACAGGCCACACATATGTATATGTATGCATTTTGTCGTTGAAATTAAAAATAAAGTTTGAATTTGAATTTGAATTTTTCCTGATTAATTTGTCAGTCACACTTCTTGAAGTAAAGAATATTGAGAATATATATTATAGGTCATCGACAGTCCCTTTAGTCTTTTTGCAGAACCTTCACTTATTCGCTTTAAACCACCTGACTTCGACGACCACAAAACATTTTCTTGAAAGAAAATAAGTAAATAAATTGATCCCAGGTCAATGATTCCCTCCCCCCTCTCTCTCGCTCTCTCTTTGGTTGTCTTTTTAACTGGTGACACAACTACAAAAAAAGAGCAGTTTCCTTTAATACCTCTTAATTCAAAAAATAAGATCGCAAACAAACATAGCATTGACTGCATGTTTTCTTCTGTATACATTTTAGGTGAGACAGTACCTTTTCACAGAAGCCTGAAAACTCTGAGATTTCTACATACTTTTACTATACATCAACATCTGTGCACAATGCGTTCTCACCTAAGTGAGCCATATTTCCTACTGATTAGACCCAATACCCCTACTAGATTTTTTTTTCTTCTTTTTCTGCTTCTTCCCCAAACAAAGGAGAAAAGGAAGTGATGAATTCGCCAGAAAAATTCTACAGGTGATTCAAATTCATTGTCATGTCATGGTTAAGTGTCTAATCATTCGTGTCTGCAGTGACACTCTCCTTAAAAAGCAAAATGACAGGATATGTACATCTAAAGATTACCACTATCATGCATGATAATATGGGGAAACTACATCACTGTGATGTTACCTCTCCAGTTATGAAGAGTTTTTTTTTCTCTCTCTCTCTCCCTCTCTCTTTCTTTCTCTTTTTTTTCCTCACATTAGATCTCAACAGTAATCCGAGATGTCAGTTACTATGTTTTTTTGTTTTTTTTTTCTTCTCACACACACACACACACACACACGCACACACGAACCGAGCCCGTTTCATAGTCCCCTCGCGAACTTCGTTCGGCGGGGACAATAACCATGGTAATGAATTTTGCTGAAAATTTGAAAAAAATTGCAAATTTTGAAAAAAAAACCCAATGATTTTGAACCTCTCAATATGTTGCCAATTGAGGGATTCACTGCTTACTCTTGTTTTTAAAATTCCTGGCATCAAATGCAATATGGTCATGCGACAAAAATGGACATACATGTAGAGCGTGCAGAAAGTTTTGCTCTTTCTACTCATGCATCTGGTATATTTTTTAGAGCTCTGAATCAAAAAGTTATTGAGCCAAACCACAAAATGAGGTCATTCGTCTTGAAAGGGTTAATGATCGAAAGTCAAAGCTGAGTAGTTACAAAAATAATATTTGGAGGAAAATATATGAAAAGGGAAAATTGTAACTCATTTATTTAAAAAACAATGATATACAGGAGTTGACAAATCCATTTCATTTAAGCCAAACCTTCACCCCGCAAGAGCCACAACGTATTTATGAAATTTGCGTTCTGACAATAATAGTATAAAAGATAATAGCAGGTGAATGAAATACTTCAGACACACGAGAAGGGAGCATCCACAAATTTGAATAAGCTAACTTACTCAACGACTTCGCTTAGTACATCAGTTACAAAGAAAATGGAGATGTCCATGTCGTGTTGAGAACTTTACATTTCATTCAGAATATCTAATTTATACCTCTCTTGTACATTTTGGTTGGAATCTTGTAAATTGATATGCAAGAATATAATAAATCTCTCAGAATAACCACATTTATTTCCTTGTGGCGTGGTTTCCTCTAAAATTATCAGCTGCAACATTTATCACGAAGAAACAGGATATTTATTTTCTGGGATATCAGGCATTCTGGCAATATCCTTGAATGGAAGGGTTTTCTTCTTCTTTTTTAAAAGACAAAAATTTAAATGGAATATCTCGCATTATTTCTAAAACTAACGAGGAGAGAATAAATGCATGTACCTCAGAAAGCAGGGTTACCATGGAATTTCTGTGAATACAGATATTCCAGAATATATTTTTAAGAAGGCAAACATGCAGTGGGCTATTTGGTATACCAGGAAAGGTCTGTGAACAGAGATGTTCCAGAATACATGTATATGTTTAGAAAGCAAATATGAGGTGCGCAATTTGAATTACCTGGGAATGTTTCTGAAAGCGGAAGTGGCTTTCAGGATACAGCCAAACGGTTGTTAACCCAAAGACTGAAGGATGTGAACTACATCCTTTTGGCTGATATCAGTAGATAAGATCTTTAAAGAACAAGAGACACAGTAAAATATTCTGTACACCAAGATGTCTCTAAGCTGGGGGTTGGTTCCTACATTAAGTATTAGAGAACAAAGACACAGTACTGAAAGGATACCTGGGACTACATGTAAGTCAGGAACATGGGAAATATTATGAGTAACCTACATTAGCTGTACTAAACAAAGACAAAAGCACAAGTACGGAGAATTTGGAATAGCTGCAAGATTCTCTGAATAGCTGGCATTCTCAGAAAGTATGTTGGGGGCAATAGCTAGTTAGTACATGTATGGCAGATTAAAGTCTTTGTGCAATATTACTACTTGATTGTATGAACAGAGATGGAGCGTTTTATGGAAAAACTTTAAAAAGGACATTAAAACACTGAGATGGATATAATACATACATTGTACGAACATAAAATAATTTTGTTATCACATATACATGTAGATCTTCCTGTTTCTTCTTGACTTTTCATATCCCTTAGGAAAAGCATTAACAAAATATGTCTACAACTATGATTCGAAAGTTACTGTACAGGTCGGTTTTTTAATTATTTTGCAAACTATTACGGGGGCATGAACTTAGCAACATGGCAATGCATGTGCAAATACATGTATGTATAATTGTATTGCAGCCTTTGTTAATTACATGTATCATGAAAACAATAACTTGTGAAAATGTCTGTCCTTAGAGGGAGATTTAGGGAGGGGGGGGGGGGGGGGTACTTCCAGCCTGTGCCCACCCATTTTTGTAAATTGTGCCCCTCTCTTTAGAACTGATAACCATTGAATTTGGAGGAAAACTGGAGACCCCCAAAATCTGATGACCCTTTTTTATTTGTTTTTGGGGTTGTCAGAAAATTTTCTGAGGTTTGTATCCCCCCCCCCCCCAATTTTACAAAAATCCTGGATCTGCCCCTGTGTGTGTCCCTATCATCCACAAAAATATCTGTGTGCAAAAAAGAAATATTATACAGTAACATCAAGCCAAAAAAATACTTTTTCAACTTCTGGGAACCATTTTATAAAACTTGTAATCAATGACAACTGACCCATTTCTATGACAAATTTGCTCTCAGCTTATAACGATTACATGTACTGTAACTTGTTATTGATAACAAGTTTTATAAAAAGGGGCTCAAAACTTATTTCCATACAGCATGGCGCCAATCATCCACACCTTACTAGAAATCTTGGATCGTCTCTTGTCAAAAATGATGGTTATCTGTTCATCTGTCAGCCACCGTCTCTCTGATGATGACAATGTACTCCCTGTTACAGTGGACGCACAGACACCACACGAATGTCCTCCAGATTTTGGTCAAGATGCTCTCTCCTACCTCCATCTTTCATCTTTACGCCATCTATAAAAACTTAATGAAAAAAAAAAAAAAAAAAATCTTTACGCCATCTAACAGATGAGGAGAATGATAGGTACATCAGATACATTTAAAGGGAATTGGTAGCTTTGCAAAATTGTTGAAAAACAAGCTCAAAAGTGAGGGAAATGTATGCAAACCTTTTCCTACAGGTACATACATGTATGTAGTAAATAAAATATGAAAGTATGGGGAAATTTTTTACATTTGAAATAAACGGACAGGAAATATCTCATGTTGGCATTTATGTCTGTACTCATAGGGACACTTCTATCATTAGTTCAATTCAAACTAATAGTACATTACGTTGCCCCAGAATATTGGTCTTCCTTGCTACTATCTCCCTGTTACTCCACATATAAACTTTGCTTAACTACAGACACAATGGCTCTCCATGTGCCCAGAAGAAATTCAAAGATAAATGTAGATGAGCGAAGTTTTCATTACAGTGGCTCAGTTAAATAGAACAGGTTACCACGTGAATTACGCTGCAGTACCTCAGTTGAATAATTCATAAAGAAGAATCTTAAAACATACATGTACATGTACCTATTTACATTGTAGTTAACTTTATTACATTTATATCAAATTTTTGAGCTGTCATGTATTAATTTGTTAATCTGTAAAGCGCTTTGATCAGTCTTATATTGGATATAGCACTATAAAAGAACCAATTCACACATCAGATAATGTGGGTAAGTTAACATACTGGTAGTCAATGGCTTAAAGGTCATGTAAAGTTTTGGTAAGCCCTCAAAATTGTTCATCAGATTTCTTCAATTTTTGTTGATAAATAGCAAGATACTAGCAATACTAAGACACTGTGAAGATTTCGCCTCCTGAAGTTTAGTATTAAACAAATAAGAGGCAAAAACTAATTTATGTGCCGGGACAGGCACGTAAAATCCCAACAAAGGCAGCATGTGCTATACACTGTACACACACGTGTAAAACCAATAATGAGTAGCTACACAGTGCACACACGCTGTCTCTATGCGAAGCCCCAAGATTGCTGTGCGGGGAGCTGTTGGGGTGGAAGGGTCCTGGCATAATGGCAGTGATCAAGCATTCCTTACAGATATTTACACTAAAATTCACCAGAAATCATAGATGGAATACCAAATGATTTCTTACAGACATATTTTGATACAAGGAGAACAACAAGAGACTATATTTAACATGTTTCTTTCCAATTTCCTTTTTGCTACCAATACTGTACATGAGCTTTAAACTGGTTGGCACTTGACAATTTCTTTAATAATAGAGCAGAAATTAATGTTCATAAATTGTTGTGGCGCTCTTGGTGTTTTAAACATTGAGACAAGAAGTGCACTCAAGACTTGTTGCCAATGAGTTGCCACATTTCATGATAGTGACTACACGTAAAACCAGAGAAAAAAAATGAAAAAATAAAAATGATTTGAAGTTTGAAAGTTCTTAAAGAATGCATATGAAACCAGAATTTTTGTTTTTACTTCTCTTAAAGAAACATGCCCACAACTTAATGATTACTTCATATTATACTCATACCACATTCTTAAACAAATCTCCTTTTCAAGACATCTCCACCTTTCTGAATGTCTATACCTTTGTATCATCCTACTCATTATCCACTCTCCTAGAATGTTTTTTAAATCTCCTGAATTCCTTTTGGTTGCCTTCTCCTAAACTTTTAACCTTACTTTCTCCTCTCCAGACCAGTTGCTACAGATGTCCAGAGCTCAACGGAAAAATATTCAGGACTGATACCTGACAGGCAGTCAACCCACCCAACCACTCCAAACAGATGTCTTCAAAGATGACCTTCCACTGACAGTACAGGCCGAAGCACCTGATGAGGACGTCTAGACAGTGGACAAGAACACTCACTCTACCACCATCCTAATCCTATTTGTTCACTATACTTGTATATTTATCTTGGTGTGTTGGAAAAAGAAAGTACATGTCCAGCAATGACGGTCTTAAACCCGATAACAATTCACTACATCACCACCCCAGAGATGTCCTAGACATGCTTCCTCTAACAGTAATGGCTGAAACTCCTGTACACACCTAGACGTCCGAAAAGAACAATCTACCACAATCCTAATCACATTTGTTCACTACATATCTAACTTGGTACATGGATGTTGGAGAAAGAGAAGTACAGCACTGATGGTCTCAAACCTGATAGCAGTTCACTAAACCACCCCACAGATGTCTACAGTAGACACGCTTCCTCAAACAATAATGGCTGAAACACCTAATGAAGACACCTAGAGTGGACATTATATGTATATCCACCACCTTCCCCATACCATTTGGGCACTGTATTTCTCACTATATTTAAAGGAAATTGGCAAACCTGTCACACCTAACTAAATCTCAACACAATCTTTCGAAACTTTCTGTTGTATCCTTGTTTTTGTCAGATCTGCTACTCTAATAAATGGGAAACCAAAATCCCCGTTCATGCTACTAACGTGTAAGGGAGAACTGAATTACTCTATGGACCACTCTAGAATCTTTCTTTTGTTAGCCTCGTCTCATTGCCTGATCATGCTGATATTTATACACTAGAGAATGCGAAACAAGATTCGTTGCTCAGCTGAATAATTATATAGCAAAATATGTTCCTTCTAAGTATTCAAAGTTTCTTTGATGTTTATATTTACATATCATCAAATGACTCATTCACTTTCCCCCATAGTTGGGAATATTTGATATATATTCTTCAGCATAATGTTACAAAATACCTTTTAGAATTAAAATAATGGAATTGCTACTGTAAAGCAAATAGGCTTACTTAATTTACAGTTGGTGTAAGCCTGTTTGCCAGCAAACGTCTTTATTTTATCTATATACTGAAAGAGTACATCATTTAGTTTTTTCTTTATATCACTTATCAGCTAAAATACAGGTTTGATAATGTGGAGGAAGGGGTAGCACAGTGTAAACATGTATGTTACTTTCCTTAAGACTGTTTTTATGATATAAAAGATAGTATTAGACTTTTTCTATTTGGGAATCAATTTTTCTAACTGTTCCCATAAGAATTTTTTTCTAAATTAATATTTTACCAGACTGTGTTTTTGTTTAAGATGTCTCCATTTTTATGCCCTGCATTTATTATTGTCCCCGCCAGAACGAAGTTCGCGAGGGGACTATGAAACGGGCTCCGTTCGTAAGTGTGCGTGTGTGTGTGTGTGTGTGTGTGTGTGTGTGTGTGTGTGTGTGTGTGTGTCTGTCCGTCCGTCTGTCCGTGTGTGCTCAAATGTTAGAAAATGCTACTTCTCCGTCATTTCTTGGCCGATTTTGATTCCGATTGTTTTATCTGATAGGGCTGGATGGGGGCTTCCAAACTTCTACACAGAATTTTGAAATTCATTAATTATGCAAATTTATGCAAATTTATTCAAAATCGACGAAAAATGCTACTTCTCCTTCATTTCTTGCCGATTTTGATTCCGATTGTTTTATCTGATAGCTGGGGCTGGGTGGGGGCTTCCAAACTTCTACACAGAATTTTGAAATTCATTAATTATGCAAATTTATGCAAATTTATTCAAAATCGACGAAAAAATGCTACTTCTCTATTTCACATCGGATTTTGATTCTGATTGTTTTATCTGATAGGGCTGGGTGGGGGCTTCCAAACTTCTACACAGAATTTTGAAATTCATTATTCATGCAAATTTATGCAAATTTATTCAAAATGGCTGAAGGTTCATAATGTTTTCATGTTTTATATATTTCAGTTGTATACATGCATTGTTGGTATTCTCTTCTTTTGCATGCAGTAACATTATTATTTTATTCACTAAAGTTTTTCACTGAAGTTTTAAGGTTCAGGCTAGTTAATTTCCACAGATCTGCACTTCCGGCGGGGACATTTATTACGCATTGCGTAATTTACTCATTCACTTGTTTGGTTTTGACCTGGGCTATATTATGTTTCCTTTGTTGTGCAAGTTTGATCAATAAAGTGATGTTGAAAAAAAAAAATCAGTTCTAAATATACCATTTTGTTAACCATCCTTCTCTCTCTTATATGATAACAAGTGCAATAGATTTTATTCCATGGAATTTGTCTTTGAATGTGAAATTACTATCAATTCTATTCTTATTAAACAATTATTAAAAAAACAAATTACATTCTCTATCCCCCAAATAATACAACATCATTGATAATTTGTGTAGGGGAATTTGAAACCCTTCTAGCTTTTTTGTGATACTATAAAAACTATTCCTCTATTTTAACATGACTGATAAACACTATTTGAATATGTTCATGTTTTTTTATTCATATGGAATATGTTCGTGTTTGATATCATGTAACTTTTGTTTCAATCATCACAATTCAATCTATTGTTAAAAAGAAAGAGAAGAGTGGCAATAGATGATGGTTTCTTACCTGATATATGCAGTTCACTTCAGATACATGTCTTCCAACATGTAGATTACAAGACAGACAGGCCCCCTGGGAGCCGGGAGTGCTGGAGGTGCTGTAGGGGGTGCTATAGCCAGCAAAATGCTGATGACCTTTTTTTTTTTTTGCTTTTCAGAGATTTTTGGAGTTAAAAAGAGACCCCCAAATTGCTTAGGACCTTTTTTTTGGTTTTGTTTTTTTGTTTGTCAAGCAACTGCATACAAAAAAAAAAAAAAAAAAAAAAAAATCCGCTTACAGCACCCCCAGTAACAAAATCGTTCCCTGAGGCCTGAAGACAGATAAAGAAAGACAGAAAGTGAAAGAAAAGAAGAAAGAGAATTACAATTATGTTACATGTTCATAGTTTTTATAAATACATCACTTATGATACTCTGTCACCAAGAGCAGAAGTACATGAATGCTCCCAAAGGAAGTGCTAAGAGTAAGAGGATGTAAGAGTGATTAATGACACCACTTGAATACTGTCATTATACATTCTGAAAGTAATAGCTTCTTATTTCTAACTACACCATAATTGACTCTGTAATGATCATTTTCAATCTCATAACCACAGATAAATGACTGGATTGAATTCATTTCAAATGGAATTTCAAAATGCAATTACTAGGTCAGTCAGTCAGGAGTAATGTACATGTACTTTTTGTCCCCC
>CM046851.1:19858147-20125595 GCA_025618425.1 Heliocidaris tuberculata | reverse complement strand
TTTTATTCTTTTTGCTAATACTTTCGATATCTTGTAATCAACATTTAGAAGCGTAATCGGTCTATAATTTTGAACATACATTTTATTCTTTCCCTCTTTTTCCAATAATGTAATTACACCTTGCTTTTGCGATGTTGACAAATTACCCCTATCATATGCTTCATTCAATACCTCTACTAAGGTTTCCCCCAAAACTGACCAAAAAGTATAATAAAATTCTACCGTGAAACCGTCATTCCCTGGAGATTTATTGAATTTCATTTCTTTTAAAACACTGAAACATTCATTTCTAGTTACTTTTCCTTCACAGAACTCTCGATTTTCTTTGCTTAATTTTGGAATATCGTTAAGAAATAGATCATTTTGATCACTGACTGCCTCATCATTTGAATAAAACTTTTCATAATAGGATTTCATAATCTTTAATATTTCCTTACGGTCTTTTATTAACTCTTCATCTTGATTATATAATTCATTTATAACACTTTTCCTTTTATTGGACTTTAATAACTGTTCAAAATATTGTGTTTTCTTTTCTCCTTCCTCAAAATATTCAGCCCTAGATCGGATTTTTAAACCATGTCGAGCATAATCATAAAGTTTGTTTAACCTGGATTTCTTTTCCTCAATTTCAACAACTACAGTTCTAGACGCTACATCCACAAGCTGATTTTCAAGATGTTTGATTTCTTCTTCTAATTTATGAATTTCATGTTTTCTAAGTTTCGCCTTTTTCTTTGTGTAACTAATAATATATTCCCTCATTTTCATTTTAAGAAAGTCCCATAATACTAATTTGTCAGGTATTTTAGGTGTCCACTCTTCTTTTAATTCTCTTATTTCATCTTTAAAACTATTTACAAATTCCTGATCTGCACACAGACTACTATTAAATTTCCAATAGGATTTACCAAAGTTTGGTGTCTCTAAAAAATTCCTAAGTTGCAACAGAACAGCAGAGTGATTGGGAGTAATTGATGTCAAAATCTCACAGTTTTTAACAAAATTTTGTAAACTGGAAGAGCCAAACCAATAGTCTAAACGACTCTGTATAATTGGCCACTTTTGTCTGAATGTGAATTGTTTATTATGTGGATTTCTTTTTCGCCATATGTCTACTAAACTAAATCTGTCAAGAAAATCTATAAATTTCTCATTAAACTTGGTTTTTGAAACGTTCTTTGGTCCCATATAATCTAAATCCCCATCCATTATTGTATTGAAATCTCCTCCTAACAGAAATAACTGTCCCGTGTTTTGAAATTTTGAAATGCAGTTATCCAATTCTTTTAAAAATTCAAGTTGCATCTTCTCTTTATCTCTTGTTGGAAAATAACAATTACACAACACCAATTTGGTCTCTTGCAGTTCTACTTTGATTACAATGTACCGTCCGTTCTTATCTATTGCAACAACATCAATTTTCAAATTTAGATTTGGAGATATTAAAATCAAAACACCCTTGCTGTGATTTGATCCATGACTAAAAAAATTGGACCGTTCCATTCTGATTTCCATCTTTTCTCTACCTCTATTGTACTGTAAGTCTCTTGTAGAAAAATGATGTCACTACCTTTACTTTTACACCATTCAAAAATATTTTTCCTCTTAGTCTTTTCTCTTATTCCTCTTACATTTACAGAAAGCATGCTAAAAGGTGACCTATCCATATAACCTGGAACAACCCGAAATTACAACAACCTTAAATTTGACATTTACATATACATGCATAAAAGACACATGGACTTCTTCAGTCATGCAAAAATATCTGGAATATAAATAGAAGTTAACAGGTGCTAAATTTGAATGTGAACAGGAACCAGAATACATCAACCAATCACCTTTACACACAAAACCACACCACCCCAGACACTCGCACTCACTGAAAAACATGCAGTTAATCCTATGTTCCCTAACACTAAACCAAACCTCAACGCCCAAAACTGACATGAAAAGTAACCACCGGACTCTGGCCACTTTAATGTAAAATGAATTAGCATTAATGTACATTATCTTCTTGATTCCTTTCGACAATTTTGAAAACCCAAATATCTTATTGTAATACTTAAGTCAAATAAGCCAGTTAAGCTCTTTCTATCACAATAAAACACAACCTTTTTCTTTAATGGCTAATCCACTAGTAATGACATTAGGAAAGAAAACCATTAAAAAAAAGGAAGGGGGAAAGTTTGAATATGACAAAAATAGGCAAATAGCTCTAACTTACAGGCTTCAGTTTGTAAATTATACAGGCCACACATAATATATTTCCTGATTAAATTGTCAGTCGCACTTTTTGATGTATAGAAAATTGTGAAAACATATTGTAGATCATCGACATTCCCTTTAGTCCTTTGACCACAAAACCTTCAATCATTCGGTTTAGACAACGTGACTCCGACCACCACAAAACATTTTCTTGAAAAAGAAGAAGAAAAAATAAATAATAATAGAAAATAATAATAATAATAAAAGTAAACCCAGATCAATGATTCTCTTTCCCCTCTCCCTCTTTCCTTGGTTATTTCTTTTTAATGTGAGACATAAATTTAAAAAAAAAAAAAAAAAAAAAAAAAAAAAAAAAAGGAGAAGAAGAAGAAAAAAAAAGGTTTCCTTTAATACCTCTTGATTAAAAAAATTAATTATAATAACAGTAAGACCGCAATCAAAAATAGCATTGACTGCATGTCTTCTGTATAAATTTTAGATGAGACAGTACCTTTTCACAAAAACTTGAAAACTTTGAGATCTCGACATACTTTCATCAACATCTGTGCACAATACATTCTCACATAAGTGAGTCATATTTTCCGCTAATCAGACCCAATACCCCTGCTAGAATTTTTCTGTTTCTTACCCAAACCAAGGAGAAAGGGAAGGAATGAATTCGCCAGGAAAATTCAACAAGTAATAGATAAATAAATAGTCAAATGACAGGATATATAATAAATTGAGATTACCATAACATGCATGATATTACCATGACTAATTATCATAACTGACATGAAAAGTTTGTGACTTGGCTTTTAACCACCGGACTCTGGCCAATTCGAAGTAATATGAATTAGCATGAACATTATCTTCTTGATTCCTTTAGACAATTTTGAAAACCAATATATCTCATACTTCACTCAAATAAGTCAGTAAAGCTTTTTTTTTGTTTTTCCCTTCTCTCTCTTTTTTTTATGATCACAATAAAAAAAAAAACGATTAAAAAGGGGGTTACGACACAACAATTTTCTTCAATGACTGATCAACGAGCAATGACATTAGGAAAGAAAACCATTAAAAGAGAGAGAGGAAAAATCTTGAACATGGCGAAAATAGGCAAGTAGCTCTAACTTGCAGGCTTCAATTTGTAAATTATACAGGCCACACATATTTTTCCTAAGTAAATTGTCAGTCACACTTTTAGAAGATTAAAAGATATATATATATATGACAGGATATGTACATCTAAAGACTACCACTATTGTAGGTCATCGAAAGTTCCTTTAGTCTTTTTCAAAGAACCTTCACTTGTTCACTTTAAACCACCTGACTTCGACGACCACAAAACATTTTCTTGGAAAAAAAAAACATACATAAAATAAAATTGATCCCAGATTAATGATTCTGTTTCCCCTCCCTCTCTCTTTCTGGTTATCTTTATAACTCGTGAGACAGATACTAAAGAAGAAGAAAAAAAAAAGTTTCCTTTAATACCTCCTAATTAAAGAGAAATAGGATCGCATACAAACATAGCATTGACTGCATGTCTTCTTCTGTATACATTTTAGGCGAGGGAGTACCTTTTCACAAAACCTGAAAACTTTGAGATCTCGACATACTTTTACTATACATCACATCTGTGTACAATACGTTCTCACATAAGTGAGTCATATTTTCCATTAATCAGACCCAATACCCCTGCTAGAATTTTTCTGTTTCTTACCCAAACCAAGGAGAAAGGGAAGGGATGAATTCGCTAGAAATATTCAACAGGTGATTGAGTATCCGAAACATCACATTCATTGTCATGGTTTTAGTGTCAATCATTCGTGTCTGCAGTGAAACTCTCATTAAATTGCCAAATGACAGGATATACAAAGAATTGAAGTACATCTAAAGATTACCATAACATGCATGATAATACCATAACTGACATGAAAAGTTCATACTTGGCTTTTAACCACTGGAATTTGGCCAATTCAATGTAATATAAATTAGCATCAACATTATCTTCTTGCTTCCTTTAGACAATTTTGAAAATCAAAACATCTCATACTTCACTCAAATAAGTCAGTAAACCTTTTTTTTCTTCTATGACCACAATAAAAACGATTAAAAAAATTGTTACGATATTAAAGCAACCATTTTCTTCAAATAAACTGATCAACGAGTTATGACATTAGAAAAAAAAAATAATAAAATAAGAAGAAGAAAAGAAAGAAAAAAAAAAAACATGGCGAAAGTACATGTATACAGGCAAGTAGCTCTAACTTGCAGGCTTCAATTTATAACTTATACAGGCCACACATATGTATATGTATGCATTTTGTCGTTGAAATTAAAAATAAAGTTTGAATTTGAATTTGAATTTTTCCTGATTAATTTGTCAGTCACACTTCTTGAAGTAAAGAATATTGAGAATATATATTATAGGTCATCGACAGTCCCTTTAGTCTTTTTGCAGAACCTTCACTTATTCGCTTTAAACCACCTGACTTCGACGACCACAAAACATTTTCTTGAAAGAAAATAAGTAAATAAATTGATCCCAGGTCAATGATTCCCTCCCCCTCTCTCTCGCTCTCTCTTTGGTTGTCTTTTTAACTGGTGACACAACTACAAAAAAAGAGCAGTTTCCTTTAATACCTCTTAATTCAAAAAATAAGATCGCAAACAAACATAGCATTGACTGCATGTTTTCTTCTGTATACATTTTAGGTGAGACAGTACCTTTTCACAGAAGCCTGAAAACTCTGAGATTTCTACATACTTTTACTATACATCAACATCTGTGCACAATGCGTTCTCACCTAAGTGAGCCATATTTCCTACTGATTAGACCCAATACCCCTACTAGATTTTTTTTTTCTTCTTTTTCTGCTTCTTCCCCAAACAAAGGAGAAAAGGAAGTGATGAATTCGCCAGAAAAATTCTACAGGTGATTCAAATTCATTGTCATGTCATGGTTAAGTGTCTAATCATTCGTGTCTGCAGTGACACTCTCCTTAAAAAGCAAAATGACAGGATATGTACATCTAAAGATTACCACTATCATGCATGATAATATGGGGAAACTACATCACTGTGATGTTACCTCTCCAGTTATGAAGAGTTTTTTTTTCTCTCTCTCTCTCCCTCTCTCTTTCTTTCTCTTTTTTTTCCTCACATTAGATCTCAACAGTAATCCGAGATGTCAGTTACTATGTTTTTTTGTTTTTTTTTTTCTTCTCACACACACACACACACACACACGCACACACGAACCGAGCCCGTTTCATAGTCCCCTCGCGAACTTCGTTCGGCGGGGACAATAACCATGGTAATGAATTTTGCTGAAAATTTGAAAAAAATTGCAAATTTTGAAAAAAAACCCAATGATTTTGAACCTCTCAATATGTTGCCAATTGAGGGATTCACTGCTTACTCTTGTTTTTAAAATTCCTGGCATCAAATGCAATATGGTCATGCGACAAAAATGGACATACATGTAGAGCGTGCAGAAAGTTTTGCTCTTTCTACTCATGCATCTGGTATATTTTTTAGAGCTCTGAATCAAAAAGTTATTGAGCCAAACCACAAAATGAGGTCATTCGTCTTGAAAGGGTTAATGATCGAAAGTCAAAGCTGAGTAGTTACAAAAATAATATTTGGAGGAAAATATATGAAAAGGGAAAATTGTAACTCATTTATTTAAAAAACAATGATATACAGGAGTTGACAAATCCATTTCATTTAAGCCAAACCTTCACCCCGCAAGAGCCACAACGTATTTATGAAATTTGCGTTCTGACAATAATAGTATAAAAGATAATAGCAGGTGAATGAAATACTTCAGACACACGAGAAGGGAGCATCCACAAATTTGAATAAGCTAACTTACTCAACGACTTCGCTTAGTACATCAGTTACAAAGAAAATGGAGATGTCCATGTCGTGTTGAGAACTTTACATTTCATTCAGAATATCTAATTTATACCTCTCTTGTACATTTTGGTTGGAATCTTGTAAATTGATATGCAAGAATATAATAAATCTCTCAGAATAACCACATTTATTTCCTTGTGGCGTGGTTTCCTCTAAAATTATCAGCTGCAACATTTATCACGAAGAAACAGGATATTTATTTTCTGGGATATCAGGCATTCTGGCAATATCCTTGAATGGAAGGGTTTTCTTCTTCTTTTTTAAAAGACAAAAATTTAAATGGAATATCTCGCATTATTTCTAAAACTAACGAGGAGAGAATAAATGCATGTACCTCAGAAAGCAGGGTTACCATGGAATTTCTGTGAATACAGATATTCCAGAATATATTTTTAAGAAGGCAAACATGCAGTGGGCTATTTGGTATACCAGGAAAGGTCTGTGAACAGAGATGTTCCAGAATACATGTATATGTTTAGAAAGCAAATATGAGGTGCGCAATTTGAATTACCTGGGAATGTTTCTGAAAGCGGAAGTGGCTTTCAGGATACAGCCAAACGGTTGTTAACCCAAAGACTGAAGGATGTGAACTACATCCTTTTGGCTGATATCAGTAGATAAGATCTTTAAAGAACAAGAGACACAGTAAAATATTCTGTACACCAAGATGTCTCTAAGCTGGGGGTTGGTTCCTACATTAAGTATTAGAGAACAAAGACACAGTACTGAAAGGATACCTGGGACTACATGTAAGTCAGGAACATGGGAAATATTATGAGTAACCTACATTAGCTGTACTAAACAAAGACAAAAGCACAAGTACGGAGAATTTGGAATAGCTGCAAGATTCTCTGAATAGCTGGCATTCTCAGAAAGTATGTTGGGGGCAATAGCTAGTTAGTACATGTATGGCAGATTAAAGTCTTTGTGCAATATTACTACTTGATTGTATGAACAGAGATGGAGCGTTTTATGGAAAAACTTTAAAAAGGACATTAAAACACTGAGATGGATATAATACATACATTGTACGAACATAAAATAATTTTGTTATCACATATACATGTAGATCTTCCTGTTTCTTCTTGACTTTTCATATCCCTTAGGAAAAGCATTAACAAAATATGTCTACAACTATGATTCGAAAGTTACTGTACAGGTCGGTTTTTTAATTATTTTGCAAACTATTACGGGGGCATGAACTTAGCAACATGGCAATGCATGTGCAAATACATGTATGTATAATTGTATTGCAGCCTTTGTTAATTACATGTATCATGAAAACAATAACTTGTGAAAATGTCTGTCCTTAGAGGGAGATTTAGGGAGGGGGGGGGGGTACTTCCAGCCTGTGCCCACCCATTTTTGTAAATTGTGCCCCTCTCTTTAGAACTGATAACCATTGAATTTGGAGGAAAACTGGAGACCCCCAAAATCTGATGACCCTTTTTTATTTGTTTTTGGGGTTGTCAGAAAATTTTCTGAGGTTTGTATCCCCCCCCCCCCCAATTTTACAAAAATCCTGGATCTGCCCCTGTGTGTGTCCCTATCATCCACAAAAATATCTGTGTGCAAAAAAGAAATATTATACAGTAACATCAAGCCAAAAAAATACTTTTTCAACTTCTGGGAACCATTTTATAAAACTTGTAATCAATGACAACTGACCCATTTCTATGACAAATTTGCTCTCAGCTTATAACGATTACATGTACTGTAACTTGTTATTGATAACAAGTTTTATAAAAAGGGGCTCAAAACTTATTTCCATACAGCATGGCGCCAATCATCCACACCTTACTAGAAATCTTGGATCGTCTCTTGTCAAAAATGATGGTTATCTGTTCATCTGTCAGCCACCGTCTCTCTGATGATGACAATGTACTCCCTGTTACAGTGGACGCACAGACACCACACGAATGTCCTCCAGATTTTGGTCAAGATGCTCTCTCCTACCTCCATCTTTCATCTTTACGCCATCTAACAGATGAGGAGAATGATAGGTACATCAGATACATTTAAAGGGAATTGGTAGCTTTGCAAAATTGTTGAAAAACAAGCTCAAAAGTGAGGGAAATGTATGCAAACCTTTTCCTACAGGTACATACATGTATGTAGTAAATAAAATATGAAAGTATGGGGAAATTTTTTACATTTGAAATAAACGGACAGGAAATATCTCATGTTGGCATTTATGTCTGTACTCATAGGGACACTTCTATCATTAGTTCAATTCAAACTAATAGTACATTACGTTGCCCCAGAATATTGGTCTTCCTTGCTACTATCTCCCTGTTACTCCACATATAAACTTTGCTTAACTACAGACACAATGGCTCTCCATGTGCCCAGAAGAAATTCAAAGATAAATGTAGATGAGCGAAGTTTTCATTACAGTGGCTCAGTTAAATAGAACAGGTTACCACGTGAATTACGCTGCAGTACCTCAGTTGAATAATTCATAAAGAAGAATCTTAAAACATACATGTACATGTACCTATTTACATTGTAGTTAACTTTATTACATTTATATCAAATTTTTGAGCTGTCATGTATTAATTTGTTAATCTGTAAAGCGCTTTGATCAGTCTTATATTGGATATAGCACTATAAAAGAACCAATTCACACATCAGATAATGTGGGTAAGTTAACATACTGGTAGTCAATGGCTTAAAGGTCATGTAAAGTTTTGGTAAGCCCTCAAAATTGTTCATCAGATTTCTTCAATTTTTGTTGATAAATAGCAAGATACTAGCAATACTAAGACACTGTGAAGATTTCGCCTCCTGAAGTTTAGTATTAAACAAATAAGAGGCAAAAACTAATTTATGTGCCGGGACAGGCACGTAAAATCCCAACAAAGGCAGCATGTGCTATACACTGTACACACACGTGTAAAACCAATAATGAGTAGCTACACAGTGCACACACGCTGTCTCTATGCGAAGCCCCAAGATTGCTGTGCGGGGAGCTGTTGGGGTGGAAGGGTCCTGGCATAATGGCAGTGATCAAGCATTCCTTACAGATATTTACACTAAAATTCACCAGAAATCATAGATGGAATACCAAATGATTTCTTACAGACATATTTTGATACAAGGAGAACAACAAGAGACTATATTTAACATGTTTCTTTCCAATTTCCTTTTTGCTACCAATACTGTACATGAGCTTTAAACTGGTTGGCACTTGACAATTTCTTTAATAATAGAGCAGAAATTAATGTTCATAAATTGTTGTGGCGCTCTTGGTGTTTTAAACATTGAGACAAGAAGTGCACTCAAGACTTGTTGCCAATGAGTTGCCACATTTCATGATAGTGACTACACGTAAAACCAGAGAAAAAAAATGAAAAAATAAAAATGATTTGAAGTTTGAAAGTTCTTAAAGAATGCATATGAAACCAGAATTTTTGTTTTTACTTCTCTTAAAGAAACATGCCCACAACTTAATGATTACTTCATATTATACTCATACCACATTCTTAAACAAATCTCCTTTTCAAGACATCTCCACCTTTCTGAATGTCTATACCTTTGTATCATCCTACTCATTATCCACTCTCCTAGAATGTTTTTTAAATCTCCTGAATTCCTTTTGGTTGCCTTCTCCTAAACTTTTAACCTTACTTTCTCCTCTCCAGACCAGTTGCTACAGATGTCCAGAGCTCAACGGAAAAATATTCAGGACTGATACCTGACAGGCAGTCAACCCAACCACTCCAAACAGATGTCTTCAAAGATGACCTTCCACTGACAGTACAGGCCGAAGCACCTGATGAGGACGTCTAGACAGTGGACAAGAACACTCACTCTACCACCATCCTAATCCTATTTGTTCACTATACTTGTATATTTATCTTGGTGTGTTGGAAAAAGAAAGTACATGTCCAGCAATGACGGTCTTAAACCCGATAACAATTCACTACATCACCCCAGAGATGTCCTAGACATGCTTCCTCTAACAGTAATGGCTGAAACTCCTGTACACACCTAGACGTCCGAAAAGAACAATCTACCACAATCCTAATCACATTTGTTCACTACATATCTAACTTGGTACATGGATGTTGGAGAAAGAGAAGTACAGCACTGATGGTCTCAAACCTGATAGCAGTTCACTAAACCACCCCACAGATGTCCTACAGTAGACACGCTTCCTCAAACAATAATGGCTGAAACACCTAATGAAGACACCTAGAGTGGACATTATATGTATATCCACCACCTTCCCCATACCATTTGGGCACTGTATTTCTCACTATATTTAAAGGAAATTGGCAAACCTGTCACACCTAAACTACTCCAACACAATCTTTCGAAACTTTCTGTTGTATCCTTGTTTTTGTCAGATCTGCTACTCTAATAAATGGGAAACCAAAATCCCCGTTCATGCTACTAACGTGTAAGGGAGAACTGAATTACTCTATGGACCACTCTAGAATCTTTCTTTTGTTAGCCTCGTCTCATTGCCTGATCATGCTGATATTTATACACTAGAGAATGCGAAACAAGATTCGTTGCTCAGCTGAATAATTATATAGCAAAATATGTTCCTTCTAAGTATTCAAAGTTTCTTTGATGTTTATATTTACATCATCAAATGACTCATTCACTTTCCCCCATAGTTGGGAATATTTGATATATATTCTTCAGCATAATGTTACAAAATACCTTTTAGAATTAAAATAATGGAATTGCTACTGTAAAGCAAATAGGCTTACTTAATTTACAGTTGGTGTAAGCCTGTTTGCCAGCAAACGTCTTTATTTTATCTATATACTGAAAGAGTACATCATTTAGTTTTTTCTTTATATCACTTATCAGCTAAAATACAGGTTTGATAATGTGGAGGAAGGGGTAGCACAGTGTAAACATGTATGTTACTTTCCTTAAGACTGTTTTTATGATATAAAAGATAGTATTAGACTTTTTCTATTTGGGAATCAATTTTTCTAACTGTTCCCATAAGAATTTTTTTCTAAATTAATATTTACCAGACTGTGTTTTTGTTTAAGATGTCTCCATTTTTATGCCCTGCATTTACCAGTTATTGTCCCCGCCGAACGAAGTTCGCGAGGGGACTATGAAACGGGCTCCGTTCGTAAGTGTGCGTGTGTGTGTGTGTGTGTGTGTGTGTGTGTGTGTGTGTGTGTGTGTCCGTCCGTCCGTCTGTCCGTGTGTGCTCAAATGTTAGAAAATGCTACTTCTCCGTCATTTCTTGGCCGATTTTGATTCCGATTGTTTTATCTGATAGGGCTGGATGGGGGCTTCCAAACTTCTACACAGAATTTTGAAATTCATTAATTATGCAAATTTATGCAAATTTATTCAAAATCGACGAAAAATGCTACTTCTCCTTCATTTCTTGGCCGATTTTGATTCCGATTGTTTTATCTGATAGGGCTGGGTGGGGGCTTCCAAACTTCTACACAGAATTTTGAAATTCATTAATTATGCAAATTTATGCAAATTTATTCAAAATCGACGAAAAATGCTACTTCTCTATTTCACATCGGATTTTGATTCCGATTGTTTTATCTGATAGGGCTGGGTGGGGGCTTCCAAACTTCTACACAGAATTTTGAAATTCATTATTCATGCAAATTTATGCAAATTTATTCAAAATGGCTGAAGGTTCATAATGTTTTCATGTTTTATATTTCAGTTGTATACATGCATTGTTGGTATTCTCTTCTTTTGCATGCAGTAACATTATTATTTTATTCACTAAAGTTTTTCACTGAAGTTTTAAGGTTCAGGCTAGTTAATTTCCACAGATCTGCACTTCCGGCGGGGACATTTATTACGCATTGCGTAATTTACTCATTCACTTGTTTGGTTTTGACCTGGGCTATATTATGTTTCCTTTGTTGTGCAAGTTTGATCAATAAAGTGATGTTGAAAAAAAAAATCAGTTCTAAATATACCATTTTGTTAACCATCCTTCTCTCTTTTATATGATAACAAGTGCAATAGATTTTATTCCATGGAATTTGTCTTTGAATGTGAAATTACTATCAATTCTATTCTTATAACAATTATTAAAAAAACAAATTACATTCTCTATCCCCCAAATAATACAACATCATTGATAATTTGTGTAGGGGAATTTGAAACCCTTCTAGCTTTTTTGTGATACTATAAAAACTATTCCTCTATTTTAACATGACTGATAAACACTATTTGAATATGTTCATGTTTTTTTATTCATATGGAATATGTTCGTGTTTGATATCATGTAACTTTTGTTTCAATCATCACAATTCAATCTATTGTTAAAAAGAAAGAGAAGAGTGGCAATAGATGATGGTTTCTTACCTGATATATGCAGTTCACTTCAGATACATGTCTTCCAACATGTAGATTACAAGACAGACAGGCCCCCTGGGAGCCGGGAGTGCTGGAGGTGCTGTAGGGGGTGCTATAGCCAGCAAAATGCTGATGACCTTTTTTTTTTTGCTTTTCAGAGATTTTTGGAGTTAAAAAGAGACCCCCAAATTGCTTAGGACCTTTTTTTTGGTTTTGTTTTTTTGTTTGTCAAGCAACTGCATACAAAAAAAAAAAAAAAAAAAAAAAAAAAAATCCGCTTACAGCACCCCCAGTAACAAAATCGTTCCCTGAGGCCTGAAGACAGATAAAGAAAGACAGAAAGTGAAAGAAAAGAAGAAAGAGAATTACAATTATGTTACATGTTCATAGTTTTTATAAATACATCACTTATGATACTCTGTCACCAAGAGCAGAAGTACATGAATGCTCCCAAAGGAAGTGCTAAGAGTAAGAGGATGTAAGAGTGATTAATGACACCACTTGAATACTGTCATTATACATTCTGAAAGTAATAGCTTCTTATTTCTAACTACACCATAATTGACTCTGTAATGATCATTTTCAATCTCATAACCACAGATAAATGACTGGATTGAATTCATTTCAAATGGAATTTCAAAATGCAATTACTAGGTCAGTCAGTCAGGAGTAATGTACATGTACTTTTTGTCCCCCTTTTTGGGTCATTCATTTACTTGCTCTAAAGTAATCTACAATATAAAGTAACCTTAAAGTATATCAATCACCTAAAAAAAATTAGTACGTGTACAGCCAGAAAGTATAAAATCAACCTCAAAGAACTTTACCTGGCATTCTATAGGTCAAAAGTTAAGGAGTATGAAGGAAATAAAGGATAACACGAAAAAGTGCCTGCAGAACCAAACTCTGAGTTGGGTTCCGCGCGGGCCCTATTCTTCGCGAGCGCATGCAGGTGTGTCGAGTAGTCTACTTGCCAGTCACTTTTACTTTAGTTTACTGAGAGTGTACTTAACCTTGCAATATATCTTTATAGAAGTAACATCTGAAGCCCATATTTTAAGTTTAGTATAATAGTGACATTCATGTAGAACCTCTAATATGCAGAGCAAAATATTTTTTGGTGATTGGAACCCTTTTACAGATTCATCTGAGTTGTACATTTGAATATCAAAAAATCAAAAAAATCTGAAAACATGGAAAGTGAAATTTACAGTACCTACATATAATTTCCTTCGATAACTTTTTGCCTGCCAACTTCTGCACACTTCTCCTGGCTGTAGAGGATGAGGTTGTACAAGTACAGTATGTAGAAGAGAGTGTGTAACGACTCAAGGTTTGGTTCATAGATCTGTCAAGTTTGTTGCATATGTTGTCAGCTTCTTCTATCCATCTTGATGGAGCCCTGTGAGAGGTTGTGTGTGTGGTTGGTTATACAGCTACATGTAGGTGGTCACTGATGGCTGATTTCACTGAAAGTCATTACTATCGATCTTCATGTCTCTGTAAGTGTACATGTAACAGAAATGCTCCTTAGGTAAAACAAGAAAGAATCAAGTTAGTATCAGGAAAGCAGGACACTTGCTAGAAGCAGAAAAAAACAGGAACAGCCCACTTGAAGCAGGAAGGAAGTCACCTTCAATGTCCAGAAGAAAATAGAATGTGTTTCAATGGGGAAACCACATCACTTGCCGGTTTCCTGGATATAATGGTGTGGTCTAGTAGATATGTGACCGGACTGTGGATCACATGGTTAACATAATAATAATAATAATATATTATGCTTTTATAGCACATTATACAGGGGCATCTCTATATGCTTTACACAATGAATATAATAAACAAACTTATTAATCTACTGCGAAACAATCATAAAACTAGTAAAAAAAGGAAGGAAAGCATTATGGTATATAATAAGATAACATGATAATCAGCATGTAGTAAAAATTAAACTAGGCCCTAATAGTATTAACTAGGAAAATAAGTCATGAAAATCCATATACATAAGCTACAAATTATAGAACAGACAATTTATTTATTTACATTAAAATCATAAGCCGAACAATATCAACAGTACGAATAGCAAATCAATACAACATTAACATAATAGAGGTTCACAGTTCGAGTCCCGCCGAGGCACTAATGTCCTTGGGCAAGACAATTTTGCCACTCTCCACCCAGGTGAAGTAAATAGGTACTTGGTAGGAAGAAATTCCTTGAATGTTTAGGGCCTTATCATGGCAGCTCAGCTACAAAGTACTGTATAGTACATGTAGCTGCACTATATAAATGGACATATTATTGTCATTATGATATCACAAATCCTCAGTAACCCCACTGTTGGTTACAACTGTCAGGTGCACAAACCACTTAACCCTTTCAGGACAGGAATTATTTAAGGGCTAAATTGATCACATTTTATTCTTCAAATTGGTAGCAATAATATTTTTCATTTAGTGCCACATGGTTCTAATAAGGTTTAATGTCTTTGAAAACAATATACATGGTTAGAATTTTTTCGAAAAGTTCAGAAAATTGCCAATTGTGATTTAAAAAGATGATTTTTAACCTCTCAATGTGTTGCCAATTTAAGGATTTTAAAGTTTATTCTCATTTTTGAAATTCCTGGTATCAAATGCAATACAGTCATGCAAGAAAAATGGACATAGAGTATGCAGAAATTTTTGCTCTTTCTTCTCATGCATTTGGTATATTTGTTAGAGCTCTGAATCAAAAGTTATTGAGCCAAACCACAAAATGTGGTCAATTGTCTGGAAAGGCTTAACCTGTTGACTGCTGAATTTATAATTCCCATAGGTTTTATACAGGGACCACTCGGTTCCCACAGGCAATGGGTTAACTACTTCAAAAATAGTTCATGTTTGTGATAACAAAAAAATCCCTCACAAACTGGGGGCGGGGAATTTTTTTTATATTCATGAATATGCTATTCAGAAATGACAGCTATTCAAAAGGACTGCTATTCATAACAGAGAAAAGGCTCATTATTCGTGTCATTATTCATAAGGACTGCTATTCATAATACAGAAAGAGGGTTGCTATTCATAATATGAAATGAGGGTCACTATACCCTCATACCGTATTATGAATAGCGACCCTTTTCTCCTATTATGAATAGCGACGATTATTCATAAGGACCGCTATTCATAATGTGAGGTGAGAGTCGCTATTCCTAATTCACATGGAGGGTCATTACTCATAAGGACCACTATTCATAATATGAAATGAGGGTCTCTATTCATAATAGAAGAGGGCTGCTATTCATAACAGAAGAGGGTTGCTATTCATAATACATGAACGAAATGAGGGTCACTATTCATAATACGGATTAAGGGTCGCTATTTATAATAGAAGAGGGTCGCTATTCATAATACAAAATGTTGGTCACTATACCCTCATACCGTTATAACGACCCTTTTCTCCTATTATGAATAGCGACCCTCTTCTCATATTATGAATAAGGACCGTCTTGTCCTATTATGAATAGCGACCCTCTTTTCTTATTATGAATAGCGACCCTCATTTTGTATTATGAATAGCGACCCTCTTCTATTATTAATAGTGATCCTCATTTCGTATTATGAATAGCGACCCTCATTTCATATTATGAATAGTGGTCCTTATGAATAATGCTCGCTATTCATAATAGGAGGAAAGGGTCGCTATTCATAATACGGTATGAGAGTATAAAAACTACTGTCTAAAAAAATAATCTGAAACTACCTTTCCATCACAAAGAAAATCTCATAATAATGACCATATTAAGCCACATACTGTACAAGTACATGTAAGTAAATGTACATGTATGTCTAATATTACCCCCCCCCCCCCCAATCCCTTGGGATGACTGAGATGTCATTCATGAGAGAAAAAAATATCACATGTCACGAGGAGCCACTGTTTCCAACCTGTCGCTTAGGAACAGCAAATAATGTTACGAAATAAATAACACAATATTAGAATAATCCACGTCAAACTAATTGATATACCAGGCATCACATGCACTGACTGATAAACCAGGCATATGACAATGGTTTATATGAAATAAAGATTTCCTCCAATACAATCCCCGTAAAGTGCCGTCATTGTTATAAATAGATGATATTTTGACATATACAGAAAAAGTTAGGTGAGGAAAGAATATAAAAGTTTAAGGTGTGTCTAGACTGATAGCGATTTCATTTGTTGTCTAGTGTCAGCAGATGTGGAGGCATCACCAACCCTGCATAATTCTTAATTGGAGCCTAGAGAAGATCAGCTTCAGATATACAGGTGTATATATTTCCCAAAGCATCTCAATATAGTGAACAATTGCACACTGGTTCTCAACGGATATAGACATTTCATTGCATCACTTGTGAGTATCATTTAACATGATTTTGCAAAGAATTTTAAGTCAATAACCTAAGGGCAATTTCAATTGTCTAGTGCATCACCTCATGAAATGTGCTAACATTTGACTGACAAATAATTACACAATAAATTCTATGGACAATATGATAGCATATTGAAATTTTCTTTAGGTTAATTTCTTGTAAGTCTTTGCAATCATTTATTTCCAGATAAATTTTTTCTTCTTTTGTCTCCCCTTTTCACCTAGCCAAGTGAGGAATGTTTATATACATGTAAATCAAACTGTGTGTGATCCTTAATCTTGATTCAAGATTCCATTTTAACTTGCTTATCCCTGGTTTATTTCCGAACCCTTAGTTGCCAACTCTGAAGGAGTGATGAGAGTGAGAAATTGCGAGGGAGGGTGTGGGAGGGGGTGTCCCCTACCCATGTTAAGGAGCTGATTTTTTTTTTTTTTTTTTTGGGGGGGGGGGGGAACCCAAAATGGTGCGATCTGGAGAATACTTGAGCATTTTCTTATTTCCCTCCTTTGAAGGCTGGTATGCAGTTACTAAACTCTGATAATTTTTCCTGGTGACTGAGCTGGAGCAAGAGATCAGAAATAGCTTGTTCGGCATGTCATGAGGCTTTTTTCATTTATTCATTTCATCATTTTTTGTTTTTTGAGCATGGAAGATTCTGTGATCAGCCTAAGAGAGAGAGAGAGACCAGGGTGACATGTGTGAGTCTTACACTCAATGCATGAGGGTTGGCAACCATGCAAACTTGATACTGCACCTTAGGCTATGGACTACCACCACCCCAGCAGAGCCCTGTGCTGAGGTCGGGCTCAACAAATATAGTATTTATTCTTCCAACGCAAAAAACAAATTTAAGAGTATGCTTACGACTACCGATATAGGAACATATATAGCATGGATGTTTTTGTTAATGGAATGTCGTCATCTATGACAAGATAAATTCTGTTCCATCAATTCAATACATCATACTTCAGAACTGTGCAGTGTATTTTAATCAATAGTACTTCTGGAACAACTAGAATATACACGTCATAACCAAATCAGTATAACCAACAACCACAATTAAGAAGAGGTGTGAAAATAGCAGGAAAAGTATTCCCGGAATGACTAGAACATACATCATAATCATAAAGATAATAAGGATGAGTGTCACTTTTATAATCATCATTCTGAGATGTATTTTTCTTTCTTTCTTTCTTGTTTTGCTACAAGAAAAACTTTTTGGCCCATTCTATTTATGATAGGCATACTCATCTACATGTAAATGAAGAAAGGGGGCTTTCTGCTACTTGCTATCATCTTACCAATCTCCTTCCTTATTATCTATCAACTTCCGTCCTTCTTTACACAGAGTAGGTATAACCTCTGACAGGAAAAGGGTCCAAATAACATTACAAAATTTATTCCTGTGAGCAATGTTTTTATTTGGACTCCTTTCCTGTTTTTCCATTGTTTATAATTAAAATAGACTGACACAGAATTTTATGTTTTCCTATGAGGAAAGATGCTCTCCTCTCCTTCCTCATCATTAACTACATGTATCAACAACTTCCTTCCTTCCTTCCTTACACAACAACTCTCAGGAAAAAAGTAAAAAAAAACCACACTGCTAACATGAAAATGTTCACCAAGAGTTCAGTCATGGACTTTCATTAAAGTAGGATCACGATTACACTTTCATAAAGGTCTACATTTATGACTGAACTTTCAAAGAATTTATTTTATTTAAACTCATTTCCTGTTTTCTTATTGATTCATAAACTGACAAGAATTTCTTTTCCTATGAGGAAAGATCCTCTCCTCTCCTTCCTCATCAATACTTGTATCAACTTCTTTCCTTCCTTCTTTACACAAAAAACTCTCATGAAAAGAGCCCAAACAAAAACACTCCTAACATGAAAATATTCACCAAGAATTCAGTCATAGAATTCAGTCATAGACCTTCATCACAATTGCACTTTTATGAAGGTCTACGTTTATGACTGAACTTTCAAAGAATTTATTCACTCAAGCGACGCTTTTATTTGAACTCTTTTCGCGTTTTTTTTATTGATTCATAAACTGACCAGAACTTTGTTTTCCTATGAGGAAAGATTCTCTCCTCTCCTTCCTCATCTATACTAGTATTAACTTCCTTCCTTCCTTGTTTACACAAAAACTCTCAGGAAAAGAGTCAAAACAAAAACAGTGCTAACATGAAAATAATCACCAAGAATTCAGTCATTGACCTTCATCAAAGTAGGATCACGATTGCACTTTCACAAATGTCTACATTTATGACTGAAATCTGAATGAATTTATTCACTTGAGCAGTGCTTTTATTTGAACTCTTTTCCCATTTTCTTATTGATCCATAAACTGACAAGAACTTGTTTTCCTATGTGGAAAGATCCTCTCCCTTCCTTCCTCATCATTAAGTAGCAACAATTTCCTTCCTTTCTCCTTTACACAACAACTCTCAGGAAAAGAGCCCAAATAAACACACTGCAAACAGGAAAATAATCACTACGAGTTTTGTCATAGACCTTTATCAAAATAGGATCAATAGTACACTTTGATAAAGGTCTACATTTATGACTGAACTTTCAAAGAAGTCATTCGCTTGAGCAGTGCTTTTATTTGGACTCTTTTTCTGTTTTTTTATTGATCCATAAACTGACCAGAACATCTTTTCCTATGAGGAAAGATCCTCTCCTCTCCTTCCTCATCAATACTAGTATTAACTTCCTTCTTTACACAAAAACTCTCAGGAAAAGAGTCAAAACAAAAACACTGCTAACATGAAAATAATCACCAAGAATTCAGTCATTGACCTTCATCAAAGTAGGATCACGATTGCACTTTCACAAATGTCTACATTTATGACTGAAATCTGAATGAATTTATTCACTTGAGCAGTGCTTTTATTTGAACTCTTTTCCCATTTTCTTATTGATCCATAAACTGACAAGAACTTGTTTTCCTATGTGGAAAGATCCCCTCCCTTCCTTCCTCATCATTAAGTAGAAACAATTTCCTTCCTCCTCCTTTACCCAACAACTCTCAGGAAAACAGTCCAAACAAAAACACTGCTAACATGAAAATACTCACTACGAGTTCAGTCAAAGACCTTTATCAAAGTAGGATAATGATCATAGTTTTATAAAGGTCTAAATCTATGACTAAACTTTCAATGAGTTATTTGCTTGAGCTGTGTTTTTATTTGGACTCTTTTCCTGTTTTCTAATTTATTCATTCATAAACCAATGCCAAACTTCAGTAAATATCCTCTTCTTTCCTTCTTCATCTATTAACTTCCTTCCTTCTTTCCACAATGAGTAGATACACAAAAGGTACATGAACAAGTATATTGTTCGTTGATGATATTTAGGATCTCCACTTTGGGTATTCTGATCATGGCCCAATAAGAATACCCAAATACATGTACATGTACCTTGTGTTGTTCATACATATATGAATTGTTAAACTGTTCTCTTTAATACATCTTTGTTTTGGATGGATAAAAGTGGTGCTTCAACATATGCTCTGGTGACAATTTCTCCGAGCTTTATTTTGTCAAAGATATAGGGTTAGGGTAAGGATTAGGGTTAGATATAGTGCTTAGACAAGGGTTGAAGTACATAGTGTACGAAACTGAGCAATTGTCCCTGAAATATGAGTCATACAATCACTATAGAACTATCCTTTTTAAAATCAAAATTTCTCTTCCATATTTCATTTCAAGATTTCGTTATCCTCTTGAAGTAGCATCATGGGTAGAATTTATACCGGGATTCTTCCCGACAAGGACACCATCACACCTGATCAGAGGGCTGTTCTGATAAAGGACTTACCTATCACTGACAAGCCAGAGGAGGGTTCTGATGTTCTTGAAGACTCTATTCCTGAGGTCTCCTCTCTGCCTTCTAATGATCTGCCTGAATCAGAAGAAAGGAAAAACAACCATCAAAGGTATGCAGTACATGTGAGCACTACTTAAAGGGGACCAAATCACCAAAAAATTAAAAAATAAATAATGATAATAATAATTCGTGTACAGCTAGTATTTATAAATTAAACCCAAAGACTTAACCCCATATTCTAAGAATGAATGGTTAAGGATTATGAAGGAAATAAAGGAGAACATAAAAACCTGCACATGGAATCCGAGTTATACAGTGGAAACTTGTTATAAAGAGCTCTGATGTAACACGATTCATGATAACAAGGTAATTTTCATGATCCCAAGGTCCTCGATACAGTGAATTCAAGTTCGGTGTTAATAGCTGGTGTTGGTGTTGGGGCAAAATTAGCACCAGCCACAACACCGAACCTGAAATGAAGCTGGTGCTGGGATTGACTTCAATAGGTGTTGAGCTACCAATAATGTGATTGGTATTATTTTTATAAACCCGAATTTGGTGTTGGGGCTAGAATCAGCAGCCCAATTCATGCTCTCAACACCAACACCAAAACTAACACCTAACTTGAAATCACCCAGTGAATTTCCACTGTAACCCCAAATATTTTTGGGTGATTGGTCCCATCTTAAGTTTATGGTGCCTGACAAATATTATCATATTCAAGTTTAATTTTTTAAAAGGTCATGAATATCTCCTAGGATCTAACTGATGTCACAATACCAGGATTTCCAAAGAAATCTGAGAACCAAATTCCATGACTTTCAATCACTCATTTTTGCTATTTTCCATGACCAGATAAGTACTATTTCATTTTTCCCATGACTTTCCAGGTTTTTCCATGACCACGGGAACCCTGCATTACGATACTAGGTTTTGTGGTATGTTTAAGAAACGATAGTATTCTGTCAATGTAATAAACACTCTCTTCAGTGTCTTTAAAATGTCATTAAAAATGGCTGTGGCTGATATCTAAATGACTTCATAGACCTGATTATATGTAGGTTTGGTACTAAGAACAATCTGAAGAACCTTACTCTCTTTCACTTGGGGGTGGGGGCTGGAAGGGTGGGGGGGGGGGGGGGGGGGACGGAATACATCATTGTAACCTATACACTATACTCTGCAATACTGGTTTAGAAGTCTTTAATACCGCATAATATCAAAATATTGGATACCGACGGAGCTTAAAATTTGCTAAAGAATGAAAAGATGGGTGATATTACTATTTTAAACTGAAGTGTATCTACAGGTACATGTACAGAAACAAACCCTATATGTACATGTCCATGTATTTTACATTTAAACTGGGTATTCTTTGAATTGCTCTTTCTCTTCTTTTAGGAGCACGTACGTTGGTCTCATATCCGAGAGTTTGGGTGCAACCAAACAACCACCAAACCCAAGAGATGTCTTCCTGGATGATCTTCCATTAACAGTGGAGACTGTAACACCACATGAAGAGTTCTAGACCTTGGAAAAGAAGGTCTACTGATACTGATGGTGATACCCCTACATTTATACATCAATCCAGGACAGCTCACTGGTACTGAGGACAGTAATATACTGTAGAATGGGGTCATCACATCCACTCCACATAAGAGTCATGTATCTTCTTCAATGATCTTTCTAAGGCAATCCAGATTGAAATGCTGGATAGACAAGATAATCTATCCATCCCACTCCATGTAGACAAGGTTTTCTAAAGAGCTTTTTTATGATCAGCTTTGCTTCTTGAAATTGGCAATACAAGTATTTTTTTTTTCACTAGTACATTTTTCTTACAGAAAGTCCTGTATCTGAAAATAATATACATTTACATGGATATAAATGTATATACACTCTAAAAACTAAAGTGTTAAAGGCTAAATCCAGCATGTTAAAAGTGTTTAAAAATGTACCGTTTTGAAAAAGTAGTCACTTCTCGGCACTTTCTTACAGAAAGTCCTGTATCTGAAAATAATATACATTTACATGGATATAAATGTATATACACTCTAAAAACTAAAGTGTTAAAGGCTAAATCCAGCATGTTAAAAGTGTTTAAAAATTTACCATTTTGAAAAAGTAGTCACTTCTCGGCACTTTAAAATGGCGATTTAACACTTTAGTTTTTAGAGTGTACCAGAAAAAGAAACCTGACTACATTAACTATAATCTGAAGATCTTATTTTCCATCGAATCCTTGTGGGATTATGTAAATGAAATAGCATAAAATGATGAAATACAGCAAAGTAATGAATTGCAATTATAACTTCAACAGTGTGAAGGAAAAAAAATGATACATGGTTATTACAAATATTGGTTTGTGAACATGTACATGTATATAGCACTATATCAACAAGGTTTGTAAATATACTATATGTGCTCTGAAACTCGACATATGTATAGAATAAAGAGGATGCTTTTTAACTGAATATAATTGAAATAAGTCGAGGATGGCTTGATAATGGAGATTATTTGAAGTGAGAAAAATTGTGATATACATGTACAGATATCTCATCTCATCTTGAAAGAGTGAAGAACAGCAAAATACAAGAATTTGGGCCCACACCTCAAAGCCGGTCGCATGATAGTACTCCAAAGAGATGTCATCCTTGGTGATCTTCTCCAAAGACAGTATAGCCCAGGAGTGAGTTGACCAGATCCTACATCTTGGACAAAATGCCCTGTCCCAATCAGTCCCTCCATCTTCTTCATACATTATATACGTGTAGATGAACCTGGTGCTAAACATAAAGAGAATCAAAATTAGACCAATGCTTTCTAATATATCTTTCCATTTCAGAATAGAAAAAAAGTGAATAAAAATATAAGTACACGTACTACATGCATGTGATCATATACATGTACATGTAGTTTAGTTCAGTAAATATGCATTCCTAAAGCAAGAAAACTTGTTTCTTTACTTGACAAAGCTAAAACTTTTAGTGAAATAGGTGTACATGTACATATACTATTTGCATACTTTTGTTTTCTTATCTAGAAATAAGAAATGTAAAATATAATAACAGTTGAATTGTTAATATCTAAGATATCTTTTCCACTGAACTGCTGGTTCGGTTTCACGATGTTTATTTATATATGTACATGTAGACGTAGCACTTTATTTATATCATTGTACATATATGAGAATGCACTTGTATAAACATGAATGAATAATGATTTTCGCACATTTTTGCTCCGTACCTGATCTCTCTGTTAGACTAAAATTTTGTTCTTTCTGTAATCAGACAATATTTAGTTAAATAAATGCACATGTAAGAGAAGGATGCAAATTGTTTTCTGCAAAATCAGTACTCTTTACAGATGGAAAGAGAGAGAGAGAGAGCGAGAGAGAGAGAGAGAGAGAGAGAGCGAGAGAGAGAGAGAGAGAGAGAGAGAGCGAGAGAGAGAGAGAGAGAGAGAGAGAGCGAGAGAGAGAGAGAGAGAGAAGACAAATATATAAGAGGGAGATCATGGAGACGTACAGTAGCAAGAATGAATGGGTGTGCATGTGTATACGCCAGTGAGAGAGAGACAGAGACAGACAGAGACAGAGAGAAAGAGAGAGAGACAGACAGAGAGAGAGAGAAGACATAGAGGAGAGGGAGAAAGTGTATGAAAAGTAAATGAAAATGCAGATAGACACTGAGTATTATGAATCAAGTGAGAGAAGAAGGATATACATGTATGGACAAAACACAAAAAGAGAGATAATATAACTGATACATGTACATGTAAACCCTTAGAAATCAAAAGTTAAATCGACATTTAAAGGGTTGGAGGAGTGACAGTTCAAAATGGTATATTAATGCTTTTAATGTGCTGGATCCACCATGTTAAAATATAAATCTACCACTTTGTAAATGTTGTCACTCCTCCAACCCTTTCAATGTTGATTTAACATTTGATTTTAGGGTGTATATTAACAATCACTTATAAAAGGGTAGGACTACATTGTACATAATTCATTAAAAATTATCAAATCTACCTTGTGCAAATAAACAATGTAGCGATCCATGTAGAGAAAGAAAGCAGGAGAGAGAGAGGGAGAGCAAGAGACAGAGAAATTAACAGAGCTCGATGAACAGAGAGAGAGAAAAAAAGAGACAATGAGAAAGACAATGTGAGAGATTAATATATAGAGAGAGAGTAAGAGAGGGAAAGCATTAGAAATAGAGCAAAATATGCAAAACCATATAAAGAAAGATAGAAAGACTATTTAAAAAATAGAGAGATACAATATAAAGACAAAGAAGAGAGAGAGAGAGAGAGAGCAGGAGAGAAAAGGAGAGGGGGGAGGGAAGAATTTCTAACCATAATGATTATTTACATGCCAATAAATGTTCTCTTGAAAGTGACAGACTAAAAATCAACACAGTTGGACATTTTAAGGAGAGATAGGCTTGTTTGCTGGCAGCTACATGTGTATGATTAAATTTGACCCTTTGAATGATATAGTATGAGTCTAAAACCACTTTTACAGCAAAGAATTATTACATCAGAAATGAATTGTTGCCAATCACTATATCAAAACTGATGAACAGTGTCGTTTAGCTTGATGACTTGTCCTTGATATCAATACAAAATTGTCACATACTTGACTCTACTCTACGAATGATAACAATGAATATTGGAATAATAATATAAACATGTCGACAGAGATTACGCTATTTGCTGAAGGTACACATACATATACGGTGTACGTGATAAAATTCACAAAGCAGTTGCAGATTGGACAATTATACAAGTCCAAAGGCAGATTTATAAAGTACTTCTGTTTGTTTCACAGGCAATGATTTCTGGGACATTGATCATTTCCGATTAAGCAAGGCATCTACATTACCTAAACACAAGTTGAACTTTCAAAAGAACCTGTAAGTACTATAGAAAAACTTGTAATATGTATCTAAAGCTTAAAATATATTTCCACTGCTCCTTTCTTGTTTCTTTCTTTGTTTGGGAGGGGGAGGGGGGAGGGGGGAGGGGGGAGGGGGGAGGGGGGAGGGGGGAGGGGGGAGGGGGGAGGGGGGGGAGAGGAGGGAGTAACTCTGGTAAAAGACACTAAAGGTAAATGCAGTCACTGTGAATATGTCTCTCTCTCTCTCTCCTTCCATATTTTAATTGTTCCCATCAAATCTCCCCTCATTTGTTCTTTCCCGATCTTTCTGTTGATTCTAACTATCACGATTGTTGGCTGCTTGCTTGGTTATTTTACACTAATCTTCCTTCATCATTTTTCTCCAGATCATCAACAAATGCAATGATGCAAGTCTCACCAAAGATCTATGGAGGTCTCATTCCCGATGAGCTAGCTAAGGTCTGCAAGCAATCCAGAAAGATACATGATTGTGTAATATAAAAGAGGGTCTGCCCATCACATTCCAGATAGAAACTGCTCATGAATGCTGTCCACAAACTTCTTCATCTCAGCTTTTTGTTTGAAAGCAGAAAGAGATCAAGTAAAGCCATGACAACAGCTACTGTACATGACCAAGTTGCCAGCTGGTCTATAATTTTTATCTTAATGATTGATAGATAACTAAAAATAAGTCTCAGCTTTCTTACAATTCATTTGATTTTCATTATGTGTTGCTACATGTATATGTATATGTTGTTTGCTAAATTGAAAAAAACAGAACAACATATTCTTGAGTTTTATCATATAGCCAGATATCCAGACAGAGAAGAAAATACAAAAAGGTTGAAAGAGGGAGAATAAAAGAGACAGAGAGAGAGAGAGAGGGGGGGGGGGGAGGAGGAGGAAGGGAGAAAGGAAGAGAGAGCAAGATAAAGGGAGGGAGAGAGTGAGTGAGGGAGGGAGAGAGAGAGAGAGAGAGAGAGAGAGAGAAATGTGGATAAAGGATATAGACATGTATTGAGAGAATGGCAGAAAGAACAGAGTTGGTGAATTGGGAAAACAAATATTATTTGTTCAAGGGGACATAATGTAACATACATGTAATATATGTCTACATGTACATGTACATGTTTCACTAAATGCAGGATTGTTTAATAAAAGTGCAGTTACCTTGTGATATTCTCAAGAAAATCAACAAAGCAAAGAATACCCCTTTCTTCTCAGTTGACCTTCATGTCTTTGTCTCGGCTGTAGCTCTACATGTACATGTTCATATATATACATGCACAAATCCACCGATTGTGTTATTATACATCAGATAACCAATGATGTTAAGCACTCGTCAGCAAAATCTTGTTCGAACAAAATGATACAACTTATTGAAAATGTCAGATACCATTTTAGGAATGCACAGATTGTTTTATCCCTAGGAACACCAAGAGATGACAGCGCACTACTGAATGAAAGAGTAATTGCAGTGAATAATGATTTAAAGAATGAATATAGGTATGATGTGCAAGTTAGGATAGTCCACCACCAGAACCTCGTCCACAATGGATCAATAATTGAGAGTTTGTTCAAATACGATAGGTATCATCTGAACCAGAATGGTACAAGAGTGTTAGCTGCAAACCTCCGTTACGCTGTCGAACGGAGCTATGCACTAAAGAAATACTCTAAAAATACTAAACATTAAATAAGTTATTGATATGTCTCCCGTCATTACTAATAAGAATATCAAAATATGCTATTGGAACATAAACGGACTTCATAAGCGCTTTAATAGTATACAAAAGACATCACTTCTTAACGTAGAAGATTTTGTTCAAGTTGCCAAACGTTATGATATTTTTTGTATTGCTGAAACGAAAACAAATTGTAATGAAAACCTCGATATAGAGGGATACGTATATACTGTTGTTTGTAGGAAAAGGAATAAGAGAGCTAAATCGGATTCTGGTGGTCTTGCTTTGTACATTAAAGAAACCTTGAAGAAGGGTATTACTATACTTCCCCACACTTCAAGTGAATACATTTGGATCAAAATTTCAAAAAAGAGTTTTAAATTAGAGAATGACGTTTTTATGTGTTTTGCATACATCAGCCCAGAAAACTCTACCTTCTCAAGCAATGTAGATTTATTACAGCTTATTAAAAATGATATAGCAAAATATAAGAACGAGGGGAAAATATTGATAATGGGAGACCTTAATGGTCACACTAATACCGAACTTGATTACAATCCATTTGACCAGTTTGACAACGAGACCGGGGCTCTTCCTCCCTTGCTCCCTCCCTCATTTGCTGGTATCATACCCCCAATTAGGACAAATCAAGATACAAGAAAATTAGATAAAAGAGGAAAAGACATTATTGATACATGCTTAGATTGTGATATGATTATTCTTAATGGTAGAAAATTAGGAGACTTGTCGGGGAAATTTACTTGTTATGAAGTGAATGGTCATATCCCAAGTGTTATAGATTACGCGATAGTTGACGCTGATATATTTGATGATGTGACATACTTTCAGGTAAAAGATCTTTCTGTATTTTCGGATCACTGTCCGATTGAATTAAGCATTAGTGCACACTATACATCTAATAAAGTATCTGAGGACACAACTGAATTCCAATTGTCACCACATCCCCGCATATATAAGTGGAATTCGTCTATAAGCGATGAGCTTTTTAGAAATGCTCTCATTAGCTCAAGAGATCAGTTAACGCAACTAACAAGTAATATTTATGAAGAAAACAGTACGGGTATAGACTGCGCTGTAAAAGACATTACATCTTATCTTCTAGTTAATGCAGATAAAGCTATGATATCGTCTATACACTTCAGAAAAAGAAAGGGGAAAAACAGGAAGAAAGTTAAAAATGCGATTCACGATAAAAGCAGTTTCACACTTAGCAAAAAAGTGAAGAGACTTTGCAAAGAGGTTTGTAGAAATCCTTTTGATAAGCAACTTAGGTCGGAATACTATTTATCGAAAAAAGCACTTAAAAAAAGACTAAAAGAAAATATTAACAAGAAAAGAAATGAAATTATTGATAAACTAGAGAGAATGTATGAAAATAACTCTAAAGAATATTGGAACCTAATCCAAGATTTAGAAGACCTCACCACAAAAAAAGGCCAAGATACTGATAAGATACCTGAAAAAAAGTGGTACGACTATTTTCATAAATTAATGAATAAAGAAAAGATTCTAAATGACGAACAGAAGCGAATTGAACGATCCTTAAACGATGGTACGTTCCAGAAAGCTTTCACAGAGCTAGATTTTCATATAACAGCTGAGGAAGTTATAAGCTGTATCAGAAAATTGAAACGTAATAAATCACCTGGTAATGACTCTATACTAAATGAAATGTTGAAAGTGGGGCAATACTTTTTCTCCCCTTTGCTTGCAAAACTGTATAACCTCATTCTTACAAGTGGATACTTTCCCGATAGTTGGTCAGTTGGACTGATTAAACCCTTATTGAAAAAAGGTCCAGCAAACGACCCTTCGAATTACAGAGGGATTTGCTTATCTAGTCATTTGGGCAAATTATTCTGTTCAGTTCTAAATCAACGTTTGGTAAAATGTATAGAAGCTAAACAGATGTATAAACCAAACCAAATTGCATTTAGGAGTGGTTTTAGGACATCGGATCACATTTTCGTTTTAAAAACGATTGTAGATAAATACATTGTACATAACCAAAATGGTAGCAAGAACGGGCTATATATTTGTTTTGTCGATCTTAAAAAAGCTTTTGATAGTGTATGGAGAGAAGGTCTTTTGTATAAATTATTAGAACTGGGTATCGGGAATAAATTTTACAGTGTTATAAAGAATATGTATTCAAAATGCAATCTATGTGTAAAATTAAATGAGGGGTTGACTCCAACTTTCCGTACAAATATTGGAGTTAAACAAGGTTGTGTAATCAGTCCTACTCTCTTTAATATATTCCTGAATGATATCCCCGATATTTTTGATCGAGAGAAAAGCAGTCCCGTAGAGTTGAATGAAAGAATCCTTAATTGCATTATGTATGCAGACGATATTGTTCTTTTTTCAACTGCCAAAAAAGGAATGGAACATTGTTTGGACCAATTGAATGAGTACTGCAAGAAATGGAAGCTGATAATTAATCATTCTAAAACCAAAATTATGGTGTGTAATAATAATTCAAGGAATTTAATAAAAGAAAACTTTTGGATGAATGGGCATATTCTTGAGAATGTAAAAGAATTCAAATATCTCGGGATTGTAGTATGCAGTAATGGCTTGTTTAAGCAAGCTACAAAACATTTAGCCGATAAAGGAAGAAAAGCCCTTTTTAAATTATACAAATCGTTTGGCAAATATACTCCTAACATTAAAATTTCTACACGCTGCTTTGATAGTATGATCAAACCTATTTTATTATACGGATCGGAAATATGGGGTAGTACACTGGTCTGCAGCAAGCTCTTCTCAGAACAAGCAAACAAAACAAAACTATATTTCAAACCGAATTTCGAAAAAATCCATCTTCAATGGTGTAAACATATGCTTGGTATGAATCGTAAAAGTAGTAATATCGGCGTTATTGCTGAACTTGGAAGATATCCTCTTATTATTGAGGTTTTAATTAACACTCTTAAGTACTGGATAAGAATGCGTAATATTGATCAAGATACTATATTGTATGATAGTTATATTGAAAACAAACAACTCTATGAAATCAAGGAGCATTGCTGGTTAAGAAACATAAAAAAGATTTTAGATACCGTAGACATCTGTAATGATATAGAAATGTGTGAACCAGATGATGTACAAATGACGCAAAACGACTTCGTCTCCCACTGTGAGGGTAAGCTACAAGATATATTTGATAACCAAATAAAACTTGATCTTTTCCATGATAAAAACAATGGAGAGGGTAACAAATTGCGGACATATCGATTATTCAAAACTTCCATCAACGAAGAAAAATATCTAAAAATTCTTACTGATAGAAACATAAGACAAAACATCTGCAAACTTCGCATAAGCTCACATAACCTACCAATTGAAAAAGGAAGATATCATCGCCCTCACAAAATACCAGCGAATATACGTTTTTGTGAAGAATGTAGTATGCAAACAGTAGGAGACGAATTCCATTATGTCATGCAATGTGATAAATTTAGAATAAGAAGAGAAATGTTTTTTGATAATCTTAAAGCACTCAGTGATAACTTTGAAAACATAAACAGTTTGGAGAGATTCATATTTATAATGTCACTAAAAGAAGACGATCTCATAAAAGAATTTGCCAATTTTTTGCGATATACTATTGATCAACGTGGTAACCTTTAAATTGTTTATTATTAGACATATCTATATATAGTATAAGTATATGTATATAATTCTTTTAATGGCTCTTTTTCTCATCACCTTACACTACTTGTACATAATCTGATAATTTATATTTCATGAAAGAGCATGTCTAGTTGATCAATTATGAGTATTTTTGTTTGTTTGTTTGTTTGTTTGTTTGTTTTGAATGCTATACTCACGATATATTGTTCTGTTTTTGTCATGACTAAGTTACTCCTATTATTATTATTATTATTATTATTATTGTTCTTACTATTAATGTTATATTCGAGCAAAATATTGATGGATATGTCAATGAAGTTCAATGAATAAATACATACATACATACATATAGGGGTAATTCCATAAAAATGTCCACTTTTGGTGAAAAAACAAAGTTTATTTTGAACATTTTCCTTCTATGTCACTTGAATATGCATGATTTGAACTTTATGAAACAATATTCAGTTTTTAATTTTTTGAATATTTTTACCCAAAATGGCTATTTTTTAACCCAAAATGGCCATTTTTAACCCAAAAATGAAATTACACATTTTTATGGTAAAATATAGTTAATTACATATTGAGTCATTTTTAGAAATGTCATCTGTTATAATAATAAAGACAACCAAATCTAGTTAGGAGAACTATGCTATACTAATATTCTTCTGATTTAATGGAGGTCAAAGGTCAAATGGATTTTTGTCCCGTCTGTCACGTTTTTAAGGTACTTTTTGCATTTACAATAAATTGGACCATTGTTTTTGAATAAAATTTTGCAGTCTTGCTCTTTAGTAGGGGGATATTCATTTCTACTGCTAACTTGGAGGAATTTTAATTTTATGAAGATAATTATGATTCATAAAGTATTTCCCGTCTGTCACGTTTGGCATCTACAGCAAAAATATGTACGGATGGGACTACATGAAAATTTTCCGATGGATGAAAATTTTCCGATGGATGAAAATTAAAATCCTTTTGCTATTATGTTTCATGATATTAAAGATGACCCTTTAACCCCTTTAGAACATGAGAATAATGTATAATGCTGGAAATTTTGATTGTCTTTAAAAATTCTATTTTGTGTACAATCTCAATGTGTCCCGTCTGTCACGTTTTTATTGTCCCGTCTGTCACGCTCACTTTTTGGCATTTTCCTCAAAAAGTAAGATGAAATTTCAAATGTATACTAGCAGGTTTCAAAAAGGTACCAACAAGTGATAACATGAATACACATATTTTGTTTCAAGATTTTCCAGTGAGGAGAGCTTAGTCGAAAAGTATCGAAACAAAAATGGCTTGGTAAATTCATGTCCCGTCTGTCACACTGAACTTGAAAAAAAAGTTTCCCCCCATTTTGTTGACCAAACCCTATAGATCACATCTCTACATCAAATTAATCATCACTTTTAAATGAAATATGAAATATCAAGTAAAAACATAGAAATGTGATGGTTGGATGTCCCGTCTGTCACGCTGGAACTACCCATAGTCATTATCTACAACATGTACACTGCATTGTTGTTTGACTTCACACTTAAACTCAATGTGGGATGAAATAGAGAGAGCGAAAGAGAGAGAGAGAGAGAGCAAGAGAGAAAGAAAGACTGAGAGAGACAGAGAGAGCCAGAGCCGGAGAGAGTGAGCAAATAAAGCCAAGACGGAGAAATTAGGCAGCGAAAGAGCAGGGTTGTGAGAAAGAAAAACTGAGTCTGAGAGCTAGAGTCAAAGTCAGAGTGAGTGAACAAGCAAATAAGCCAAGACAGAAAAAGCGGTAAGAGAACAGAGTGTTGAGAAAGGAAACAGTGTCCGAGAGCTAGAGCCAGAGCGAGTGAGCGAGCAAATAAGACAATATACATGTACATGTAGAAAGCTGGCGAGACAATGGGGTTTTGAGAAAGGAAACAAAGTCCAAGAGCTAAAGCCAGAACCAGAGCCAGAGCCAGAGCCAGAGCCAGAGCCAGAGTGAGTGAGTGAGCAAATAAGCCAAGATTGAAAAAGGCAGTGAAAGAGCAGGGTTGTGAGAAAGAAAAACTGAGTCCGAGAGCTAGAGTCAAAGCATAGTGAGTGAGCAAGCAAATAAGCCAAGAAATAAAAAGCCAGTGAGAGGGAGACACTAAGACCCCGTTCTCATTACGAGATTGGAAAGTGGATCGCTCCATTGTGGATCGCGCCAGGGCGGTCCACTGGCACGCTGCTGGCACGCCGCGGGTTCACGCCTGCAGAGGGTAGAGCGATCTATCGTCGCACTTCTCTTTTTCAGGGTTCTTGTTGCCATGACATCTGACGTAGTGGGGTCAACGTTTTCGCGCATAATTCGATTCGGCTTAACGCTAGCGATCTATACCGACTGTATACTGTGCGCTATATGCGAGCTGTATCCTACATTGTAAACACTTCCTGGGTCACGGCGTACAGTACTTCCGGCGTACTTCGCATCTTCCTGTTCTCACTACAAAAGAGAGATCGATCTAGCGCGCGCTAGATCGCGCTATCTCTCGTAGACCACCCCCCCCCCAGAGGTGGTCCGATTTGGGATCGCTGTGGATCGTCCTGGATCGCGCCGGAACGACGTCGCCGCGTTCTCACCACAGAGGTGACGCGATCTAGCGCGCGCTAGATCGCGCCACCTCTGTGGTGAGAACGCGGCGACTCTATTCCTTGTAATGAGAACGGGGTCTAAGAGCATGCCGAGTCAGAGCTAGAGCCACCAAGAACCAGAGAGAGAGTACATGTACATGTACACCTTTACATGAGCGAGAAAATAAGTCATGATACTAGGGAGCCAATGAGAGAAAGCAGAGAGTGGGGTGGTGAGGGAGCAAAGCTATAAGAGAGAGCTCAGCAGGGGGAAAGAGAGGCGGTTAGAGCTAGAGCCAGACAGAGTGATAGGAAGACAAAATGTTGAGAAAGAAAAGAAAAAGAAGAAACACAGTTTCATTTGGACGAAAGGCACACATTTCAGTGTTAATACATACAATGGAAATCGTTACTGTATAAATCCAATTTAACCCTAAAAGGACTAGGGGGGCTATGATGGCCCTCTCCTAGACAATTTTCGCCGCGAAATTTGAACCACTGCATTTCACGCCACGCCACTTTCTGACTTTTTTCTTTCAAGCCTTGCACATTTTTTCCCCTCAAGTTTACAAAAATCGGTCGTACCATTACTGAGTCACGTGACCTTTTGTGACCTCATGTCATCCTGAAAATGGAGAATGTCTGAGTTTTGTGTACAAAACGAAGGGGAAACTACATTTCCTCATATTCCTCCATTATCACCTATAATTTTGTATTTAAGCCGTTATTAGCATCTATTCTAAATGATTTCCACGATTATGTCCAAGTTGTGATTTACTTTTGTTGAACTTTACATTTAATGTTAGACATAAATTCAGAAACAACTGAATTTCAATCTTTTTGTTTAAATCCAGATGAATTTAATAATACTTTTCATGATTTTCCAGACAACTCATTCAGTGTTTCACACATAAATATTCGGTCATTGAATAAAAATAAGGATTCATTCTGTCTATTTTATAATGATGTGATAAAACACAGTTTTAGTGTAATTGGGGTGTCTGAAATATGGCAAATTAGCAGAGACAGTGCATTTCAAATTGATGATTACAGAATGGAGTACAGGGTACGTGAAACGGGTAGAGGTGGCGGCGTTGCTGCTTTCATAAAATCCAGTTTAAGATATAATACAATAAATGAGGAGGTTAGCCATTCTGAGTCACTATGGCTTGATATCCAGTTGAATTCTAAATCTGTTGTCGTTGGCATCATTTACAGGAAACCCAATACTGATGTTACTGAATTCCGGGACAGTTTGGTAGACACATTACATAGTCTTAAGATCGACAAACGTCACTGTATATTAATGGGAGACTTCAATATTGATTTAAGCAATGACCATAATTTTGTGGGCAATGAGTTCTTCACAACTTTACAATTGTTTTTTATCGAAATTGGCCATTTTTTCAACTTTTCAACAAAGTTTCTAACCATGTACATGTATATTGTTTTCAAAGACATTACATTTTATTGAAACCATGTAGCACTAGAAGAAAAATATCATTGTTGCCAATTTGAAGAACAAAATGTGATCAATTCAGCCCTTGAATAATTCCTGTCCTGAAAGGGTTAAAAGATGCCTCCATGACAATAAAAAAAAAAAAAAGAAAAAAAGAAACACATTCCAAACTTGGAAGAATGCAGTATCTGACCCTGGTTTTACACTACATGTACATGTATATCCTAGGCATAGTTGAAACATGCAGACAAGATCTAAAATGAATGGAAATAAAGAAAAGGGGGACACAGAGGCGGCAATATGGGCGATCTGTAGTCATGAACATTGGGAAGATATTTTGAAAGGAATACAAAGAAGCATTTGGTACCTTCTTTAAAACCAATTTTTCCTACACTTGTCACTTCGTCCCTTAACAAGGCTTCAAAGTACTGATGGTTATTCTTTTGCAAGGTACATGTACATGTACTTCTGAAAAATAAAAACAAACAACATTGTCCCATGATGCTTGTACATGTAGCTTATCTTTATTTGAAAACCAACAGAATTTCAATCTTTGCTCTCGCCCCAAATTTGGGGGGATTTTCTTTAGTCACATCTTTTGATATTTTTGAGTTGTTTCAAGCTTGTTTTCATACAAAGAGCTACATCACATGTAATACATTATTTTCTTTTTACGTTGATTTATCCACAAAGTCACATCAGATTTCACAAGTTTCTTGCCCTGAAAATGGCCATTATGAGCACGTTGTGAAAGTTTCTTCTCCATAAAATTTCTGATTTAGATTATAATGGCAGTGATTTGGGCGTCTATTTGATTTTGTTTAGTTTTATTTCAAATTTCAAGTAAGATTTAACACATCCTGACAGGATTAATGGATGAACAGACAGATATGCCAAACTTATCATATATCTAGATCAACTTATGTGGTAAAAGTATCAATAATTACCTGCCACTTCATTAGACACACACTGCTGAGTTTAATAAACACCAGTTTGTCAAAATCCGCAGTACGCATGTGGATGTATTGATTTGTGCACAGCTGTTATTTAATAGATGATAATACTAGCAGTTGGATCAATACAAAGCAGATATAATGTTATGACCTTAAAATTATGTCACTGTTATAGCAGCTAAAAGTGAAAATATTGGATTAGCTCTTCAGAATAGAACCAGTTTGCAACAAAACATGAAATATTGTAGGAAGTGTCTGAGAAGAAAATGCCAACATGCAGATAACAATTTAACCCTTTCGAGACAATTGACCACATTTTGTGGTTGGGCTCAATAACTTTTGATTCAGAGCCCTGAAAAATATACTGGATACATGAGTAGAAAGAGCAAAAATTTCTGCACACACTGTATCCATTTTTGTTACATGACAACATTGCGTTTGATCCCAGGAATTTTAAAAAGGAGAATAAGATTTAAAATTCTTAAATTGGCAACACATGGAGAGGTTCAAAATCATTGTTTTTTATCAAAATTGGCAACTTTTTCAACTTTTCGCCAATTCTTTTAACCATGTATATTGTTTTCAAAGACATTACCCCTTATTACAATCTTGTAGTACTAAAAGAAAAATATTATTGTTGCCAATTTGAAGAGCAAAATGTGATCAATTTAGCCCGTAAATAATTCCTGTCCTGAAAGGGTTAAGACATGTTCAATTTATTTCATACAAGTATGAAAGGAGCTTAGGAATACATCTGACATCTGAATCATCTTACAAAAATAAAAGAATCTGCAATTTTCCAAGGGGTATGAATAATTTTGAGCACAACTGTACACGTATGTACATGTACATGTAGTTCCTTCAAATATAAATAAAAAGAAGATTAGGATAAAGAACAGCTTTTGCATGTCTTTAAAGATTTTCTTTAATAGAACATCAAAATAAAAACATGCTGATATGAAATTAACATCCTCTTCCAAATAAGTAACAATAATGATATGAAATGAAAATAAGTGATTTTATGTAGCATATGTATAACAAATCTCTGTGGGCTTTACAGAATGACATGTACCAGCAAAAAATTAACATGTACCAGCATGTACAGTATAATTTTCATGACACCTGACCACTTTCATCCTGGTTGTGCTGCTTGCCCTTCTTCAGAAAAATGACATCAAAAGGATAAGGGTCTAAAATGGGTGAAAACAAAAATTAGTGTCATGATTTCGCAGTACTTATCTCATTCCCTGACAAGGTACAATGCAATGGCACTGACTTAAATTGGTTTCTCCCTACATTAAATTTCAAAGATTTCTGTTTGCAGGTTTTTCAGAATTGGGATCGATATTGATTGATATTTGTATTTCATTTCACTTCATTTTGTTTCTTTTCCCCACTTTCTTTTTGAGGGGAAGGGGGTGGTTACCTTGTATATGTTTAATACAGAAGCTAGTCATCAAGAAATTGCTGGTTGATGCCATGATTCACATAATGTACATGTACTTGCACAACAGGCATTTTTTTAGATTACTTAAAGTGATTGAGAAGTCATCATTTTACGGAGTGTAGTTGAACAAAGTGCACTTGACACTTGCCATTGAAATAATAACAAACATGAGAGAATAATAAGAAATAAACCACCTAAAAAATATGCCACCATGAAACAAAATGGCATATTATTATTATTAACCCTTTCAAGACAATTGACCACATTTTGTGGTTTGGCTCAATAACTTTTGATCCAGAGCTCTAAAAAATATACCAGATGCATGAGTAGAAAGAGCAAAATTTTCTGCACACACTATGTCCATTTTTGTTAAATGACCATACTGCAATTGATCCCAGGAATTTTAAAAAGGAGAATAAGCTTTAAAATCCTTAAATTGGCAACACATTGAGAGGTTCAAAATCATGGTTTTTCATCGAAATTGGCAACTTTTTCAACTTTTCGACAATTCTTTTAACCATGTATATTGTTTTCAAAGACATTACAACTTATTACAATCTTGTAGCACTAAAAGAAAAATATTATTGTTGCCAATTTGAAGAACAAAATGTGATCAATTTAGCCCTTAAAATAATTCTTGTTCTGAAAGGGTTAAGTATTTGGCATCACCTGGGCCTGGGAGGGGAAAAGCGAACTGAATCACTGTGACCCTCATACAATGTACATATATATCTGTATGTGTATAACACACAGATCACAAAGAACACCTTAAAGGGGAATCCAACCTTAATAGCAAGTTGCTTTGAAAGAAAGAGGAAAAATGAGAGAAACAGATTGGTGAAAGTTTGAACAAAATCGGACAAGCAATAAGAAAGTTATGAATTTTTGAAAGTTGTAATCACTATACATATGGGAATTTCAAATTGGCCGAATAGGTAATGTCACTGTGATGTAGCTGTCGACAACTCCCCCATTCGCTCCAACACACAAAATGACTAAAATGTCACTTTTTTCAAAATGTATTACTCAGTAGGATCTTTTCTTTCATGAGGACCTATAACAATATGCTATCTCCAATATATTTTGAGTACTGCCCCGAGGGTAAAAGCGCCTCGAAGAAAACCGCAAATTAATGATATTTTTGTGTACGACAAATGGGAGAGTTGTCCACAAAAATGTCACAATCGACTCACCAAATTGCCAATTTGAGATTCGCATAGATGTAGTGATCTCATTTTTCAAACATCCATCAACTTTCTTATTCCTTGTCTGATTTCTTTCAAACTTTCACCATCCTGTTTTTATTTTTCTGCTTTCACACAAATCATCTTATTACTAAGGTTGGATTGCCCTTTAAGTTTGTTAAGCCTTTGTCATGTGCAGCATTTCTTTTTCTCAACTGTCACTGCCACTCATTTTACAAGCAAAATGGTTTTAACTCTGCTGTTGCATTTTTAAAGATGGTTTACCGTGTCATTTTTTAACAGGGCATTCTTCACATGGAATATATTTCAACACATTCCGAATATATAAAATTGTATACAGACATCTATAGGCTACATGTATATGTTACAGATGTGCAGTGTTCAATATGTCACATTCCTATTTCTGATGTACATGTGCAATTTTTGCATTTTTCCCCTTGTGTAAATGTCAAATGAATGTTCTGTACATACATGTACAAATGACTAATTGATTTTTTTTTTGCGCATACTGCCTGTGGCCGACCTAATAGATAACTGGGCGGAAGAGAGAGAGAGAGAGAGAGAGAGAGAAATAATGATACATGTAAATGTATTGGAGTAGGAAAGAGATAGACAAAAGCAAGAGATAAAAGTCAAAGACAAAGAGAGAAAGTGAAGTCCTCAAAGATGATCTTCAACTTTCACCAGAGGCTGAAATCTTCGCTAATAGTTCTACATGTAGTGTACATGTAGATCTCAGGATAGACTGACCTCACCCTACACTAGTTTGCAGGCACAAACCCTGGTCAGTTGTAAAAGAGTGTCTGCACTATAAGACTACCATAAGCCATGTACTATTATAGCTGCTCCTGACACTACCACTACATGTATGTAGCTGGGCTAGGCTTCTCCCAAGACAAAATGATTTTCTGATAAAGTGTCAAATTAGGGTCTGTGCTTGCAGACCAACCCTACACTGCCTGTATTAGCATCCATTCAAAAAAAGATATACATGTACGTAGACATGAAAGGCAGGGAGTACAAAACAGAGAGTCAAATGGATGCCTGGGAAAAGAAAAAGATCAATTGAATAACTATAAACTGAATGTCTTCTTTTCCACTCCTTGTGGAATTACATAAATGAAATGGAATAAAATAATGAGAAACAACAACAACTGCACTTTACAGTTTGAACACTTTGAAAATAATTTTACACTTTAAGAAAAAAATGATACATGGTACTAGTAACATCAGATATTGTACATGTACATGTACATGGCACCATAACAAGATCAATTGGTAAAATCAAACTCGACATATACATGGAGCATCAAGAGGGTGCTGTGCAACGGAATGTAGTTCAAACAATTTGAGGATGGCTGTATTGATAAAAATTATGATTTACATGTATCTCATCTCATCTTGAAACTAAAAGAGAGAAGAACAGCAAAATACAAGAATTTCCCCATACCTGAAAGCCAGTCAAGTGATAACTTGTACTCCAAAGAGATGTCTTCCTTGGTAATCTTCTCCAAAGACAGTAGCCCGGTTGACCAGACCCTACATCTTGGACAAAATGCCCTCTCCCAATAGGTCACTCCATCTTCTTCATACACAATATACATGTACCTGGTGTTGAACATAAAAAGAAGCAAACTTAAACCAATATGTTTATTAATATATCTTTCCATTTCAGCATAGAAAAAAGTACATAAAAATAAACTTATAAAAATATAAGTTTAGTAAATATGCATTCCTAATGCAAGAAAACTTGTTTCTGTACTTGACAAATCCAAGAATTTCCATGAAATTAAGTGTACATAGAATATTCGCTTACCCCATTTTTTATTTCTTATTAAGGAATAATAAATGTAAAGTTCAATATTAGCAGTTGCATTGTTAACCCTTTCAGGACAGGAATTATTTAAGGGCTAAATTGATCACATTTCGTTCTTCAAATTGGCAACAATAATATTTTTCTTTTAGTGCTACATGGTTCTAATAAGGTGTAATGTCTTTGAAAACAATATACATGGTCACAAATTTTGTTGAAAAGTTTTAAAAATTGCCAATTTTGTTTAAAAACAATGATTTTGAACTTCTCGATGTGTTGCCAATTTAAGGATTTTAAAGCTTAATTTCATTTTTTAAATTCCTGGCATCAAACGCAATCTGATCATGCAACAAAAATGGACATAGAGTGTGCAGAAAAATTTGCTCTTTCTACTCATGCATCTGGTATATTTTTTAGAGCTCTGAATCAAAAGTTATTGAGCCAAACCACAAAATGTGGTCAATTGTCTTGAAAGGGTTAATGTCTTTAGCATCTCTTCCATGTAACTGCTGGATCAGTTTCATTGTGTCTATAAATGTACAGTCAACCTCGCTTAAGTCGATGTTGCATGTGTCAATAGTAACTTAAGTCGATGAAAGTAAAAAGTCCCAATTTATGCTCACAGGCTTACATACATGTATGTGTGTTAATTCTCTGTATAAGTTGATGTTTGTAAGTCGATTAATTGCCTACATGTATGTCAATCAAATTCCCAGAACATTTCCACACACCGCCCAAGTCGAATGTGTAACCAATCACTGTCAAAAGCATCACAAACACTGATCGATTTTGTTTAAATCGACTCCAGACTTGCTGGCACGTGCGTGCTCCTCCGTTCATAATCTCCATGCGCTCTCTCTCTCTCTCTCTCCCTTATCCCTGCGACCCTGCCCCTCGATAAGATCTCCCTGCGAACCTTTTCGATCATGGCTTGATATGAGATTTGCAACAACTTAAAATGAGACTTCATTTGTACTCTGTAATTTTGTATGAAATTGCAGGTTGAAAATCCAGTCATTACAGCACACCGGTGTACTAGCTGGGTCAGATTATTGGCCGCAATATACATGTACCAGGGTATAGGCTGAGTTGGGAAGGGTTTCCATCGCTGGCACAAACTTTGTTCGGCAAATTATCTCATAAGCAAACTCAGGCACAGAAATTATTGAACATTCTGCGCAAGTGCTGAAAGGACAAGTATGGGTGAATCCCATCAATAAAAGTGCTGTGATTGGTTCAATATGAGCAAGTTCATTCGGGCTTCACATTGCAACCACTGATCTCTACGGAAAAACCTTAAGCCCCTTTCACAATTGGTCTGCGACCGTTTGCGACCATTTGGTCGCACGACAGGCTGCAACAGGCTTCAATCGCCATCGATCTCACCAGGTCGCAGAAAGGCATTCACAAATGCAACAGCGGTCGTAAAACAAAAACGACTAGAAGAGACCGTTGCACGAGTAAGTCGCATTTGCTCGCATATGCTCGTGCGAGTGGTCTTGCGTTCACATGCGAATGTTGCACGAGTGATTGCGAGTGGCTTGACGCCAATCACAATAGTCGCACGATCGATTGCATGGTCGTGCGAGTGGATGTGAGACCATGCGATCGATCGTGCGATTGAATGAGACCGGTGCAAGTGGTCGTGAGAGTATTCGTGCGAGTGGCGTGGGGTATAAAAACACCCTCGACAATTGACCGGTAGTCAGTTTCAAGTTGGCCTTCTTAATATTCAAGATGCCAAAGAAGAAAGTTACAAAGAAGAGAAAATTGTTAGAGGAGGGCCCTGTTGCAGAGGATCATCTCCATAGTCCCCCTATATATACCCCCGAGGAATAGTCGCATACAGTCTCATACAGCCGTGCAACGGTAGTACAACGTTGTAAGATGTGCTGCGATCGGTCGTGCAACAGTCTCATGGTCTTAGCACAATCGCACCCATTCGCAAGACTGGTCGCTATAGGTCGCTAGCGCACGTGCGAGTGTTGCACGACCTCCAGCCCACCCACTGCGACTATTGAGTCGTGCGAACTCTCGCATCTAATCGTGCAACGTTGTGCAACACTCATACGAGAATCGCACGACTGGTCGTACGACCTAATGCGAGTGAATCGATCGCATCTGGTCGTGTCTGGATTTTGAGCATGTTCAAAGTTCAGATGCGACCAGTCACGACCGCCTCAGGTTCGTGCGACCGCCTTCAACGACTGCGAGTGGTCGCAAGACACCAAGCGATCGGCCGTGCAACACCCCGAAAAATCTGTTGCAGGCGGTCGCAAACTGGTCGCAGACCAATTGTGAAAGGGGCTTTACAGATCAGTGACTGCAACTGAATGAGTAAACATTTGGTGCGAAAAACTAGCGTATGTTCTGTGCATGTGCTGGTCAATCGCAGGAAACACTACAGCGCTATGATTGGTCCAATATCGGCAAATTTGCTTTAACTTCGCATAGCAACTGAATATCATTTAAGTCACGTGCCGCGTAAGGAGGTTAGATGTGGGCGATGGCTCATGTTCGTGATGTTATTGGCTGCTTGGTGTTACTAAGTTAGGCCCGGAATAACAAATAAGAGGCAACATTGTTCCTTAGCTAGCTAGAATGACATAAATCGTAAAGCATCAAGTAAGAAGGGAGGCTTCCCGTGGGAATGAAATATATTTTGGAATCAGAATACGTGTTATCTGAAATCAAATACATTTCGTACAATATTTGAAACTTTTAAAAAGCCATTTATATATATCGACATTTGTTTATATGTTTAAATTAACTTGTTTAAATGTTGACAGCTAACAAACATCATCGCGCCATTAGAAAATTGAGACATCATTGTCATAGAAATCAGAATTTTTTTTACTCATTCTGGAGCATTGTAAAATGCCTTCTTCTCCTTGACAAAAAATGTGATTCACGATTTCAGAGAATATCTTTATTGAATAACAAGATTAGATAGCAGAGTTAGCCAGTCGAATGTCATCAGTTTTCCCTGATACAATTCTTATCAGCCTCGTTAGAGAATGATATGGATCATCATGATAATTAAAACAAAATTAATATTCATTGTTTATAAAGCACGTTGTATATTTTCAGTCCTCAAAAAAAAATTAACATTGATTCATTATAATTTCAATATTGTTAGCGGGAGATTTTAAATAGCAGAATTACCGAGTAAAATTCATGCATTTTTTTTCAACAGGACTGAAAACGTATTGTACTTCATCAGAGACACATCACAATACGTTTTCAGTCCTTTATTATGAACACTGATTTTCAAACATCATTTAAGATATCATCAAAGAGCGTGCATCTGATAAATAATTTTACAAGCGTCAGGATGATATGCATCGTCGTTAGAGTAAAAAGACTCGATATACTTCTTAAAATTCATATCGCTCACAACGGCCCGAAAATAGGCCGTCGGAAAGTACACGATTTGATGACAGATGATAGGAAAACATACTTCCTCTTTTAAAAGGAAAAGGTAGTTTTAATGCATTATGTTTTAATTTCTTTATACATGTATTGGATATATATCAGCATCGGCTGATGTGAAAAAAAAAGGCTCAGGCCTCAGATATTCTCATTTTCTGGATGTCTGCACAAGAAAACCATGGCATGCATGGGATAAGAATTGTAGTGTAATGACATTGAAGCCACCAGCCGCCCCGCGTGGCATTCCCGAGATATGTTAGGGGCGGGGACAAGGCGTAAGTTGAATTTTCTTCAACTTCCACACAAGTCGAAGTCGACATATTTCAGTCAGTCCCTTCAAGATTGACTTATACACTTTGATTTATCTTAATGTATGAGAATGTATATGTATATTTTATACATAAATAATGATTTCTGTAACATATCCTTGTTCTACACTTGATCTTTCTACAAGAATAAAACAAAAACAAAAACAAAAATCTTTCGGTAATCTTGCAGGTTTGAGACAAGCATGATTCAATGAACATGTGAGAAGGTTGGAAATTGTTTTCAGCAAAAATCAGTACTCTTTACAGATGGAGAAAGAGAGAATGTGAGAGAAAGGGAGACAGAGAGAGTCAAAGAAGAGTGAGAAGAGATAGAGAAAGAGAGTGTGAGAGTGAGAAGGAAGTGAGATAGAGAAAGTAATACACGTAGCAGTAAATTCAAAATCAGACAGACAATAAGAAGATGAAACAAGGTGGGAAGACATACAAACAGGAAATGAAATAGAAATATGGAAACAAACACTAACAATAACAAAGAAATTTTAGGCTACATAGTTTATCGATTCAAAAAAAGTGCCAGTAAAAAGTAGAAAGATCCACAGGGAGAAGGAGAGAGAGAGAGAGAGAAGGCAAAAGGGAAACAAATCATGAGACAGACTCCTCCCTTTTCTTCCTTTTGGACCACCAGCAGTAAATATGATTCCTTCATGCATGATTTTCCCCAGCATACATTATGTATCAATAACAATAGAACACTTAACACATTACACTTTATATGAAAAGTGCAAGCGTGTTCAAGTATAAATTCCAGAAAAGCATGGCAGCTGATCGGACAATTGCATGATTAGGATACAGTATACACTTGCTCCTATTTATAGCAGTATCATGGGAGGAGCCTACACCAGCAAAAAATAATAATTATAACTAGAAATTTAATTCGTCACTGAAGACGAATTAGGTGGTCTGTCTTTTACTGTGGCAAAGTGCTTTGTCAGGTGTGATAATATTTCTGCAAGATTATAATCATAATGTTGACGACAATGATCATAAGATATGGTCATATAAGTGATGACAATGACGATAATGATATATTGATAATGATGATCATAATGACAATAATGATGACAATAACCACGATAACCTAAGTGGCATAGCGCCCCTACAGGTTCAGTTTTATGGGCGATTTTTCGAAAAGTGCTTGAAATGGCATGAAACGTTTGCAAAATGAATTTGGGACGATTTGGATCATTTCTAAATTTTGCGCGCGCACGGACGCGCGGACGTACGCGTACGCGCGCGTTTAACGAAATGACCTTGACTGGAATGACAGTGACCTTAACCATGCCAAATATGAAAGAGAAATGACATTTCGTTATGAAGATATGACCATAAGTTGATTTTCACAAAATGGCGCCTGGATGACGTCACAATAACCTGATGACCTTGAAAAAGATGTGGGAACTTGACCTTATTAGGACTGATGACTGACGAAAATATGGAGAAAATTGACTGAGCCGATTTGGAGAAATCGGGATAACGAACTGGACGATTTGATATTGCAGGACATGTGGAAGATTATCCCCTTAGCTTTAATACACGAGAGGGAATGAGATTCTACACAAACTACTGCACACTACTTTCAATAGACATAACACGCAAAATTAGGCAGTTTTTTACATTGTTTGTGATGGTATATGTTATAATAGTCGAAGAAGATGGTAGAATGAAAGGCAAAAAAAAAAAAAAAAAAAAAAAAAAAAAAAAATGGACCCACCGGGAGTCGAACCTGGGTCGCCGGAATGGGAGGCAAGTGCTTTACCAATGGACCAAAATATTTCCAATAGACATAACACGTAGACGAAAAACGGGATTCTCAAATGACATTTTGTAGTTAAAAAATGGGCATGATCCCGACATCTGATCAAAAATTGGAGGGCACACTTGTAAAAGCTTATAGTCTCAGCTATAACATACTCCAATTTGGGAGAAAATCGAGCAGAAATAACAGAGATACTGCTCAAAGAAGACGGGAATGTAGAATCAAGATTTGAGAAAAAGTCATGTCCCATAGAGAATACACGCAAAATGAGAAAAATTGACATACCTCCTTTAATCGCAAAAATACGCCATGATGCCTTTGTCAAAATGAAAAATCATGGTAACTGATCTTGTAGAGAATTGTCTCAGCTACATCATATCCAAATTTGGGCGAAAAATGACCAATATTAAAGGAGTTATAGTCAAATGTGCATAAATTTGATGACGTCACTTTTGAAAAAATGAAATTTTGAGTTTAGACGCCATTTTGATGACTTTGCAATATAATTGAGGCTCAAATTACCCATGAAATTATATCTATGATTCCTCTTCTACCCAAATATGAAAAAAAATTAGGGGGTCAACGGACTATTTAAAGAGCTAGAGTTATTTTTGTAGAGGCATGTTTTTACGACTTTTTACACTATTTTGCATATTTAAGCGCGCGCGGATTTTAAAGTTTGACGCGCGCGTGTGGCCTTATGGAATGTCGAGAATGCCTGTAAATGGTTGGAAATTATCAAGAATAGTGTCAGGAACACAAACCATGCGAAAAAACGGCGTTTTTACACTCTGTACGCGCTGCGCACGTGCATAACGCGCGCACGGACGCGCACGGACGGAAATTTTTGAAATGCTTGAAATGACCTGAAACGTACTCTCGTTTGATCTTTGGATGATTTTGAGCAGTTCTAAATTTTGACGCACGCGTACGCGCGCGTCATGACCTCTGGATGACCTTTGACGACAGGACCTGATGACCCATGACCTGAAGTTAATGTCATGTAAATATGAACGATTTTTGATGATTGGTTATGAAGATATGATTGATAATGTGATTTGACAAAATGGCGCCTGGATGACGTCACGATGACCTGTTGACCTTGATATGTAAACGGGAACATGACCTCATAGCATGACATGACTCATGAAAATTTCATGAAAATTGATGCAGTACTTTCGAAGATCTCGAGTTTACAAGAAATGGGGGAAATAAAAATAAATAAAGAAAGAAAGAAAGAAGATTCGTACGAATACAAAAGGTGATCTGTCGATTACGACAGACCACCTAATTACATGTACATGTATGGTGCCTTTTATAGTGCTGGTAAATCTCTTTTTAGCTTTATATATGCTGTGATGTCTGTGGGTATTATCATTTCATACTGTTCTACCAGATCTATCAAGGGCTTATTCCAGTCAAGTTCGTCTGCTGGTAAACCAGAGAGACTATTACAGAGGGTTCATCTCAAACCTTTGACAACAAGACACCTATTGAAAGCCATCGTTGACAAAAAGTGACATGATATTCGGAGTCTGTATCCTAATTGTCTTTATTCGACCTGACTTAGTGGACAGAGTGAGTAACTAAAGGTAAATGAACTATTTTTATTAGAATCATTGAGGTATAAGAATATGAAACAACAATGGAAAATACTCATCTGTCTGAAAATGCATGCAAAATTGATGTCAAAGCATTTTAAAATCCAATTTACAATATAATTTACCGTACATGTACATGAAGTTAGGCAAGTAAGTTTATTCTTTAACCCATTGTGTACCGGAGCCGGGTAGCTCCAGTGTATTTATAAGATTATGGGAATAAGAGAAATCTGTAGTCAAAGGGTGAATAGTACAAGTACATGTATGTTTAAATTTGTTTACAATCATATCCTGTTCATTTTCTTTACGAGTTATCTTTGTCTACCCCACCCCCTACACCCTCCACCCCCTCAAATTTTATGAAGTGGTACAAGTAGCAATATTGCTTCTAAAGGAGATTGGACACTTAAGAATGAAATTAGACACTATATACAGTTAACTTTGCATAAGTTGAATCTGTTGGGACCACTAAAAATAGTTTGACTTATGCAAAATTCAACTTAGGAAATGTATATAACACATTTTTTTACATAGTTTGGTCAAAAAAATGGATTCGCCATAGGGAAAGTTTGACTTATGCAACTTTGAATTACACAAGGTTAACTGCATGTCAATGATTGCGTCGTCGTTATGATTGTGGTGAATACAAAACCATGAAAACCATTTGTGTGATGCCATGGTAATCATTGCTAATGTATATGTATGACAGCCTGAGAATACACGTGTTTCCAAATCGACCTTTGATACTTTGTGTGTGTGTGTTTGTGTGCAGAGAGGTGGAGAGAGAAAGAGAAGGTAAAAGTGAAACACTCATGAGATAGACTCCTCCCTTTTCTGTGATCAGCTGTGAACAGGATTCCTTCACGAAAGATTTTCCTTCTGCATCCATTATTATGTTGGTAAATAATGTATGTAGCGAAAGAGAGAGAGAGAGAGAGAGAGAGAGAGAGATATTGGCAGAACCATGTAGAGAGAGAGATAAAAGGAGCAATTGAGAGAAAAAGATAGCATAAGAGATGTATATGTATGTTTGATAGAATTTTATTTCTGTGTTCAATAATGGGATACAATCTAATATTACAGAAATATATAAACACTTTTCAGAAATTAACAATGTACTTCTAAACACAATGAAAATATGCATATGAGAAACTAATTAACAGAATTTGTGAACACAGGAGAACATCATCGTGAGTTGAGTTGCTTGATGTCAATGGATGCCTCAAAGGAAAATAGGTGATATAGATGTACGCATAGAGCTAACAAGTTTGATGAAAAGAGGTCATGAGGGTGCAGTGCAATTAAGTGCAGAACAAGTACACATGTACATGTGCATAAAGAATGGAGAGAGAGAAAGAGGGATAGACTATGAGAAAACAAAGAGAGAGAATACACATGTACAATGCAAAGGGTGAGAAAGAGAGAGTGAAAGAAAAAACAAAGTACATAGAATTTGATGGAAAAAAAACCCCTTAAACACTAATTTCCTTATTCATTGATGCGTTCTCCAAGTTAAATACATGGTACATGCCTAAATCACAATAATAATCCTTATTCCATTACTGACTTGTCACAACGAATAACAAAAATTCCTCTCACACTGAATGGAGGAAGGTAATGACACCAAGCAAATAAAACCTGAGAATATATACACGTTTCCAAATAGACCTTTATTAACCTTGCGTGTGTGCAGAGAGGTGGAGAGAGAGAGAAGGCAAAATAGAAACAATCATATGAGACAGACACCGAGTCCCTTTTCTGTGTTCAGCTGCGTACATGATTCCTTCATGTATGATTTTCCTCCTGCATCCCTTGTCATATTTATGTTGGCAAGTAATGTTTGTAGTGAAAGAGAGAGAGAGAGACAGGAGCAATTGAAAGAGAGATAAATAAATACATACAAACAGAATGGAGAGAAAGAGGGAGAGAGAGGGCAAAAATAATAAATCATTTGGCAAACATTTTCATTATTCCTACAACACAATAACATACTAATACCATCAGCTACATGTACATGTATATGTATGAAGATGTCTCTTTTATATATGAGTTTCTTCCTGCATCTTGTTCCAATTATGCTTGCAGATGTAGAGTGGAGAGAGAGAGAGAGGAGAAAGATACATGTAGAAGAGAGATAGAAAAAGAGAGAAAGAAAGAAGTGGAGAGACTGAGAGAAAGAATGATTTGTAGAAAAAAACATATCAAACATCCACAATGTCAAGTGCATTTTTGTTATAAATATGTCACTGACACTGACACAATCGCTGTTTTCATGGTAACAATATATGAATGCAAAATTAACAATTGTAAAACATGGGTGTATTGAATTATTATCTTGCACTGTGTAAATACAAGCATAATGAATCCCCCCCCCCCCCCCCCCCCCCCCCCGCTCCAGCAAAAATATCACAAGTCTACAGACAGCCTTCTAACCGATCAGCTGGTTGAACTGATCTCATTCATGCCTACGCATTTGCAGAATAAGGACACTTTTAACGACTCATCTCACATTGATGCACAATTCTACCAGGTTTTCATGTGGGTCTTCATAAAAAGTTAGTATCAAATCAGAATTTTCCTTCTTTCCCATTTTTCAGGTATTAGAATACTGACAGAGCTTTTATGTTTGAATTACAGATTCCACGACTCAACATTTACAAACTTGATCCTCCACCAGTAGCCACAGCCTGGAGTCTCTCCAGTTGCATCATAGTAACAGCTAAAAATATATAGAGACGTAGAGAGAGAGAGAGAGAGAGAGCACAGAGGGAAGTCAGATAAAAATACACGGGGGGGGGGGGGGGGGGGGGGGAGAGATAGTAACAGACAGAGGTACATGTATAGATCCTTTCTGTGAATGAAAGACTATGGCAAATTATCAAAACATTTGTCGTCAATAAAACTCATTATCAAACCCTGATATTTACCTTTAACCCTTTCGAGACAATTGACCACATCTTGTGGTTTGGCTCAATAACTTTTGATTCAGAGCTCTAAAAAATATGCCAGATGCATGAGTAGAAAGAGCAAAAATTTCTGCACATACTGTGTCCATTTTCGTTGCATGACCATATTGCGTTTGATGTCAGGAATTTAAAAAAGGAGAATAAGCTTTGAAATCCTTAAATTGGCAACACATTGAGAGATTTAAAATCATTGTTTTTATCTAAATTGGCCATGTTTTAAAATTTGTGACAAAGTTCTTAACAATGTAAATTGTTTTCAAAGACATTACATTTTATTAGAACCATGTTAGCACTAAAAGAAAAATATTAATGTTGCCAATTTGAAGAACAAAATGAGATCAATTTAGCCCTAAAACAATTCCTGTCCTGAAAGGGTTAACACCTAGATGTATTCTTAATATAGTACCTGTAATTCAAGATCATCACATCTTGACTTTACATTGTGCAGATACTATTAAATCAGGGAAATGTAACTTAGCTCCCTGATTAAATGTATGTATACATATGAATAACTATAGAAACATACTGAACACATGCTGTATGAAAAGTGCAAGCAAAGTGTGTACAAGTCTAAAGTCCAGACAAGCATGGCAGCTGATTGGACAATATGGCATGATTAGGATACATTGGGCGGAGCCTACACCAGTAAAAATAATAATTATAATTATGGTGCTATTATAGTGCTGGTGAATCTCTTGTTAGCTTTATATAAGCTGTGATGTCTGGGGGTATTATCATTTCATACTGTTCTACCAGATCTATCAAGGGCTTATTCCAGTCAAGTTCGTCTGCTGGTAAACCAGAGAGACTATTACAGAGGGTTCATCTCAAACCTTTGACAACAAGACACCTAATGAAAGCCATCGTTGACAAAAAGTGACATGATATTCGGAGTCTGTATCCATAATTGTCTTTATTCGACCTGACTTAGTGGACAGAGTGAGTAACTAAAGGTAAATGAACTATTTTTATTAGAACCACTGAGGTATAAGAATACAAAACAACAATGGAAAATACTCATCTGTCTAAAAATACATGCAAAATTGATGTCAAAGCATTTTAAAATCCAATTTACAATATAATTTACCGTACATGTACATGTACATGCAGTTAGGCAGGTAAGTTTATTCTTTAACCCATTGTGTACCGGAGCCGGGTAGCTCCAGTGTATTTATAAGATTATGGGAAAAAGAGAAATCTGTAGTCAAAGGGTTAATAGTACAAGTACATGTATGTTTACATTTGTTTACAATCATATCCTTCTAATTTTCTTCATGAGTTATCTTTGTCTACCCCACCCCCTACACCCTCCACCCCCTCAAATTTGATGAAGTGGTACAAGTAGCAAGATTGCTTCTAAAAGAGATTGGACACTTAAGGATGAAATTAGACACTATATACAGTTAACTTTGCATAAGTTGAATCTGTTGGGACCACTAAAAATAGTTTGACTTATGCAAAATTCAACTTAGGAAATGTATATAAAACATTTTTTACATAGTTTGGTCAAAATAATTGACTCGCCATAGGGAAAGTTTGACTTATGCAACTTTGAATTACTAAGGTTAACTGCATGTCAATGATTGCGTCGTCGTTATGATTGTGGTGAATACAAAACCATGAAAACCAAGTGTGTGGTGCCATGGTAATCATTGCTAATGTACATGTATGACAGCCTGAGAATACACGTGTTTCCAAATCGACCTTTGATACTTTGTGTGTGTGTGTTTGTGTGTAGAGAGGTGGAGAGAGAAAGAGAAGGTAAAAGTGAAACACTCATGAGATAAACTCCTCCCTTTTCTGTGATCAGCTGTGAACAGGATTCCTTCACGAAAGATTTTCCTAGTGCATCCATTATTATGTTGGTAAATAATGTATGTAGCGAAAGAGAGAGAGAGAGAGAGAGATATTGGCAGAATCATCGCTAATGTATGACAGCCTGAGAATACACGTGTTTCCAAATCGACCTTTGATACTTTGTGCGTGTGTGTGTTTGTGTGCTGAGAGGTGGAGAGAGAGAGAGAGAGAGAGGAGGCAAAAGAGAAACACTCATGAGATAGACTCCTCCCTTTTCTGTGATCAACATGATTCCTTCACGCATGATTTTCCTCCTGCATCCATTATTATGTTGGCAATAATACCCGATCAGCTGGTTGAACGGATCTCATTCATGCCCACGCACTTGCAGAATACTAGTGTTACACTTTTAACGACTCATCTCACATCGATGCACAATTCTACCAGGTTTTCATGTGTGTCTTCATAAATAGTATCAAATCAGGATTTTCCTTCTTTCCAATTTTTCAGGTATTGGAATACTGAACAGAGCTTTTATGTTTGAATTACAGATTTCACAACTCAACATTTACAAACTTGATCCTCCACCAGTAGCCACAGCCTGGAATCTCTCCAGTTGCATCATAGTAACAGTTTTCTGTCCCAGGTGTGCTGTGGGCCAAGGCATAACAAAGACTTCTCCAAACTCAAAAGTAAGGCAATGTGCTAATGGCTATTAATCTAAGGACAAAAGGTGTATGTTGCTATAAAATACAGTTTATTGCCCGCTATTTAACATGCAAAATCCCACTGATTTTCGAAACCGGGCAATAAACAATTTATCGGCCCGCAATTTTGTTGGCTTGTCAAAGCCGGGCAATAAAATGTAAAAATTGCATAGCTCAGATGTCTGATATGGTTAATAATTAAAATTAACATATTGCTTTATACTAGAAAAGTGACTAGAATAGACAAACAGGGGAAATAGCCATTACACAAAACCATTCAGAAAATATTAAAATTCTTATGTTGTTTTTTTTCTGATGCCATAGCTAACAGAACAGTAGGTGAAGCTTGAAAAATTCAAATTTGCGAAATTTGCTCTTGCTTCTCACATGATTAAACCTAGGAATGCAATTCAGTGGAAATAATCATAACATAAAATATAACATAAAATATTAGGTAAAGTTTGAACAGTCCAAATTGGCGTGATTTGCTTTTACATGTACTTTTCACATGATTACACTTAGGAATGTGATTCATTAGAAATAAATTGAATGATAAATTTGAAAGGGAATGATTGTTAATGAAAGGGTTACTAATGCTAAGCCATTGTAAAGCCCAATGCCCCCAACATCACGATTTCATGCTAACATTAGTCACCTTCTTTATTAAAAATATTCCCAATCATAAGTGGGAGGGGGGGGGGGGGGGAGGGAGAATTAGAGTGAGGAGATGAAAAAGCTATTCAACTGTGAAATCAGATCAATGAAACATATTTCATTGAAAGAAACTATTTCCAGATTCACAGATTATTGTTCCTTCTATTGACAATGTCATGCTTCCTAAATATTTTACCTTTGAAGTTTTCCGCAACACCATGAGGGAGTGTGTGTGTGTGAAAAGATTGTAAGTCATTAAAAAAAGATTGAATGGGGAAGAGGAAGTGAAAAACAGGGAGTGATCTACAGTGAGAAAGTTTGTCAGCAAATCACAGAAGTTTGAACAGTGTACTGCCAAAAAAAATCAAACTATGGGAAAGAGAGTTTTAAAGTGCAATATTCCTCTGAATGATAGGAGTACATGTATATCGGTCATTACATTTTCAAAGAGTCTGCTCTCTTTATTGCCAGGACAACTTGTGTAGAGAATAAAGTACAGTACTCCTTGTGATGAACAGAATATTGTCAACCATCAGAGAAGCAAAATTCATCTAAATGAAAAGATCTTGTAAAACACATTTTTCATAATATTTTCAAGTTTGCTCTGGATGTCTGATTATGTTAATAATGATGATATAGACAGGCTACTTTTGGGGGATACAACATTGATTGCCCTCACTAAAATTGTATTGCCCAAGTTGAAGACTCGGGCAATACAATTCTAGTTCAGGCAATAAATGTTGTATCCCCCTCAAGCCCAGTCCATATTATATTATTATATCCCTAATTGAAAATTTCTTGTTCTTGGATTGGTCAAGAGCATTTCATGTGATTAATCATAATTCTACCAGAAAAAGAAATTCCTCCGGGAGAAAAATAGGTTCTGTGATGTCAAACTTTTCAGAGTAAGATAGTTTTTTAAAATTATTTTTCATAAAATGACTCCTCTATTAAGATGGGGCCTGGATATGTTACAAATACATGTACATGTACATGTACTTGGCGAGATACCAAGAATCAACGTAGAAGCAGAGGTATTAAGTACCAGTATGCTCAGAATGTATCCCTATGTAACTTGAACTGCATATGGCTACATGTATATGTAGAACTGTGATAAGCTACTGTTATAAGCTACTGTTATATGTTACTGAAATGCTTTTCCTCTATGTATAAAGCTTCTACTTCTATTACTATGTAATACTATGAGTAATAAACAAAGAACTTAAACTGCATATGGCTACATGTACAAGTATATGTACTAGGTGTTAAAAAAAAACAGTGGACACTTTTGATCATCATTAATAACTCAAAAATTATACATATCAGACTGATTTTTTACATTGTAAAGATGAAGGATGTAAAATTTATTGGGAGCAAGTTTTATTACATTTCTATGAATACTTTTTAAAAAATATTGCTCTGAAGATTTTTCACTTTTTGAAAAATCAAGGCCACAAAATCAGTAATTAAAGGAGAATTAACTATAGAATATAAATGTACTTATGTTCAAAGGTGTAATACAGTATTTTTATCATTGGTCTGTATCACTTTAGAAATAAAATATTAGAGAAGGGTTTAAATCAAGACATTCTAGCACATGGTATCATCTGCTAAAATGGGGGCTACCATTTTCTTGATGATATGGAGTTGTACATGAGCCATCGGAAACCGTTCTGGTCAGGAAGATATTTTTAATCCTAGAGCTAAATTGCTTCTCTTCATTACATAAAATCCCCATATATGATGGAAAATACATAACAGGTGTATAAATATATTCTAAAATTTGAAATTTATATATTTCGTTTTTAAATTCTCTGGTTTTGCTAAATAGGAATCGATTTATTGGGCTGGCCTGGCAAAGCAGAACACAATAGTCCAGGAGATAGGGGGCTTTAATCAGAATTTTTGCTAAAGAAGGTTTGAAAAGCTTATCCGGGGTAAAATTTTGCGCTGATTCTAAAAATGTCAGTCTTATTGACCCTACTCAAGACATTTTGGTCATTTTGACCACTTTTTGACCAAAAATGACCGTTTTGGTCAATTCTGATCAGGGGTAACTATCTCAATCGTTATTATCAGCGAAGAAGGTTTGATAGGCCTATCCTATGTAAAAATATGTCCTGGTTCGAGAAAAGTGGTCTGATTGACCCCAATAATCATGGAGTGGTCATTTTGGCCACTTTTTGGCCAAAAATGACCATTTAAGTCATATTTTTGTCCAAAATCTGATACATAGTGTAATCAGAAACACTTGAAGAGTAGGTTATTACTTCCAAACTTAATGTAGAAATGTGCGCTGATCCTAGAACAATCAACTCGTTGAATGTAGTTATACCTTTTTTGCCGCTTTGACCCTTATTGACCATATGCATGAGTTCTATTAGAAACTAAAAAACAGTGAGCTGCACGGATCCCATTGGGCTTCCTTATCCAAACAAGAATGTTGATGGGGAAGTTTTGAAAAGCTCATCCTATGTAAAATTTTACGCTGAGTCCAAAAATGTTAGTCTTATTGACCCTACTCACGACATTTTGGTCTTTTTGACCACTTTTAGACCAAATATGACCATTTGGGTCAATTCTGATCAGGGGTAATTATCCCAATCGTAATTATCAGCGAAGGTTTGATAGGCCTATCCTATGTAAAAATGTGCACTGGTTCAAGAAAAAGTGGTCTTATTGACCCCATTAACAATGGAGTGGTCATTTTGGCCACTTTTTGGCCAAAAATGACCATTTAATTCATATTTTTGTCCAAAATCTGATACATAGTGTAATCAGAATCATTTGAAGAGTAGGTTATTACTTCCAAATTTAATGTACACTGTAGAAATGTGCGCTGATCCCAAAACAATCAACTCATTGAATGTAGTTATACCATTTTGACCATATAGGTCATTTTGGCCGCTATGACCCTCATTGACCATTTGCATGATTTCTATTAGAAACTCGAAAAATTGATCAGCAAGGCTTACATTGGGCTTCCCCAACAAAATATGAAGTTTGATGGGGAAGGTTTGAAAAGCTCATCCTATGTAAAATTTTGAGCTGATTCCAAAATGTCAGTCTTATTGACCTCCCTCATGACATTCTGGTCATATTTGGTCACTTTGGGGCCAAAACTGACCAATGTTATCATTCATTCTTTGTATGAATTGTGATCAAATTTTTAATCTGAATCATTTGCAGGTGGGTTTTGGCATCCAAATTCTTAATCAGATATGTGTGAGAATTCAGAACAATTTATTAATTGGGTGTATTTATATCGTTTTGACCATTTCGGTCATTTTGGCCACTTTAACCCACATTGACCATTTGCATGATTTCTATTAAAAACTCGAAAATTGACCTGCAGAGTTTTCATTGGGCTTTCATATCCAAATAAGAATGTTGATGGGGAAGTTTTGAAAAGCTCATCCTATGTAAAATTTAGCGCTGATTCCAAAAATGTTAGTCTTATTGACCTCACTCATGACATTCTGGTCATAATGGTCACTTTTTGGCCAAAACTAACCTATGATATCATTCCTTCTTTGTCCGAATTTTGATCAAATTTTTAATCTGAATCACTTATAGGTTTGTTATGGCATCCAAATCCTTAATTAGATATGTGTGATGATTCAGAACAATTTATTAATTGGGTGTATTTAAATCGTTTTGACCATTTCAGTCTTTTTGGCCACTTTAACCCACATTGACCATTTGCATGAGTTCTATTAGAAACTCGAAAATAGTGAGCTGCAGAGTTTCCATTAGGCTTTCATATCCAAATAAGAATGTTGATAGGGAAGTTTTGAAAAGCTCATCCCATGTAAAAAAATTTGGTCAAAAAGTGACCATTATGTCCAGAATGTCATGAGTTAGGTCAATAAGACTAAGATTTTTGGACTCAGCGTAAAATTTTACATAGGATGAGCTTTTCAAAAACTTCCCCATCAACATTCTTGTTTGGATAAGGAAGCTCAATGGAAACCGTGCAGCTCACTATTTTTGACTTTCTAATAGAACTCATGCAAATGGTCAATAAGGGTCAAAGCGGCAAAAAAGGTATAACTACATTCAACGAGTTGATTGTTCTAGGATCAGCGCACATTTCTACATTAAGTTTGGAAGTAATAACCTACTCTTCAAGTGATTCTGATTACACTATGTATAAGATTTTGGACAAAAATATGACTTCAATGGTCATTTTTGGCCAAAAAGTGGCTCAAAAGTGGCCAAAATGACCACTCCATGATTATTGGGGTCAATAAGACCACTTTTCTCGAACCAGGACATATTTTTACAAAGGATAGGCCTATCAAACCTTCTTCGCTGATAATAACGATTGAGATACATTGTAGTTACCCCTGATCAGAATTGACCAAAATGGTCATTTTTGGTCAAAAAGTGGTCAAAATGACCAAAATGTCGTGAGTAGGGTCAATAAGACTGACATTTTTAGAATCAGCGCAAAATTTTACCCCGGATAAGCTTTTCAAACCTTCTTTAGCAAAAGTTCTGATTAAAGCCCCCTATCTCCTGGACTATTATTTATACAACGCATTCTGACTACTGAAGTCCATTCTCTCAAAGCAGGTGAATGTATAGTTTGTTACTGTTGACGCCCGAGAAAGTCATCATCCATACATTTGAATTAATTTGCTCCGTTGCGTAATTCATAGTATCAAGAAAATAGAATTTCTATTTAGTAAAATAATAATTTTCAAAGAAATATAAAAAACATTTTCGTTTTTAGAATATATGTATATATATCTGTCAAATATTTTGAATCTCAAATGGGATTTCAGGAAGAAAGACAATTTTGCATTCGGATTAAGAATATCTTTATGTACACTTTAAGAAAATGGCAGCCCTCATGTATCGTTGGCAGACGATAAATTCTGCTGAGAAAATCAATCTCGTATATTTTAATACAAAACTACGTAGGACAACAAGAATAATAATAATAATCAAACATTCTTATATAGCGCATTACACATAAGCAAAATTGCATGTCTCTATGCACTTTAGGAGAGGAAAGAAAGGAAAGATGCACTGGGTTCATGATTCTGATTAACTATAAAGTGGTGAAAAGGTATGTCTTTAGAGAATTAATGAAGTTTTCATAGGAATTTATACTTTTCAGATATTCAGGCAACTTGTTCCACAAAAGAGCGGCAGAATATGTAAAAGACCTTTCCCCGTATGATTTTGTCATTATTTGTGGAATGCAGAGCAGGGACTTGGAACTGGAACGTAACATTCCATCGGGTTTATATGGAGATAGTACTTCAGAGAGATAAGTAGGAGCCAGCTGATGTAAACATTGGTAGGTTAACATAAGTATTTTAAATTGGATACGGGACTTGATGGGCAACCAGTGTAGATCTCTTAAGACTGGAGTTATTGATTCATGTTTCTTCGTGCGTGTAACAAGTCGGGCTGCAGAATTTTGAAGGAGTTGTAGTCTTTGAATTTGAGAAGAAGGGAGACCAGAAAGTAAACTATTACAGAAATCAAAATGGCACATAACAAAAGCATGAATTAATCGTTCAGTGGTTGGTTTGTCTAAAAAATTGCGAATTTTACCTATTTTGTATAATCCAAATGAAGCTGAGCGACACTTTTGTGAGACAAAATTTTCAAATGTGAACTTATCATCAAAAGTAGCACCTAAATTTCTGCAAGTTCTGGTTGCATGAACAATTGTACCATTTATGTTCAATGTTGATATGAGGTTGCTTGACCTATGGCGTGAAGAAAGATGAAGAAACTCAGTCTTTGTATCATTGAGCTTTAAACCATTTACCTGAGACCACTCTTTGATTGATTGCACACACTCTGATATCTGTGAAGTGACATTAACATTATCAGTTCTCTTAAATGAAATGTACAGTTGTGTGTCATCTGCATAGAACATCTTATGAATTTTGTGAGTATCAATAATATCTTCTAAGGGAGAGGTATAGAGGGTAAATAGGATTGGGCCCAATACGGACCCTTGAGGAACCCCTTGAGGGATGATTTCTGTGGATGACCGCTCATTTCCAATAATAACAGTGTGAGTGCGCCGAAACAGATACGACTCTATCCAAGCGAGTGCTTGACCACTTACACCAAAACGAAGTCTCAGACATTTCAACAAGATGTCATGCTTAATAGTATCAAACGCGCAAGAAAAATCTAGCAGCACAAGGATGACTTCTTCTCCTTTGTCTAGGGATAAAAGAATGTCATCCGTTACTCGCAGAAGAGCTGTTTCGACGCTATGAAACGAGCGGTAACCAGATTGTGACTTTGCGTATAAACTGAATGTGTTCAGGTACTGTTGAAGTTGGAATGAAGCTATTCTTTCTAAGAGTTTGCCAAAATACCTCAAGTTTGCAATCGGACGATAACCTTTCAGATCTTCAACATCAGTAGCCGAACCCTTCAGTCTAGGAATAACATTTGCATGCTTGAAACCTTCTGGGAAAGAACCAGTCATGAAAGAATCATTAATGACCTGTGTCATAAATGATAATAATTCTTCACGAAATTTTTTCAGAAATGAAGTTGGGACAGGGTCAAGTTCACATGTTGTGGAAGAAGAGGTAGTAATGAACTTGGCAACCTCATCTTCAGACACTGATTTGAATTTGCTGAATGATGAGGTTGCAAGTTTCTCAGGAAATTCCCTACTATTATCAGCCGCTGATAACTGTAATTCATCAGTGATTGACCGAACTTTCTCTGCAAAATATCTCAAGAAACGCTGTGGTAGAGATATATCAAAACTGATATTGTTTGGTAAGGTTTTTAACTGGGGTCGTAACAGGTGATCAACCTTCCTGAAGAGATCTCGAGGAGAACAATTTTTCAGTTGATTACGATGATAAACTCGTTTGGCTGAAGTGAGTTGATTATTATAGTGATGAGACGCTTTCACATAAATTTGCCGATCAATTTCAAGACCACACCGAGAGAAAGCTTTCTGTTCGAGAGCACGAAGTTTTTGCTTCAATTCTCTAAGTTCATCTGTGAACCATGGTGTGTCTGGACGATATCTAACAGTTCTAGTGACTGCCGGAGCATGCTTATCTAGAAGCAAGAAGGAATAGATTACATCTTTAAATATAAGCACATTTATATTTTGAGGTTAATTCCCTTTCAATTCAGAACACAACAATTGTCATTGTGTATTGCAGCTGTCATTTTGATGTCCGATGTCATTAATGATTCATGACTCTAGGTTAAAAAGGTGTTAAGGAATTTCAGCTGCAATGCACAATTGTTGTATTCAGAATTAATTACTGACACACAGATTTTGTGATTTTGGAAATGGAATTCCCTTCATATTTGTCAAATAAATTTAGACAAGATGAATGCGACTGCATCTCCTATGTGCCTCCGCCTAAATTCAGTTGATGGCTCAAACTGTTTTTGAAATGTGATAACCAGAATAAAAAGTCTCTAATTACATGTTAATTGACCTTTTGACATTTGACCTTACGGCATACATGTATAACCCAAAAGTCTGATCACTTTATCTCCATCTAGTCATGAATACAAAATAGTTGAGATATGGTGACAACAAAGGTAAAAAAACATTTATTTCACATACACCTGTATAATGACCTCTATGACCTGTCACCTTTGACCTACGTGAACAAAAATCTAATCAGTTCGTCTCACTATGGTGATGCATACTAGTGCCAAGTTTGAAGTTAATGGATCAAATGGTTCTTGAGATATCACGTTAAGGCTAAAACCTGCAATTTCAGAATTGACCTCTATGACCTTTGCCCTACGTATCCCAAAATCTAATCAGATCGTCTTTCTATGGTGATACATACTAGTACCAAGTTTAAAGTTCATACCTCGAATGGTTCTTGAGTTATCGCGAGAATGAGGCTAATACCTGAAATTTTCAGAAATTGGCCTCTGTGACCTAGACCTTTGACCTACGTACCCCAAAATCTAATCAGATATTCCTATTGTGATACATACGTACTAGCTCCAAGTTTGAAGTCCATACCTCATGTGGTTCTTGAGTTATCGCTAGAACGAGAAAGCGAGAAAGACAGACGGACGGACAACCCGAAAACATAATGCCTCCGGCACCACCTTCGGTGGGCGGAGGCACAGAAATACTTTTCAAAAATTTATGCATCTAATGAGCCTTGCACTAAAAATTCCTCTATATGTATCTTCAATATCTCAAGAGGATCAGGAGAGCAAATGATAGTACATCGTAAAATATAAAGTATGAAAAAGCCCCTGGATTGGTGACAGTCTAGCATTTCAGTGAATCTACATGACTTCCTCATTGGTAGACAATTTACCTATAAAGATAGTGTTTCACATTGATTGCAGAGCTGCCAACTTAAATATCCACCTTTCAGGAAGAATTTACAGAGAAATCAGGGAGATCTTTCTCTATTACACACAATTCAATGGAAGAAATCAATGTATAAATCAGGGAGATTGTTGAAAATCTGGCGTTTTTCACTCTAAAATCAGCTAATTTTCAGGGAGTCTCCCTGACAATCAGGGAGACTTGGCAGCTCTGTGATTGATATCCATTGGTGTGGATGACATGGATGTACATGTATTTGGATTAAACATTATCCTCTGAATCAATGATCATTTTCAAGCTAGTAACTCTTTAAAGCACTTTTTGAGTGCTACATGTACATATACATTGTAGGATACTGGTACTTATTATCTTGCTGGTAGACAATGGTTTTACATTATCAAATCATTCTATTCAACATCTTCTCTGTCATGTGCAATGTGTTTTTAAATGCTACAAATGTCATGACATTGCTGAGAATGTCTGGGTAAGCAAGGCTCAATCTTTAAAATGAATTGCTTTGCCACAGGGAAGACATCTAATGCAAAGGGTTGAGGATTAACAATTTTGTATTCTACTCATGGAACTTTATCGGCAAACAAGTTGGCTTTCATTGATGGATATTTTTATCCTCCTTCATTCTTACTAGGAGCACTATGGGTAAGGTATATGAAGAGAAACTACCTGAAGATGGTACTACGGCACCAGTTCAGAGGCCTATTACCACAGAGAACCTACCTACATGTAGATGTGGTGAAACAACAGATGATGGTGAACCCGAGGTTGGTGAAGCCTCTCTTCCTGGAAATACTTCAAAGACTACAGCTGAACAACCTGAACATGAGAAAAGGAGGAACACTGACAGGTAAATAGATTCAAAGTCTTTGATAAGTATTATTCTAGATTTTCCATTTACATGTAGAATATCTTGCAAAAGTTACTGAAATAATACAAACACTGCATATCACAAGCTAATACCTACAGAATATATAAGATCTATTGTATTTTGCAGTATTTGATTATTTTTGCCCATCTGAAACCTTTATCTATTGAACTATCAATATATTTTGCATTACCATCAATGATATTACAAAGATACCAGATTTAATTTGTCCTTGTGGTTTGTATTTGCTTAGTCATTACAGTATTGGAAGTTCATAGTTCAATTGTTGCTGCTTAAAAACAGAGTAAACTATTCACAGCAATAAAAAATGTTGCTATTGATTATCGAGCCGTTCCGTAGCAGCATTAGCTACGTTCATACCGGACTTGTGGTTTCGAAACTTGAAGTTAGCGAAACTTTAAGTTAACGAAACCACGACTCCCTAACCGCAGCGAGGGTTCACATGAGCCCTAAACAACGAGCTGAAACTACAAGCTGAGCGATCGTTGTGGTTAACCCCGGAAGTAGATACTACCGATAGTGTGTACAGTACACATACAAATCCTGTGTTCATAATTCAAGCGAAGCGTATGACCCGGAAATTTAACATGAACAGCAAGGTCATCCTAAACTACAAGCCTGCGAAACTTAAAGTTTATTCCGTTCACATGGTGCGAAACTCCGACGGAGGACCACCCACTGCTCGTGGTTTCAACCTTAACCACAAGCTCGCTTGTAGTTCTAGAACTACAAGTAAAGTTAGAGTTTCGAAACCACGAGTCCGTTCATACGGGCTGAAACTACAAGATAACTACAAGTTAACTTAAAGTTTTGAAAATACAAGCGAAACTTAAAATTTAGCTCCCATCATGTGAACGTAAATATTGTGTATTTGAAGTCACTGTCTGACCCACTTATGTCTTTGATTACACGATTAATTACTTCTGGCAAGTAGCCAAAACGCTTTTTCCTGAACATCCCACTTTAGGAATTCCTGAATTGATTTGGCCGGATACTGCTTCAATTACACATCACAACCAATAGATCTTTTGTAAAAATAATTTTTTTAGTTTGTCTTTCCTTTCCTCTCTCTCTCTCTCTCTCATCTCTTGTTGCCTGCATTTGCTCTTTTCCTTGCATCTGTCTCATCCATTTTATTTGTGTGGGGGTGTGTGTGTGTGTGTGTGTGTGTGTGTGTGTGTGTGTGTGTGTGAGTGTTTTTTTTGTTTCTCTCTCTCTCTTTCTGCTTTTCCTCACATTTCCATTTCATTCTACCTTCTTTATGTATAACCCTAAGTCTACTGTATTGGATCTTTTTGAGCTCCTTCTGAGTTGTTGCAATTTTATGTTTTGCTGTTTTAGCAAGTTATCTCAGCAATATGCACATTAGAATAGCTGATAATTTTTTTTAAAAGAAAAAATACAAGTGATTTACAAAGGAAATACACTTTGATTTTGTTTGATTTTGTTTGGGGGCTAAAATGACTCCATAAACTGTACCTCAGATTTCCATTCACTTGGGTGTCAAAATATGCACAAGACAAAGGTCAAAAAGTAGCATGGCATGGAAGGTAGCAATTCAAGTTATCTTGCCCAACCCCCCCCCCCCCCCTCTCCTCCCCCTACCCTCCAGGCCCTAGTAAAGTGAGGGTAATGTGATATTTCTAGCTCTCACAATTAAAAATGCTTTTGTTAATAAACCAATTTATAATGAATATAATCCACACCCCTTTACAAAATGACAAACAAACAATGTACATGTATTTGATGGTAATTGGAGTCTTTGCTTTTCCCTATTTGTATCTTTTCAATGACACAAGAAAGTTTAAAATTGCATTTGAGGGAAATTTACATCAGAAATGTACATACTGGGTATCTAAAACGGAGGGGTGACTATATGAATCCATCTGGAAAATCAATAACACAATCATACAGTACATGTATCTATGGTACAAAATTAACTTGTACTTGTTACCACATAACATGTATATTATCACATACCTTTAATACATATATCCTTAATATCACATAAACCTTTTATCACCAGCATTAAATACATAGGTCTCATAGCTGACAGGCAACCCATCAAACCACCGCGGAGAAATCCATCCAGTACAGACAACTTACCCCTTACGGTAGATGCAGAAACACCAGAAGAATGTCCTGTTGATGACGCCTCACTCTCTAGGTTCCTCCCCTCTGCAGCTCTACCTGATGAAGAAGAAAGAAGATACACTCACAGGTATGTCATTACAAGATTTTTCTATTCCTCCAGCCAAGTGCAAACAGAGACAACTACACGTACAATGTAGGTACATACTGAGATTTTAATTTTTTTTAATTTTTGAGGGCCAAAACCATGAATTGCTTTCCAACTAATGAGACAAATTTTCTACATAGTGTGCTCTCTGACTAGTAGTCAAATACAATCCTTTCAAAAGCAACAAACTGAACAAACAAGAATTACATTTAGCAAATCTGCTGAAATTGTTTTAGCTTTCAGCTAAAATCAAGAATAATAGTAATAATACAGATGCAATTTAATAATGAGAGATAAAAAAATTCTGCTTCTAACATAAAAAAAATGCAATATACCTTGAATATATCTATGCATTTCCTGCTTCAAATAAAAAAAAAACAATTCCCAAGTAGATTGAATTTGAGATAACAAAAAACTCTAATTACATGTACCTAATTATTTTCACTCTTTAAGCAAATACAGATGGTCACTTAGAACCTTCTTTTTTATATTACATGTACTACAAAACAAGACATGCGTATCTTATTTCATAATTTACATTATTTGAGATGAATATTTGTAAAGACAAACTTTAAAGGGAAAGTCCACCCTGGTATTAAGTTGATTTCAATAAAAGCAGAAAAATGAGAGAAACAGATTAGTGAAAGTTTGAGCAAATCAGATAAGAAATAAGAAATTTATGAATTTTTGAAGTTGTAATCAATCAAACACAAATTGGCAACTCTTGCGAGCTCCTTTCCCATTTGCTCAGTACAGAAATTTACATAAATTTTCATTTTCTTATTTTTTGATGAAGTAATAGACTTGTTTCATATAATGTAGGTTGTGTGTAAACACATATTTGCAATGATTATATCTAAGGTGCATGTATGATTAAATATTTTCTTTTGAGAAAATGGAAATTTATGTTTTTTTTAGTACAGGGCAAATGGGAGAGGAGCTTGCAAGATACATCACAGAGTTGCCAATTTGTGTTTGATTGATTACAACTTTAAAAATTTGTAACTTTCTTATTTCTTATCGTATTTTGCTCAAACCTTCACTGATCTGTTTCTTTAATTTTCCTGCTTCTTTCAAAACCAACTTGTTATCAGGGTGGACTTCCCCTTTAAAAAAAATTCAATCAGCTCCCAAGGGATAGATTCCTTTGCAAAGATCACTCTCACAAAGTTCCCAGTCTCATAGTGAGGAACTGAAAAAGAGCAAAAAGTACAGAAAATTTTGAGTCCAGTTTCGATACACTACCCTTTGCCATTCTTGAATAAGAATGATTTAAATGTAAATAATCATTACAGTCTATAAATTGGCAATGCAGTGTAAAATTCATAATCACTATTTTAACGTACCAATTGGCAATTTTTTGTTGAATTTAGTAATATTCATTCATACTACATGTAGTTCATTTAATATACATTTTTAAAACCATGTATGTAGAAGTGGAAAATAAGAATAATAGGTACATGTACCAATTCGAGGAGGAAAATATGATTTATTTAGACGTTAAAGACAGAAGAAAATTACTAGAAATGCATGGTAATCAATGGGTAAACTCTCTCCTATCTCTCTCTCTCTCTAATTGCCCATTCTTTCACCCCTGGTATGGTATTACGTTTCTATAGGAGTAGATATGTTGGCCTCATACCTGATAACCAAGCCAGTACACCACTCCGCAGAGATGTCTTCCTTGAAGATCTACCCTTGACAGTGGATGCTGAAACTCCGCACGAAGACATCTACAGCTTGGACCGATACTTTCTTGCCTAATTTAACCCCTCCATTTACGTTTGTTCACTGAACATTTTTAGCACTGCATGGTTCCTGAACAGAAAGAAGAAATACAAGTTCAGTGCATTATAAAATTTTGTAGTATAACATACATGTACTACAACCTTCCGCTGCATAAAGGAGGAATCTCATAAGGCAAAATGGTAATGGTAATGGTAATGATAATATGGTTTATTAAAAAATCATTTGCAGCCAACTGACTGAATTGCAGATGTTTGTACAGTGTATAAAACATCATTAACAATTTTACAAAATCATAATGAAACTGAACAATGAAAATGTACATTAAATCAAAGATATGATACATAGTAATTATACTTTCTTAATGAGTACATGTGTAGTTCATGCAAGTAAATTGAAAAAGTATACAGGTACAAGACATGATAAACATCAATCAAGATATCAAAATGAGGAATACAGTACATGTACAGGTGTATACTCTGTATGATTTAAAGCTAAAGTTGAGTTCTGGTCATGCGATTACAATGTGAAAAAAACTGGGAAAGGTTGATCATGTCTACAGAAGAATTTAATTGGTGTATACTGTCGGGTTTTGGAATCATCAAAACGATAAGAAATTGACCCAATCTCGCTGAAATGCACATGCACTGCACACAGAAATAGGTATATGGGACTACACACACATGTGGCATGAATGTTCGGCCCAAACACTTCAGCTATTTCTTGTCATATTTCGAATATGAGAGCATTTGAAGAGCTTCTTCTTCTCGTGTCGCTACACTTTTCCCAGCCACTGCAAAACACATGCTCTGGCACATGGGTTGTAGTCGTGGAGATCCTGTGATGTGCAGGGTTCTGGTTCAGGGGACATTTCTCCTGATGGTCTTCCAAACTGACATAAACGGAACAAGAAAGCTAGCTCAAAAATTATTCTTCACCTTTGCCAGAACTCAACCTTCTCTTTAACACAGGGGTTTTCAGAAAGGAGAGGAATCTGGGCTTCATAAAATCAGTTTGAAAGCCAGCAAATTCGAATTATTCCTCCAAAATAAGAATGGTTGGCAGCTATGGTAGCTACATGTATGGTAGAAATTAATCTAAGATCAAAGCACCTACAAAACAACCAAAGTAACCATGCACGAACTGAAAAGGAAAACAAGATGAATGTGACTGCGTCTCTTATATGCCTCTGCCTAAATTCAGTTAAGTTAATGGCTCAAACTGTTCTTGAAATATTGTGATAACGAGAAAAGACATCTATGACCTTCGACCTTCTTACCCCCAAATCAAATCAGTTTGTCTATGTTGATGCATTCTAATACCAAGTTTGAAGTTCATTCCTCAAGTGGTTCTTGAGATATCGCAATAACAAGGCTAAAACCTGAAATTTTAGAAATTGACCTCTATGACCTCTGTCCTTTGACCTACTTCCTCCCAAATCTAATCAGATCGTCTTCCTATGGTGATACATACTATCACCAAGTTTCAAGTTCATACCTCAAATGGTTCTATAGATATCACGTTAATGATGAAGCAGGATGGACTGATCGACGGATGTACAGACAGATGGACAGACGGACAGACGGACAACCAGAAAACATAATGCCTCCGGCACCACCTTCGGTGGGCGGAGGCATAAAAACGACCAAGTATAGGCCTATATGTACATGTATATGCGATATATGTACTAAATTAAAAGATATCAGTGATTTAAATCTCACTTTCCTTTTCAAGACAAAGAATGCTAAAGTTTAGCATACCCTATTTATCAGTAATGCCAATCTGGGGAAACAATCAATTTCATATTCAGGGACTGTTATATGGAATAATTTGCCAAAAGAATTAAGAAATATAACCAGTCGCAGAAGTTTTGGACGGGCATTACAACAATACTTTAATAATTGGAGAATACCAACTTGAAAATCAATTTTAGAATGTTTGTGAAGGTCATTATTAGTCATTTTATTTATTTTAAGTTCACTTGATATTCGTTATTATTGTTATTACTGTTGTTGTGGTACTGTTAATACTATTTTTATTGTTTGTAAATAATGTATATGTGTTATTTAAAAAAGATATATGAGATGTAAATTTCAATTAATTTGGTGACTATTGATTTATGTTATCAACTTTACGGGGTTAACCTCGATTAGCATATGCTGTTTGTTAGCTCCCTTTACCAAGATGTTATTGTGATTTTTACCAAGATGTATGTATCATTGTGATTTTGGTAATATACTCATTCATTCATTCGTTCATAATGTTCTGGAAACTGTGATGTACAGTACATGTTCAGTGAAACAACTATGTACATGTATATAAGCTTTATGTGAATTCAGAGATTTTCTTTCATATAGTGCTCACTTCTTTATACCTACATGTATATATATATATATATATTTTTTATTTTTTATTTTTTTTTTTATTTTTATTTATTTATTTATTTTTTTAAATTTTTATCAAGAGAAGAACTTTTTGTCTTGATGTATTAAAGGTTGTTTTACATATTTTAAAAACAGAGAGAATAATTTTGTGTGCTTTGTTTGTCAACTTTATATCATGAATTCATGTACCCAGCCAAAAAAATAAATTCAAAAAAATTTAAAAATAAAAAAAATAAAGAAAAAATTATATATACATGTGTTTGGCAAAAATTTATAAGGAGAAGATACAGAGATACAGGACAGACAGCCAAGTGGTGAGACAGCCAGTCAGACAGAAAAAGAGAGAGCAAGACACTGAGAGATGGTGGCAGTGAGAGAGCAATGTAATGATAGAGAAAGTTGGAGAGCTAGAGCAAGCAAGCACCAAAGAGAGTGCCAGTAGATGCCTTGAGTGAACAAATGCACTACAATAGAGAAGATACATGTAGTCAGTGAGAGAATAACATGTAGGGTGGTGAGAAAGGAAACAGACTCTAGGAGCTAGTGCTAGAGCTGTCACTGGCTCTCTCTTCCCCTGGCAGCTTTTTGTACCTCTTATGGTATCAGGCGCGGATCCAGGATTTCTTAGGGGGGGGGGCCCAAATTTCAAATCATGTGAGCTACATATTGCTACAATAATGGTGACAAATGGCGTATCTGACGATCTCGATATCGGGGGGGGGGGGGGGGGTGCAAAAGCATATAAAGGGCTTTCACTCCCGCCGGAAGAACATTCTGAAATTTTTAAAGTCCATACAGATCATATTATAATGACTAAAGTTTCTAAATTCCGAAAGAAAATATTTACAATTTGACACCTATGATTTCGAGGGGCTACTTATTCATCTTTTGTTCGGTAATAACCAACGTCTGTTTCTGATGGTGTCATTATGGTCATGTACGCTAACTTCCTCGAAATCCGCCCTAAACACTGAGTTTCGTGAATCCTTATTAGCATGCGTCGGCTCTTGCAGGAAGCCAGGAGCCGTACTAAGGGCTCATTACTGTGGCAAATCATTACTCCTCGGCGACAGTCGGCGAAGATATCAAACAGTTATGTATCTGAAAAGACTGAAATGGCATATACTGTAAATCAAATTTCAAAAGGAACAGCACTAATATTTTTTGTGCAAACCAGTCATTAATTGTCGTACGAGATAATAAAGACAATATCGGACACGGTAATGGTATTATGATTAAAAAAATAGACTTATTGATATGCTCTATATGCATGATATCTATTAAGGAAATCGCACCTGAAATTGCATCATGTGCACTATAGGTTCCAAACGCTTTCTTTCATACAGTAAAAGTACGAAAAAGTTACACAAGCTGGTATGCATACTATTACACAAGATGTAATAAAACAATAAGTGTAATTATAATGATACACTTACATGCCAAAGCATGATCATTATTGTTTCTTTGTGCCTGTAAAAGAATAATACTAATATAATATCCATGCAAAATTTTACTGTTAACATGAATATTTTGAAGAAATGTTAAAATTTGATTTTCCACTATATTATTGAAAATAGGTGGAAATATCAACATCTAAACGTCTTAGGGATAACCGTTGACATGATTAAAACCAAAAGTGGTTGGCTTGTACATATTTTATTACTGTATAAAAGGTTAAACAAATGTTTAAAAAAAAGAAGAGAGTATTCCAGGGGGGTGATTCACTAACTGGGATCGATATCATTCCTAAAATCAATTTTCGGGATTGATTTCATTCCCAGCTTAAAATTAATTCCACCTTACTGATTCACTAAATCGCTTTTAGGATGGAATCAATTTTATCATGAATATATATGAGCGCAAATGAATATTTACGAGCGCACTCATTCCAACCAATCAACGTACTCAAATTTCAGTCACCGCCCCTCAGTCACCCGACCTAATTCTCTACTTAGCGCGTAGCTAGTGTGCGTTATCTAGCTACTGCATTAATTGCGCGCACGCATCGACTGGACATACACAGGGCTAGGGCCTATGGCTAGGGCAATGGGCGTGCAGGCAGGCACAGCGTAGCCGCGCCCAGGTTGGGGCACGGGCGGGCATGCAGTGGAGTGACCGTTTGTGATTGTTAGGAGCGATCCGGATCACTCCCAACCTTAAAATCAATTCAGAGGCTGGAATCAATCCCAAATACCTTAGTGAATCAGTCACTAAAAGCGATATCGCTCTTACGATGGATATTGTTCCTAAAATTGATTTTTTCTTATTTGGGATTAATTTTAGCTGTTAGTGAATCACCCCCCTATTCCACAAGAATGGCAGTTCTCTCTCTTTTCTTTCGTCTTTCGATCCCTTTCCCGTCTCTCTCTCTCTCTCTCTCTCTATCGTTTTGGTGGGGGGGGGGGGGGGGGGGGGAAAGGCCCGATTTTTCTCCCTTATAGAAATATCTTTATTAAATATTGCTTTTGACTTTGCAATACTTTATAAACACATTAATAACAACAAAATACTGCACATAATAGAATTAACAAACAAACCATTTTAATTATACAGCACATATAGCAAAACTAGTTTACAGCAAAATTATGTTCACCCATCTGTTATCAAATGAGATGAAATTGTTATTCTTAAATTTTAACATATAGATATTCAGAATGGTAATGCCTTTGATAAGCATTAAAATTACTTTATTGATAGTAAGCTTTTTTTTTTTTTTCGTTTCCAGGAAACTTACATCCCTTCTTTTCTTTTCTTTTCTTATTCCTCCGCGTTTTCCTTCCCTTTATATCCTCTTTTTTTCTTTCCCTTTCACCCTGCTCTGTTTTTTTCCTTTTTATTCTTGGAGATGGGGAGATGAGACAACGTGGGAGCAAGGCCCTTTTGGCCTCCGGCCTCCGGCCTCCTTCCCCCTTCCCCCTTTTCCTTTTTCTTCTCTCTCTTTTTTCCCCTTTCTCTCATCTATCCCTTTTCCTTCCTTCTCCCTTTTTTTATGGAAGGGGGGGGGGGGGGTGGGGGTGGAAGGCCCTTTTGGCGCCCGGCATCCTTCTTCCCATTTTCATTTTGTCTTCCTATTTTTTCCTTTTCTCTCCTCTCCCCCTTTCCCTTCTTTTCCTTCTCTCTTTCCCTCTTTGTTCTTTCTAATTTCCTTCCTGCTCCCTCTCTTCCTCTCTCTCTCTCTTTGCGAGGGGGGGGGGGGAAGCAACAGGCCCCCTTTGCAAGGGGGCCTGGGAGGCAAGGCCCTTTCGGTCCCTGGACTCTCCCCCCTTTTTCTTCCTCTTTCATTTCTTTTTTTTTTTCTTTTCCCATTCTCTCCTCTTTCCCTTCCCCTTCCTTCCCTCTTTTTGGCCGGGGAGGGGGAGGGGGAGGGAGAACGGAGAGGTAAGGTCCTTTCGGTCCCCCCCGGCCTCCGCGCTTCTTCCTCTTTTAATTTTTTCTTCCTTTTTCACTTTTCTCTCCTCCCTCCCTTTCCCTTCTTTTCCTTCTCTCTTTCCCTCTTTTTTCTTCTTTCTACTTTCCTTCCTGCTCTCTCTCTCTTTTTATGGGGGGGGGGGGGAGGCAACAGGCAACACTACACCCTGGGAGGTAAGGCCCTTTCGGCCCCGGTCTCCTTCCACTTTTTTGCCTTCTTTTTTCTCCCCCCCCCCCTTCCTTCACTCTTTTTGAGCGCAGGGGGAGGCAAGGCCCTTTCGGCCCCCGGCCTCTTTCTTCCCCCTTTTTTTTTTTTTTTTTTTTTTTTGGCCGGGGGGGGGGGGGGGGGGCCCCCCCCCCCTGGATCCGCGCTTGTATGGTATTACTCCTCAACACCCCACTCTCTAACCTGCTTTTCTTCATAGACACACTCTATCTTCACTTATTTGCTTGCTTGTGGCTCAGGCTGGCTCTGGCTAGCTTTAGCTCCGACTCATCATGCTCTTACTGCCTTGTTTCTTTCACCGGCTTTCTCCCATTGACTCACTTTGTCTTGGCTACTCAGTGTACTCTGTGGCTGATTCTACAATGTAGCTCCGACTCTGCATGCTCTCTGACTGTCTCACTCTATATCTTACCGGCTTTCTCTCTGGGCTCACTCTACACCAGAACCGAATTCTCCCGAATAAATTCGGACCGATTCTGCCCGAATATGGCCTGAATCGGATGGATTCGGTTGATTCGGAACTTATTCGTCTCTGATTCGGGGAGCTCCCCGAATCAGAGACGAATAGGTCCCGAATAGGTCCCGAATCAAGCAGAATCGCCAAGAATTGACCCGAATCGATTTTGGGCATCCCGAATAAAGTCGAATGGCAATCCGAATAGAGGCCAGAATCGAGCCAAATGTGACCAGAATTGAGCCCAATATGGCCCGAATTCCCAGATTACACCCGAATAATGACCCGAATGTCGACCCGAATCGGGACGAATATGGTCGAATGCGCCGAATACGCCACCGAATTACCCGAATTCGCCATAGAATCGTTGGATTTTGGCCAAATTTGGACCCGAATTATAGCCGAATTCAAAAAACATGATTTTCCCGGAGGTATATATGGGTGTGCGAGGCTATTCGGGTTATTCTGGCCCCTCATTCGGACCCATTCGTCTGCTAGTCGGCTGTATTCTGGCCTATTCGGCTTATTCGCCTGTATTCTGCTCTGTATTCGGATGGCGATTCGGATGGATTCTGGGAGCTATTCGGGGCATTCTGGGCAGATTCGGCTCTATTCGTGTTATTCGGGTCTATTTGGCTAGATGATTCGGGTCGAAGTCCGAATCTGCCTAGAATGCCCCGAATGTCTCCCCGAATCCAACCGAATCCGGCCGAATTCCATCCGAATATATCCCGAATATGGCCCGAATGAAATTTGTCGGGGCCACATTCGGGACCATTTTTTAGCGTATTCGGATGGTTTTGAACATTTCAAAACAAGCTGAATCCCTCCACGAATGTTTCAGAATACCTCCCGAATTTTTGCCCATTCGGGGAGGGAGAACAGAATGCTCCCGAATCCACCCGAATTCGAAAATTCGGGTGTATTCGCAGCTGATTCGGTTCCGGTGTAACCCTTGCTTTATCTTGCCTAGCTCCGACTCGGCAGGCTCTCCGACTGCCTCACTCTACAGGCCAGAGTTTCCAGAATAGCCCCTAATTCTGATCTGGGGAAACTAACCCGATCAGAGCTAGCTTGAGCTAGTTTGTAATGAAGATGCGAATAGCGGGCTATTTCGTGGGTTTCATCTAGCCTTTCGTCTCAAGCTTTCAAACCCAAGTCAACTCGTGTTTTTTTTTTTTGTGAAATAGCATGCTATTTCGTGGGTTTCATCTCAAGCTCACAAACCCAAGTCAATTCATTTTTTTTTGTGAAATACATTTGTAGCCTGCTATTTGGTGAATTAGCCCGTTAATTTGCAGGTGAAGACACACTTGGGTTTTGACTTGGGTTAATTTATTCATGACACCAATCCTAAAAATTCTATTTTCCTTATGTATTTCTTGTTTTTATTCTGTCTTTCTATATTTTCCTTATGTATTTCTCTGTTTTCCTTCTCTCTTTTTTCTCTCTATGTATTTCTTTGTTTTCCCCATTCTTTATTCTTCTTTGTATTCTTATGTACATTATTTCTTTGTTTTCCCCATTCTTTATTCTTTTTTGTATTCTTATGTACATTATTTGTTTTCCCCATTCTTTATTCTTCTTTCTATTCTTATGTATTTCTTTGTTCTTCTTTCTATCCTCTTCTCGTTATATTTCTTTATGTATTTCTTTGTTTTCTTTCCCTCTTTTACCTTTTCATTATGAATTTCTTTGCTCTTTAATTTTCTTTTCATTTATCCTATGTATTTCTTTGATTTCCCATCTTCGAAGTGCTCATGCTCTGTAGCTCAAGTTTATTCCAAGAACGAGCCGGAGTCGGTCGACTCGGGCTCTATCTCACAGGCTGTCTCTCGTGGGCTCACTCTTATCTTGGCCAGCTCTGACTCGTCATGTTCTCACTGCCTCACTCTCTTTCACCTGCTTTCTCTATTCTCATTTCCTCGCTCATGTACTCTCTTTGGTTTCGGCTGGCTCTAGCTCTGCAACTCTTTTTCATGGCATTGCTCTCTCACTGCCACAATCTCCGCAGCACCCTCTCTCAGCAGCTTTCTCTATCTTGGCTTATTTGCTCACTTACTCTTGCTGTTGCACTAGCTCTCAGACTCTGTTTCCTTTCTCACCATCCCATTCTCTCTCCGGATTTCTCTATCTTGGCTTATTTGCTCACTCACTTTCTTTTGCTCTGGCTCTCTCGAGAGCCAGAGGGAGTGAATCGAAGATAAAATGGAAAGAGAAAGAAAAGGAAAAGACTTTCATTTAGACAAAAGACACACATTTCAGTGACAATATATCATTAGAAAGCTTCATTGCATAAATCTATGTTAAATCCACAGATCGGAATATATAATTACATTTGGTGGCAGAGAAATACATTTAAGTGCACATAACCCAAATAATACAAATATCATACATGGTGTACATGTACCATATGATGAATCATACAAATAAAAGAATACTAGGATATTTTTTTTCTTCTATATTTCAAAGTTCTGGCCCTGTATGCTGATCTTCATGTTTATGTCTTGTAGGTCTATTAGAGCCACAAAAAGCTCCAAATGTAGTGCCAAAAGTCTAGACTGTTTTCACACCCTATTCTTTGTTTGGGGCTGGAATACTACCATACCTTGCATGACTGCATTCTAAAAATAAAATGGAGAATATACATGTACATGTCTGAAAGAATGATTTGATAGAACAAAAGTGCATATGAACCTTCATGTTTAAAGTACAGCTACCTTGAAGATGCCTCCATGAGAATAAAAACATACAAAAAAGATTTTTTCTTTCAAATTGACCTTTGTATCATTGTCTGGATAGCTACATGTACATAAATATCTTAATAAATTCATTGTATTCACAGGTTACTAATTGTGCTGGGAATGGAAAACTGTACAGTGTACTATACCTTGCTTGACTGCACTCTCGTAAGATGTACTGAAAGAGTGCCAAATGAAACACATCCCAAATTTGGAAGAATACAATATTTGACCCTGATTTACACTTTATCCCAGATATATCTGAAGCTTGCAGACAAGATTTAAAATGAAGGGAAATAATGAAAAGGGGGCCATACATGCGGCAAGATGGGCAATCTGTAGTCATGTACAATAGGACAATATTTTGAAAGAAATACAAAGTATTGAAGGTGAAGCATTTGGTACCTTCCTTACAACCAAATTTTTCCTACACTTGTCACTTCATCCCTTAACAAGGCTTCAGATACTGATGGGGGTTTTTTTTGTTGCAAGGTACTCCATTGTAAGCTTAATCACCCCCATGTAAAAAAGTTAAAGTTTTAAGAGGTGGGAACATATTCATATGACTTCCTGGTTATCCATTGGTGAATAAATCCTCACAAAATATTATAACACATACAGTGCACTACTGAAAAATCAAAACAAATAACAATAACACCTTATCCCATAATGCTTGCAGCTTATCTCTGAAACCAACAGAATTTCACCTTTGCTCATGGCCCAAGTTTGAGGGGATAGAAGTAACATCTTTTGATATTTTGTAGTAACTGCTGCTTCAAGATTGTTGTCCTACAAAAAGCTACATGTAATACATTATTTTAATTTTTAGTTGCTCCAATCACAAAGTCACATCAGAATTCACCAAAGCTTCTTGCCACAAAAGTGGCCATTATACATGTAAGTGAAAGTTTCTTCTTCATAAAATTTCTGGTTTTAGATTAAAATGGGCAGTGCTTTGGGTCTCTATTTGATTTTGTTTAGTTTTATTTCAAATTTCAAGTAAGATGTAACACATCCTGACAGGATTAATGGATGAACAGACAGACATGCCACAATTATCATGCATCTAGACCAACTAAACTTATGGGATAAAAGTATAAATATTACCTGCCACTTCATTAGACCAATATTGTTGAGCATAACATCTGTTGTCAAAATCCCCAGTATGTGGACATACTGATTTGTGAACAGCTGTTAATTGGATAATACTACCAGTTGGATCAATAAAAAGAAGATTTAATGCTATGACCTTGAAATTATGACTGTTATAGCATCTAAATGCGAAAATATTGGAATTAGCTCTTCAGAATAGAACCAGTTTGCAACAACACAAAAATACATGTATTGTATGAAGTTTCTGAGTGGAAAATGCCAACAGGCAGATAGCAATTTAAGAAATGTTCAGTTTATTTTCTAGGTATACATACAAGTATGGAAGGGGCTTACGAATACATCTGGCATCTGAATCATCTAATTACATGATGAATATGTTTCTGGAACAATGTCATTCAGTAATCAGTGTTTAATTAACCTCTCAAACAGAATATTAATTTCAGATTGTGATGAATAAAATATCAGATCTGGAGGATAAAAATCTCTATAGGATATCTCCTGTTATATGTACCTGAAAGAAATAAATGTTTAATCATTCTACACAAACACTAAAATCTGCAATGGTTCTGTAAAATCAAGGCTTTGACTTTTTTATCACACTTCAAGGTCACGTGCACAAATTCTTGTGAAAAGTAAACACAGACTGACAAACACACACCAGCTTCTGCAAGAATAAAAGGCGTGTGCACAAACGACTTTCAATTATTGGTGCGTGTTTGACAAGCTTCATGAATCATGCGCCTTACACTTCATCCATTGTGTACATACATTGTATGATTGATTCATTACTCCAATTACGTATCGGCTTACCAACATCATTAATTTATTGCTTCTTCACACAGAGCAAAATTTCAGTAATCTGGCATGGCTCATCGCATTTTAATAGTGAGTACCATTACAGGATTAATATTTTTTACTCTACCCTACTAATTTTGGAAACCGAGTATTAAAGTATTACAGAATTTAATTATTAAATACCACTCTTAAGCTTCATTTAATCATGAACTACACACTTGTCTTCGTGCCATGGGCCATGGCCTATTTTAAGGCTGATCACACCACAGACCATGGTCTAACAAAAGAAAAAGATGTAATGATGCTGAAAGGATACACACATACATACAGTACATACATATCGGAATGTGGTCTTCCATAACAAGATCATTTTTCTCCCATTATAAAGGTTGATTTCCACGAGTTGGATAATTGATTACCTTATTTCGTAGTCTGATGTGTGAAAGGATTTGATAATAACCCACAAAAAACACTAAAAATGCATTGCGAATTTGGATTTGGACATACGTGTATGCCCCCAAATTTAATCGCTCCGAGGCAGTTGTCATAAGGATAACTGGGGGAATTCTTTAAAAGGGGTATTGGTCCCGAGATATCTGTCCAGGGTATTCGTCGTAAGGAGTAGTTGTACAGGTCTATCTGTATTTTCCCTTGGGGGTAGATGTCCTAGGGTAGGGTAGTTTTTTGTAGGGTATCTGTCAGGTGAGGGGGGTAATTCAGGGGTGGATATGGGGGGGGGGGGGGGGGGGGCTCCCCTGGCAAAAAAAAAAAAGACACACAAAATGCTCATGACCCATTTTAAAAGTATTATTTTGATTGCCAGAGCATTTTGGAGTAAAAAAAGACACTCAAAAACACTGATAACCTTTTTTTATTGTCTTTTTTTCCAGAAAATTTACAGAATATTGTGCCCTCTCCCTCACAAAATCCTGGATCCGCAACTGGGGTTATTGTCCATGGGGGGTAGTGGTCGGGGGGGGGGGGGGTTTATCACCATGGAATAATAATATAATATGGACTGGCCTTGAGGGGGATACAACATTTATTGCCTGAACTAGAATCGTATTGCCCAAGTCTTCGACTCGGGCAATACATTTCTAGTGAGGGTAATTAATGTTGTATCCCCCGAAAGTAGCCAGTCCATATCATTATTATTAACAGAATCAGACATCTAGAGCGAACTCGAAAATATTGTAAAAAAAAACAGTTGCCCGCTATTTAACACGCAAAATCACACTGACTTTCGAAACCGGGCAATAAACAATTCATCGGCCTGCAATTTTGTTGGCTTGTCAAAGCCGGGCAATAAAATGTAAAAACTGCATTGCTCAGATGTCTGATATGGTTAATAATATCATAAATTCACTTTGTATTTCACCTGCAAAGGGAATCTTTTAGACATTTCTTGATTATACATTATTTCAGTATCCTCTGCAACCCTCACAAGGTGATCATTCCTTAAGAGGGTTACACGGTCTCCACACCAATCCAGAGAAACGTTATACAGGTAGATAACTTACCTCTCATCAAAACACCAGATCAAACCTTTTCAGGTGTGGCCGCAGACAGTCTTTCTGGGACTCTCTATCCCAGGACTGCAGGCGTACCTTCATGTAATACAGAGGAAATGAGAAACAGACAGAGGTATGGTGAACATGTGCTATATTTTTTCTCTCCTAAATCCTAACTACATTTGTAGTATTGAAGAAGAAGAGCTTTTGATACTGTACATGCATGTATGTTCAAAAATGAGTATAATCTAATCATTAGGCATAGTGATTTTTTTTTTTTTTTATAGATTCTAAAAATTAATACATGTATCTGTTTTGAAAGTAGACTAGGGAAAACTTTCCTCAACCTACATGTAGCCTACTCTTTAATGAAACAGGGGAGCGTTTCATGAAAGGAAGTTGTCGGATATTTTATCTGACAACTGTTATAAGCTACTGAAATCCTTGCATCTGATTGGCTGAGAGCAAATTTGTCGGATAAAATATCTGACAAGTCCTTTCATGAAATGCCCCCCAGGAATCTAGGTTTCAAACTCTCCATTCTGATAGTACATGTAACATTATTATGATTCTGATTATAGCCATGAGGCAAAAAAAAAAAAAATGAATTAAACTATTAAAGGGGAGCTGAGTATTGGTATTAAGTCAACAGATCAAAAGATATTGATTTGTTGATTGATTTATCAACAGAACATTAAGTACAATACATTTTCATACAACATACATGTACATGTATATAATATATACTTATATCTATATTTCATTAGATACATGTACCTACTTAGGGCGAAAATACGTGGTAAAAAATGCAGCGAAAGGGGGAAATCGACTATAAGGAGAAATACATGTATGCATTTCTCCTTTACGTTTTGAACTTGACTTTCTGTCCTTTGCCTGCCATATCACAACCTGTAATTCGCTGTCACAATGCTATAATGAGCGTCCACCGATATGAGGACCCTTCCATTTTTTTTTAAAATGTAGGGTAGCCTTATGCATGCATCTCAAATTTCAGGGTTCATATTGTGCCATGGGTAAAATATGTGCTGTTTGGGGTAATGTCCTTTATCATATCCTTTATTATGTATAAACAGGTTTATATAAATTTTCTCCTTTGCTATGCTTTTTTTACCATTTCCCCTTTTAGGGCGAATTAGTGGTATATATATATATATATATATATATATATATATATACCTAGATTCTACTAAAAGGCGAATTTTTTTTTAATGGTATATACGTATATCAGCGCGAAATGACGTTACAGAGAATTAATGGATTCAAAATATTAGTATATGTTTAGAATTAATTTGATTCAGTTTGCATTTATGGCAAAAAGAATCGTATAACTACCTTTTGTGTGCGATAAGGTATTTTTAGTAAATCCCCAAACTAAATCAAGAAAAACAGACATTGCCGTAAGTGCAAACTCAGGATGTTAGATCCCCAAGAGTCATTAAAATCAGAACTGATTTTATTATTTGCTAGATAAATCTATGTATCTACCTATGTCCCTCCCTCCTCCCCTCTCCTTGCCTAGCAACATGTCCGAGGTTGTGTCTGGGGCTGCTCGTTAAGAGGACGAGTGTGCGCACGCGTCTTGCGACGTGCACGGAGGAAGGCGATGTCCTAGGGGTGGGATATGCACAATTTGTGACTTTTTGTACTCGAATGGCTTGCGTAGTCGGAGACTAGCATAATAGGTAGATACATAGATTTATCTAGCAAATAATAAAATCAGTTCTGATTTTAATGATTTACTACAATAAATCAATGTATCTACCTATTATGCTAGACTAACACCCACTCAAATCGGGTGGCATGTCCCAAGAGGAAGGCTAAAGAGGTCCCAGGGAAGACGTTGCCATTCTCAACGTCACAGTAGAGAAGATCCTTCACCAGCCAAAAAATCTCTCAGAGAGAAGGAGATGAAAGAAACAGGGGAGCGCCAGTAGACAGCCTTCAGGATGTCTACAAGAGACACATCCTGAAAAGGAGCGCAGGAAGAACTAATGCCCCTAGTGACATGGGCATGGCTTATCTCCCGAAAATAAAGCCTCAGGGCCAGAGGCATGAAAAGCTCCAACAAACCATCTCGAGATAGACTCACGAGAGGCAGGGGAGAAAGGCTCATGGGTAATGACGAAGAGTTGATCTATCTTAACGGCAAGTCTTAGTCCTATCCACGTACCATTTCAAGGCCCTCACGGGGCACCAGACTCTATCCTCGGGAACCGAGGAAAGATCTGTAAAAAGGGCGAAGAAAAAAACTCAGCCGGATCCGAAGAAGCCGACTGGTTCTTCGCAACAAACGAGGACTAGGAAGGAGTCGAACGCCTCCATTCTCCCACCGGATGTGTCCAGGGGTAAGGCAAAAGGCATGGAGAATAATTCTCCTTTGCCCAGAGGCACCATCAAGTGATGTAGAGACGCGTTACCCAAAGGAACAAAGGGTGGCTTAGCCAGACAGTCCAAAACCTTGGGTAGACTCCAAGACGGAGTTAACTTAGGCGTTGAGGGACGCTTCAAGAAGAAGGACCGCGTCAACACAGCTAGGAGAGGGGAGTTGGAGACTCCCGAAACCATTAGCAAACCAGCAAAAATAGCGGCAATAGCTAAACGATAACCACGAATAGCAGAAATCGATCTACCCTTATCAAAAAGGGGAGATCAGAAAATCCGCTATGAGGCCAACCGGGACCTGACGGGTGAGGCACCAAGGTCTTTACACCGCCTAACCGAGAATTGTAGAGGTCTCTCGTGGATTCTCTACAACTCTGCAATACAAACTCGGCTGCTCACTCTGAGATTCCCGAGCTTCCCGCATCCTCCCCGATAAAGGCCAGACGGTCAAATGAAGAGCCGCCGGACAACGGTGGAGGATCCCTGAGAGGGGTTGCATCACCAAGACCGATCTCAACAGAAGAGGAAAGGGTTGGTCGACCAGGAGATTCAGAAGGTCTGGAAACCAAAATCCCCTGGGCCAGTGAGGAGCTATGAGTAATACCCAAGCATGATCCTCTCTGACCTTCCTCAGGACAAGAGGAATTAATTGAAAAGGAGGGAAGGCATACCCTCGCATGGAAGACACCTGCCTCGAGACAGGAAATCCGCAATTAAATTGTCCTGGCCAGGAAATAAGAGGCGACAGGAACAAAGGTCAATGAATGACACCATCTCCACCGATGAGCCACCAAGGCGTTCAGCATGGAGGACCGGGTGCCGCCTTGACAAAAGATGTAAGCAGCTACAGTGACATTGTCTGTAAGAACGAGCACTGAGCGCCCAACAAGACGACACCTGAAATGATGAAGCGACAGAAGGACTGCCATCATTTCGAGGACATTGATATGGGGGATGGTACTCAAATGAGACCAGACCCCCGACACCATCCTGCCCGCACAAAGACTGCTCCAACCCAACAGGGAGGTGTCTGTCGATAGAGAAATCGATGATAGCGGAGTGCGTAACAGGTGGCCTTGAGCAAGAAGGAACTGTCCGTCCAACGGACAAGCAGGAGTTTGATGTCTCTCAGAAGCGGAAACCAAGCCGCTAAAAAGACTTTGCCCGGACGAAAAACCCTGAGGAGATGCCTATGAAAGGGCCTCATCAGAAGTCTGCAGTCTGGGAGGATATCGACCAGACTGGCTAGATAGCCCAGAAACTGAACTCTGAGGGCTACTCGTGACTCCCGGGCCAACGAGGAAAACGTCTGGATTCTGTCCCGACTGGGACGAGTCAACAGATTCAGAATGTCTATCTCTGCACCCAGGAAAACCGGGACGCGAGTAGGAGACATATCTTTCAGAAACGCGCGGACAAAAAGACCGCTAAAGAGAAAAAGGCTCAGAGGACTTTCTGTCCTGTAAAAAGGACGGAAAGTCCCTCTCCAAGCACTCCAAGTGTGGAAAGCGCCATCTTACGGCGATGATGCATAAAAACAATAGCCGCAGATGAAAACTGAGCCACTGGAGTCCAGTGAGTGAGAGTTCATCAAACAAACTGGATTCCCATCGGGCAAGCTCAGCTCTTCTGATATGGCCTAAAGGCGAAACAGAGAGCCCAAGAAAGCTGACAGTCTTAAGCCCGACCTGACCAAAATGGCGAGGGCTGTAAGGGGCATATCTGAGGCTGACTCCGTTGATAAACCTCAGTAAAACAGAAGCTCAGCTTGAGAAGAGGGATCCATAGAAGGCTTGTCCTTCATCGATTACATCCTCTTCGAATAGGCTTCTTGCTGGGTAACAAAGCCACAGCAACAGAGCCACGCTTCTTAGCACGAGAGGGCATGGGCTGATTTGAAAAATCAGGCAAACCCAACAGAGCCGACGCGGACACCCCACACTAAAAGGGGTGCGGACTCGGTCACACTCACTCCATCCACAGAAGTGGAAGGTGAGCTAGCCAAATTACCACCAGAAGAGGGCGAGTACTGGGATGTAGGAACAGCCTGCACGCCATAAAAACCCCGGAAACGGTCACACCAGGCGAACGAAGAAACGGGGGAAGTGGTAAGGCAAATTAGGTCACAGTGTGACTGGGAATCAATGATTGTCGAGGGACAAGGATCCACTTGGGAAGAAAAGACCATGGAAGATTTATCCTTTTGGACTTCTTCATCTTAGCCTTAGGCTTCTTGCCTGGTATAACATCACCAGTATAAGAGCCACGCTACCTAGCACAGGAGGGCACAAGCTAATGCGAAGCATCAGAACCACCCGACCGAGCAGAAACAGACACCCCACACGAGAGGGGGGTGTGGCCCCGGTCACACTCACTCCTTCCACAAACGTGGCGGGTGAGGTAGCCAAATCATCACCAAGAGCGGGCTTACACTGAGGAGCAAATCTCTTATGCCCAAAGAATCCCGGACCAGGTCACACTAGGTGGCCGTAGGTCGTTAGGGAGTGGTGAGGCAAAAATGGTCAGGGCTCAGTCTGATAGGAAGACTGGTACGCCCACGGGACCTGGTACTAGTACAGTATGACCAGAGTCAGAGGTAGGGACAGAACCGAACCACTGACAGAGGGCCACCTCAGATGCCGAGCTAGGTGTAGGAGTAAGACTCCAACCCTGCTGCTCAGCAAAGGCCCTCATCAAGCTCAAAGGCTCTGCCTGAGAAGATGAGTCCATCGAAGATTTATCCTTCTTAGACTTCTTCTTGGCCTGAGGCATCTTGTTGGGTATAACATCACCAGCATAGAACCTGATGGGAAGACAAATCCCGGGATGCCACTCTGTCGAACTCCCCTTAGAAGTCCTCCGTAAGGGGGATGCCAGGGAGAAGACCCTGCTGTCTGAACAGCAACAAAGCCGGATTTTGGCCAGGCAAAGCTAGACAATGAGACTCCGGCAAAAACTTTTCAAGCAGGGCTTTAGCATCAGAGGCTAATACCTGCAAGGCTTGCGGCACCACCGCGGCCTGTGAATTAGACAAAGTCGCAGTCGAAACTTGCGACACAGAGTCACTATCGGGCTCAGACTGAAAAGAAGACTGGTATGCCCACGGGTCCAACAGAGTCTCCTTCCAAGGCGGGCACCAAGTGCGGCCGGCGAGGAGAGGGAGGAGCCACAACAGATACCGAAGCCGGTATGATGTGACAAGGGTCGGGGTTATGGACGGAAGCCAAACCATCTACCGACCGGGGGCCAGACTCAGACGCTGAGCTAGGTGTGGGAGTAAGACTCCAGCCCTGCTGCTCAGCATAGGCCCTCATCAGGCTCAAAAGCTCTGCCTGAGAAAACAAGTCCTTCGAAGTTTAATCCATCTTAGACTTCTTCTTCTTGGCCTTAGGCTTCTTGCCAGGAATAGCATCACTAGCAGTCGAGCCTCGCTTCCAAGCATGGGAGGACACAGGCTGATGCCAAACATCAGAGCCTCCTGGCTGAATGGAAGCAGGCACCCCACATGAGAGGGGTGCGGCCTCGGTCACACTCACACCATGCACAAGTGTGACGGGTGAGACAGACGGCTCACCAACGGGAGCGGGCGAATACAGGGCGGCAGAGCCCATACGCCCGCAAGCCCCGGACCCGGTCACACCGGGTGGCCAAAGGTCATGGGATCGGTGAGGCAGAAATGGTCAGGTAGTGACCGTGGCCCGGCGACTGTCAGGAGACAGCGCTTGGGACCACCGCCCCGCCAGCCGTGCCCTACGAGAGGAGGAAGGCTGGGGCGGACTGCTGCTAAGCAGCCCCGTTGATGTGTGACTGCACAGCTGTCCCCCCGTCGAAACGGGGAGAGGCAGATGGGCAGACTCATGATCAGCGGGTTTCCGCTTCACCGTCACTATGGCAGTAGACATAGAGGTCGTGAGAGCAGAAGACTGTCCGGAGACAGTGCCGGTACACGCCTGAGTGGAGCTCCCTATGGCAGTAGACATAGAGGAGGCAGCACAGACGGGAGGTCTAGTGACCTTACCAGTAAGCGCCCAACTCGCAATCCCTAAACCAGTAGGAGAAGTGGAATTGAGAAGGGCGCTATCCTTACCTGTAGCTGTCCGCGCTGATCTGCCCGGCACAAAAGTACCAGGCAGGGCAGACAACTTATCCGAGCGGGCGCTCGGAGTACCTTTCTTATCGGAACCGACAAAAACGACCCCCCCCGAAGGGGTGGACGAGTGAAATCCGCCGAAACAACCGCTGTTGAATCGGAAGAAAGGGGAGGAGAGGAGCCCACGGGCCGCCAGGGCCTAGACACCTCAACCTCGGAAACATAACAGCAGTAAGGAAATAACAAAACACAATACTGTGAAAAACGTTTAACAAGAGATATGCACTAACAAACAACACACCCCAAAATGCCTAAGGCACGCGGGCGGAGCCACCCAAACAATACATCGAAGTAAGTATGTGGGGCAAGGCTACGTAAAGAGGAAAATTGCTCGAAGAAATGAATCTAAAATTTCTTCCAACAAAAATAACGTGACTTATAGGAGCCGTTCAAATGTTACTGAAAAACAAAAGAACGGGAAATAGGAACACAAAATGCGTCCAAAACGCGCCAAATAGAGTAAAAAACTCTAGTTTTTAGAAGCGCAAAAACACTTAGCTGCAGACTCATAGGCTGCGAGTAAGAAAGAGGACGAGTGTGCGCGCGCGTCTTGCGACGTGCACGGAGGAAGGCGATGTCCTAGGGGTGGGATATGCACAATTTGTGACTTTTTGTACTCGAATGGCTTGCGTAGTCGGAGACTAGCATAATAGGTAGATACATTGATTTATTGTAGTAAATTATACATATATAGATTTTCCACGTTATATTATACAAAAATGAGTTCTCCCTACCGAACAAAACTTTGTAGTAATATAAGTAATTTGGCGCCCTCTATGTTTATATTGATAGAATGCCTCCTACCCCTACGGAAATGGGAAAAAACAGTGCCAAAAACGTTAAGGCGAATCGAAAAATTCGACTTAACGTCGGCTTCCCCCTTCATCGGATGTACATGTACTATTGGGGTATTACATTTATAATATATTCCATTTCAAACACTGTTGCTATTTTAAGAAAAAGGGACATGGACTTGTTCTTGTTATTGTAAATGAAACAATTTATGCCCTCATCAAGAAAATGCTGGTAGCACTGTGTATTGGTTTGTCCAAGGAGTTGTGATAACTCCTTGGTTTGTCTACTTCCTGTAGTACTCATGTTATTTCCCTCGTTGCTCCTGCTGCTGACAAAAACTTGGCACTGAGCCAACTGTATGACATTCTGATTTGGCTCAATTACACTTCCAGTGTAGGAAGCAAAGTGTATACTTGGATGTCATAACTGCATGGGCAGAACCATGATAAAACTCAATTAATTATTAAGTGGCATTTATTATCCCTTGATTTCCCTCATTGCAATTTAACAGCTTTTAACATGTTTTTCTCTTTCCCTATCTCATGTCTTTGAAATTGAAAATGCAATCTATTCAGCTACATGTATCAATGTCACTATCTTTTCCTCTTTCTCCCTCTTCTGTTCACTTTATCGTTTTACTCTCCTTCTATTGCACTTCCCTTCACTTATCTCTCCCATATTTTTTTCTCTTTCCCTTCATGATTTCTCCTTTTCTCCATTTCTCTCTATCTCTCTTCTTTTCTGCACTGCTTGAAATCTGTTTCTTTCTTTCTCCTTATCATTATTTCTTTTATTTTCTGCTATCAACTCTCTTTACCATTCTCTTCACTTCTGTCTACTCTTCTCCATTTCAATTCCCCTTTCTCTACTTTCATTTTATAGTTGTTGCTCCTGTTTTTCTTCATCTTTCACTTCTATTTCTTCCAGAGGGTTTTCTCCATTTCTCTTTCTAGTGGCCACTCTCTGTCTGTCTCTCCCTCTCTCTCTCCTCTTTTTCTTTTCTCCTCTCACCAACCCCACACTCTCTCTCTCTCTCTCTCTATCTTTCTGTATCTCTCTCTCTCCCTTCTAACCTTCTAACCCCTGGCTTTCTTACTTGATTTCAATCACTATGACCCCATTCTCATTACGAGATTGGAAAGTGGATGGCGCTATTGTGGGGTGACCCATGGAGCGCGCCAGGGAGGTCCACTGGCACGCCGCGGGTTCATACCTGCAGAGGTTAGCGCGATTTATCTTGGCACTCTTTGTTAATAACTCAAAAATAATACCTCATATCAGACTGAGGTTTTTACATTGTAAAGTTGAAGGATGTAAAATTTATTACAAGCAAGTTTCATGACATTTCTCTGAATACTTTTCTTTGAATTTTGCTCTGAATAATATTTAATTAGATTTTTCACTTTTTGAAAAATCAAGGCCACAAAATCTGTATGTATCAATAATTCAGAACACAACAGTTGCCATTGTGTGTTGCAGCTGAAATTCCAGAACACCTTTTTAACCCAGAGTCATGAATCATTAATGACACTTGACAGCAAAAGGTTGGCAGAAATGACAGCTGCAACACACAATGGCAATTGTTGTGTTCTGAATTAATTACTGATACACAAGGATTTTGTGGCCTTGATTTTTCAAAAAGTGAAAAATCTAATTAAATATTCAGAGCAATATTTAAAGCAAAGTATTCAGAGCAATGTCATGAAATTTGCTCCCAATAAATTTTACATCCTTCAACTTTACAATGTAAAAACCTCAGTTTGATACGAGGTATAATTTTTGAGTAATTAACAATCATAAGTGTCCACTGGTTTTTTAACACCTAGTAGTTACATGTATATGTACTTTTACCTTACACTCTTTCTTCCACTCTGGCATTGCACATTCTCCTTTGATTTTTTTTCATCCTCTTTTTTTCTCACAACGTCAATGTCCTTACTACATGTAACTATTCCCCTTTATTATATCGAATTATCCCTTGGCAATAAATTTGTTTTTACATTTTCATTCCCTGCTTTTCATCCATAAGCTAAAATGCAACACCTTATAAACACACAATAGTATCATCACTGCCCCGTACGTAGCATTCAAAGCAAAAATAAAGAAAGATAAAGAAAAAAAAATTGTGCAGGATAATAATCCTGATAATGTTGACAATGATTATAAGATGGTCATATTAGTAATGACGATGATGACGATAATGATATATTGATAATGATGATGATCATAATGACGACAATAACGATGACAATAACCGCGATAACCTAATTGGCATAGCGCCCCTTAATGGTTCCAAATATTCTATACTGAATTAGGAAACGAGCTCAAATTCGCATCCCACTACAGAGATATACCAGTATATATATATATATATACTGTATATATACAGATATACCAATCAATGGATTGAAGATTTCCCGGCATTGCTGACGCAGTGTTAATGTGACATCATTCATATTCATTGAACTGATTATGACTATTAACCCTTTCAAGACAATTGACCACATTTTGTGGTTTGGCTCAATAACTTTTGATTCAGAGCTCTATTAAAAATATATACTGGATGCATGAGTAGTAAGAGCAAAAATTTCTGCACACACTAATGTATTTTTGTTTCATGACCATATTGCGTTTGATGCCAGGAATTTTTAAAACAAGAATAAGCTTTAAAATCCTTATATTGGCAACACATTGAGAGGTTTAAAATCATTGTTTTTCATCAAAATTGGCAATTTTTCAACTTTTCAACAAAATTTTTAACCATGAATATTGTTTTAAAAAACATCATACCTTATTAGAACCATGTAGCACTAAAAGAAAAATATAATTATTGCCAATTTGAAGAACAAAATGTGATCAATTTAGCCCTTCAATAATTCCTGTCCTGAAAGGGTTAAGGACTAAATCTGAAGCAAGTTTCAACTTGATTGACTGTATCGTCTTCAATATAATGTATACCGGTACTCATAAGGTCGTAACAATGTTTTGACGGACTACTGACGCAATATTGACGTGACGTCATTCATACTAATAGAACAGATTATGACTATTAAGGACTAAAACTGTACCAAGTTTCAACTTGATTCACAGTGCCGTCTAGAAGATATACATAAAGGACATATACATGTACACATAAACATATAGACATAACCTCGGAACAACATTTTGATGTTCCGCTGACGCACTACCGATGCAATATTGATGTGACGTCATTCATACTCATAGAACAGATTATGACTATTAAAGGCATTGATTAACTTTGCCCAGGATTGAAAAAAAAAAATCACTGTTCCAGCTAATGCTGTAATCATAATTGCAAACCTTTAGCTCAGACAGGAATCGCCTGAGTTTTATAAGCTGATCGGTCGTTTATATATCAAGATATTTACGATTGAACATTGATGTCGGGATAGAGTACCACCGAACCCTAAAGAACTCTTACGGTTGGCATACCTCGCTCTATCACAGAATACCGTACGGGCTGGAAACCCGCTCTGAAATCGCCAAGCGCTGGTGCTTGGTTTTTGTGACTGCAGCGCAGCGAAGGAGCCGAGCGACTTGCGCTAGCGATTGATCGCGATTTTCTCTTTTTTTAGGATAGAAACGGGTTCCATTTTCTCTCATACTTTCACATATCCTTAATTATATATGTAGTTAGAGGACTGCACACAATTCACTGGCATTTGAGCTGATTTTACAATTTTTCACAAAGTTAATCAATCACTTTAAGGACTAAAACTGTACCAAGTTTCAACTTGATTCACATTGCCATCTAGAAGATATATACATAAAGGACATATACACATAAACATATAGACATAACCTTGGAACAACGTTTTGACATTCTGCTGACGCAACGTTGATGTGACGACTTTAATATTCTTAGGGCTAATTATGACTATTTAGGACTTTAACTGTACCAAGTTTCAACTTGTTTGACTCTGCTGTTTCCGAGATATAGACATACCGTCAGAACAACGTTTTGACGTTCTGCTGATGTAACATTGACGTGACGTCATTCATATTCATAGCATTCATTGTGACCGTCATTTACTAAAACTGTTCTGAATTTCAGCTAGATTGACTGTGCCGTTTCGAAGATGTAGACATACCCTCGGAACTACGTTTTGATGGTCTAATGACGCAATGTTGACGCAATGCATTTCTTCTTCACGAATTTTAAACTTCTAATGAGGGGTCATCACTGTGCCAAATTTGGAAAATTTTTACAGCTAGAACTGGTAGAATCATTTCAGTATAAGAATAAGAAAAAAACCCTGGAGAATATTCATCCGTCTGAAAATGCATGCAAAAATGATATCATAGCATTCTATAACATCCAATAGCAATTTACAATATTCTTTACCCTAATTGGGCAAATGCATGTGAGTTGATTCTTTAATAGTACATGTATGAAATGTATGTTTACATTTATTTACAATCAGATCCTGTTCACTTTCTTCATGTGTTATCTTTGTCTACCCCCCTTAAATTCGATGAAGTTGTAAAAGTACATGTACCAAGTGCTTCTAACAGAGATTTGGCACTTAAAGTGTACCAATCACCTAAAAAGAAAATTGTGTACAGAAAGAATGCATAAAATCAACCTCAAAACACTTCACCTGGCCTTCTATGGGTTAACGGTTAGGGAGTATGAAGAAAATGAAGGAAAACATAAAACCCCCTCGCCGAACCCAACTCCGAGTTCAGTTCCACACAGGTCCTTATTCTATAGGAGCGCATACCGCAGAGATGCCAACTTTTGAATTTGGTCTTCAGGGAGGATTTTCACGAGCAGCGAAACAGAGGCGACGGGCTCGAACAATGGAAGTTGAGGGGCATCTTTAGTCCTCCAAACAAAAGGTGCCCCCCCACTTCCACTGTCCAAGACTCCTTCCTTTTTGGAATAAGCCAATTTCTCCATGTTAGTTCCATAACAGAAAGTTTTTATAAAAGGGGATCTGTGACGTACAGTAATTAGGCCTCCCATCACTACACCTGTGGACCAAAGTCGCAGACGAGCCACCAAAGTACCGCCTGAGCGGAGGCCCTGTATGTTTTTATGAACCAGACACCCCTACTTTCTGTCTTACAGACAAAATGTCAACTCAGGTACAGGTACAGTGGTACTCTACAGGCAAGTAGTAAGGGTGTATAAGATATGTACAGACACGCAGTTACTGATTGTCACAAAGTCAGACTTCCCCAGATATCGGATATATCGAAACAAAAAGGCTTCTTTTTTTTTTAAATTCCATGGTATTTGAAAAACTTCCTGACCATATGCAGTTAATCATATATATATCTAAACACCCTAAGATGAAGTGAGCTAAAAAAAAAAAAAAAGAAGAAGCAAATGCATGGTCACGAATTGAAAAACTTTTCAAAGTTTGCATCGAGTGAACGCGCCACACTACCAGTAAAAAAGTAAGAAAAAGTAAGAAAAGCTAGGCGGGTAGTGCTGGGGAAGATGTCACCCTGTGCCTGCTGGAATGTACTTTCCAGCAGGTTTTCTTGCACAAAGTTCTACATCAATTACATGACAAAATAGTCTTTTTACATTACCTGGATCATGGAAAATTGCGATTAAACTCTATTTAAACTCATTTCTGGAGGCTACAATTACTTCTTGAACGCGAATACCAGTATTTTGTGTTGTGATTTCTGAGCTCGCGATAGATCTAACTACTGCAGTACCGTAGACTGCCCGGTTTCCGCTCACCTGCGCAACAGGGCTTCACGGACACAACGGCCATCTTCCACCGCTCGAGTTTCTTCGGTGCGCAATGAAGGTGTGCAACTCACTAGCCTATGGCAGCATACACACTGCAAGGAACATGTACACCAAAAATGGTTCACTTTCGATGGTGTGTAAAACAGAGATATGGAATGATGTCACTATGCTGTAGTGAGCAATCGGCTTATTTATGTATGAACAAACTATTTAAAAAACATAAACCTACTCTTTAGAACGGTCAGAAAAAAATTGTAGTAAAATATGACTGTTTATTTACAAAGATATTTACGCTACAATTCCTGAGGTTTTATCTGGCCAAATTTCTAGTGGGAACTCATATCTAAAAAAAAATTATCCATGATTAAACTTGACTGTGCAGCTGCGTGAAACCCCTCCCCTATTTTCCCTCACCCTGTATTATACAGCCTTTTACTTATCGGGACACCATGGCCTGTGCATGCTAGCAGAGCTACTAATGAGCGCAAACTTAACTTCAACCGGCCGAGTTTTTGCAGCGCGTAATATATGATAGTATGCTCACGATAAAGGTGCAATGCCAATGATTTGAAAAGAAAGACTATAGAAATATGGCTTATCAAAATATGGTGAGGAAATAATCATTAATTAGCTTGCATTTAAACCGATGTAATCGTTTTATTGCATGTGCGCCCACTAGCGAGCGGAATTAGGACGGGTCATCGCGGAAAAGGGACTGGAAAATGCTTCGTGCAGTCTGCGCACTACAGACGGCGCTTAGGAATTTAGGAGTACGAGTGTCATGGTACGATTCGCTAGAATTTTCGTGTCAAAGTGATGTACATTAGCGCCTGTATAATTCTTTAAAAGTAAAATTATCAGTGAGAAACTGCAAAAGTGAGCGGAAACCGGGCAGTCTACGGTAGTAACATGTAGCAGACAGCTTATGCCTGCATAATAATAATGCATGCTGCATGCCCATGCCATTGCACTGTGCATTAGTGCCGGCGCAAAGAGGGTACATTAACAAGATAATATACTTAAACAGTTCTTCTGTAGCATAGTGCCCGGATGTGAATGCATATATACAATATGCACCATTTATAAACAAGATGAGCGTGCGTAACATGAAAATACGATGGAATATACTGTACGATGTATGCGCATGGACGGACACAAGAAGCCATGTAATGTATACACAATATTGGAATTGCTCTAAAATGTGGAATTATGGGAGGATAAGGGAGATGGTCGTAAGGTCAGGAGTTGGGGTGATTTTCCGGGAGACTCCCGGCGAAATCGGGAGGGTTGGCATCTCTGATACCGGTGCGTCGACTAGTCTCCTCACAAGTCGCTGTATTGTTTTGTTGGGAGTGTATTTCAACTTGCAATATCTCTTTATAGGATCAACATTTGAAGCCTATATTTTGAATATAGTATAGTGGCATCTCTGATACCGGTGCGTCGACTAGTCTCCTCACAAGTCGCTGTATTGTTTTGTTGGGAGTGTATTTCAACTTGCAATATCTCTTTATAGGATCAACATTTGAAGCCTATATTTTGAATATAGTATAGTGACATAAAACCTCTAACATACAGAGCAAAATATTTTTTGGTCATTGGTACACTTTAAGGCTGAAATTATACAGTGTGTCAATCATTGCTGTTATGATTGCAGTGAAATTAAAAACCATGAAAACCAACTGCAGGATATCATAGTAATTCAGTGTACATGAGAGATTGAGAGAGAAAGAGAGAGGGCAAAAATGATCAATCATGCTGCAGACATTTTCATTATTCCTACAACAAAATACCATACTAATACCAGTGGCGGATCTACGGGGGGGGGGGGGGGGGGGGGGGGGTTTAGGGGGTTTAAACCCCCCCCCCCCTCTTGGGCTGCCAAGTAAACATTTAATGTGCATAGGAAAACAAAAACAAAAAAAGAGGAAAAATAGAGCATGCAAGTATGCTTAAAATCGCAAGCTGGTAACCCTAAAACTGAAAAATCTCCCTACTGTGGGAGGGGGGTATCCCCCCTCCCACACCCTCCCCCCTCGCTCGCTTCGCTCGCTCAGGCTCGGTCGCTACGCTCCCTCGCAATACCCAGCTCAGCCCCTCAAACCCCCCCCCCTTGGAAAAAAGCTAGATCTGCCCCTGAATACCATCAGCTATGAATATGTTTCTTCTATGCACAAGTTTCCTCCTACATGTACATGTATATCTTTGTTCCAATTAAGCTTGCAAATATATAGAGAGGGAGACAGAGACAGAGACAGAGACAGAGACAGAGACAGAGAAAGGGCAAAAGGGAAACAATCATGAGACAGACTTCTTCCTTTCTCCCTTTTCTACGATCAGCTGTGAGCATGACTCCTTCATGTACATGTACATGTATGATTTTCCTTCTGCATCCCTTGTCACTTATGTTGGCAGATATGTATTGTAGTGAAAGAGATAGAGAGATAGAGAGAGAGAGAGAAAGAGATAGAGAGAGATAGAGAGTGAAATAGAGAGTGAGGGAGATACATGTATTGAAAGAACCATATAGAAAATGAAAGAGAAAAGAGAGATAGAATGAGCAACTGAGAGAACGAGATAGCAAAAGAGATACATGTACATTTACAAGTACATGCACCTATAGAATGGAGAGAGAGGGGAGAGCTGTTAATTTTTTATGTTTATGTCCACATGCTTTATGTCTGGGATAAAATGTATACCCCCATTTGGTTGTACGACACATGCTCCTCGGTCAATTTCATATATTAACCAAATTCTCAACTTGGACCAAACACTAACCCTAAATCAACCTAAAACCACACTGCAACCCTAACCCTACATGTATACATTATCTTTGACATAATAAAGCCCTGAGCAACTGTCAAGGAGCATATATTAGAGCAACCCCATCTATAAAAAAACAAGTGAATGAGTAAATTACGCAATGCGTAATAAATGTCCCCGCCGGAAGTGCAGATCTGTGGAAATTAACTAGCCTGAACCTTAAAACTTCAGTGAAAAACTTTAGTGAATAAAATAATAATGTTACTGCATGCAAAAGAAGAGAATACCAACAATGCATGTATACAACTGAAATATAAAACATGAAAACATTATGAACCTTCAGCCATTTTGAATAGATTTGCATAAATTTGCATGAATAATGAATTTCAAAATTCTGTGTAGAAGTTTGGAAGCCCCCACCCAGCCCTATCAGATAAAACAATCGGAATCAAAATCCGATGTGAAATAGAGGAGAAGTAGCATTTTTCGTCAATTTTGAATAAATTTACATAAATTTGCATAATTAATGAATTTCAAAATTCTGTGTAGAAGTTTGGAAGCCCCCACCCAGCCCTATCAGATAAAACAATCGGAATCAAAATCCGATGTGAAATAGAGGAGAAGTAGCATTTTTCGTCAATTTTGAATAAATTTGCATAAATTTGCATAATTAATGAATTTCAAAATTCTGTGTAGAAGTTTGGAAGCCCCCACCCAGCCCTATCAGATAAAACAATCAGAATCAAAATCGGCCAAGAAATGACGGAGAAGTAGCATTTTCTAACAGACAGACGGACGCACGGACGGACGGACGGACGGACACACGCACACACGAACGGAGCCCATTTCATAGTCCCCTTGCGAACTTCGTTCGGCGGGGACAATAAAGAAATAAATAAAGAGGAGAAAAAGAAACGAAGAATTTGGGCAAAAAAACAAGAGACAGACCTGCTAACCATGAAACCCAAGAAATAGGGACATATGACAAGGCAGAGGCTGAAAATTGGGACATTTCTGAGTTTCCTATACATTACTGCAGACAGATTTTTGCAAAAATAGGGACACAGTGGTAGAAGTGGCTCTTTCTTTTACCACAAATCGGGATCGTCCCTGTTAAATAGGAACAGTTGGCAGGGATGGAGAGAGGTAGCTACAGAGAAAGAGAGAGAGAAAGAGAGGGAGAGGAGAGAGAAAGAGAAAGAGAACGAGCAAAGGATAGAGAGAGTTATGGAGCCAGGTAGAAAAATATAAAGAGAGGTAGAGAGAGAGAGCACAGAGGGAAGTCGGATAAAAATACACAGGGAGAGGGAGAGTAACAGACAGAGGTACATGTATAGATCCTTTCTGTGAATGAAAGACTCTGACAAAGACTATCATAGCATATTATCAAAACATTTATGGCCAATAAAACTCATTATCAAACACTGAAATTTACCTTTAACACCTATTCTTGATATACATGTAATTCAAGTTTATCACATCTTGACTTTACATCACGCAAATATGCACAGCCACTTGCTGTCTATTATGTATTAATAACAACAGAACCATGCTGAACAAATTACGCAGTATGTTAACAAAGTGTGTACAATTTCATTCATGAATCCAGACGCGTGTACAATTCCATTCATGAATCCAGACGCCGCTGACTGAACAACTGCATGATCATAAAACAGGGATGCTACTCGTGCGTGTGCTTCCATTGGCTGTGGTAGCCCTGAAATGGGTGGAGCCTACAGTACTTCTGTACAATGTCCATGTGCTGTGTTTGTATGCTGTGACTTCGGGGCATTATCATTTCTTCATGTTCCATAGGTGTTCGATCAGATCTATCAAGGGCTTATTCTAGCCAAGTTCGTCTGCTGGTAAACCAGGGAGACTATTTCACAGAGGGTCCATCTCAAACCTTTGACACGACACCTAATGAATGCCATCACCGACAAAAAGTGAACTGATATTCAGAGTCTGTATACATTGTCTTTACTCTACCTGACTCAGTGGACAGAGTGAGCAACTCAAGGTAAACAAACTATTTTCATTAGAATCATTGAGGTATAAGAATAAGAAACAACACTGGAAAATACTCATCTGTCTGAAAATGCATGCAAAATTGATGTCAAAGCATTCTACAAAATCCAGTTGATAGCAATTTACAATATAATTTACCCTACTGTAATTTCATAGGCAAGCAAGTTGATTCTTTGATAGTACATACTGGTATGTTTTATACATTTCTTTACAATCAGATCCTGTTCATTTTCTCCATGTGTTATCTTTGTCTACCCCCACCCCCCTCCCCGTCACCCTCCACCCCCCTTAAATTTGATGAAGTGGTACCAGTAGCAAGTGCTGCTAAAGGAGATTTGACACTTAAAGGAAAAAAAATAGACACTACAGTATGTCAACAATTGCGTTGTTATGATTGTGGTGAATAAAAAATCATGAAAACCAAGTTGAACTGTGTGATGTCATGCTAATCATTGCTATTGTATGACAGCCTGAGAATACACGTGTTTCCAAATCGACTTTCGATACTTTGAGTGTGTGTGAGAGAGAGAGAGAAGGAAAAAAATGATCAATCATGAGGCAGACATTTTCATTATACGTACAACACATTACTATACTAATACCATCAGCTATGAAGATGTCTCTTATTTATGCATGAATTTCCTCCTGCTTCCCTTTTCACTTATGTTGCCAGATATGTAGTGTGAGAAAGAGAGATGGAGATATTGGGAGAACCATATAGAAAAAGAAAGAGAAAAGAGAGATAGGAGCAACTGAGAGAAAGAGATAGCAAAAGAGATACCAGTACATGTAAATGGACATATACATGTATTGAACATAGAGAGAGAAGGGAGGGAGAAAGAGAGAAGGGAGGGAGAAAGAGAGAAGGGAGGGAGAAAGAGAGAGAGAGAAGGGAGGGAGAGAGAAGGGAGGGAGAGAGAGAGAGAGAGAGAGAAAGGGAGAGAGAGAGAGAGAAACATAGAAACAGAGAGAGCACAAAAGGGCAACAATCATGAAACAGACTTCTTCCTTTATTTCTACGATCAGCTGTGAACATGACTCCTTCATGCATGAGTTCCTCCTGCATCCCTTTTCACTTATGCTGGCAGATACATGTATGTAGAAAGGGAGATAGAGAGCGAGAGAGAGAGAGAGAGAGAGATAGAAGAGAGATAGAGGAGAGATAGAAAAATAGAGAAAGAAAGAACTGGAGAGAATGAGAGAAAGAATGACTGGTACATGTACAACAAAACATTCTATCAAACATCCACAATGTCAAGTGCATTTTTTGTTATAAACATGGCACTGACACAGACAAAGACACAATCGCTGTTTTCATGGTAACAATAGATGCGAACATGAGTGGAAAATTAACAATTATGAACATGGATATATTGAGTTATTATCTAGTACTGTGTAAACACAAGCATAAGGGAACCCCCGCTTTAATAGCAAACATATCACAACTCCACAGACCGCCTTCTATTCAGCTGGTATAGATGATTTCATTCATGCCAATGCACCGGCAGAACAAGGACACTTTAACGACTCATCACACATTGGTGCACAAATTCTACCAGGTTTTCACATAGGTCTGCAAAAATAGTTAGTATCAAATCAGGATTTTCCTTCTTCTTTCCCATTTTTCAGGTATTGGTTATTGAATAGAGCATTTATGTCTGAATTACAGATTCCATGACTCAACATTTACAAACTTGATCCTCCACCAGTAGCCACAGCCTGGAGTCTCTCCAGTCGCGTCATAGTGACGGCTTCCTATCTCAGGTGTGCTGTGGGCCAAGGCATAACAAAGATTTCTCAAAACTCAGAAAGTAAGTCAATGTGCTAAAAGCTATTAACTTAAGGACAAACAGTGTGCGTACATGTATTGATAGAAAATGTGTTCAAAAGATCTTTTCATCTAAATGAATTTTGCTTCTCTGATGTCGACAATTTTTTGTTCATCACAAGGAGTACTGTACTGTATAGTTATTCTCCATACAAGTTGTCCTGGCAATAAAAAGCGCAGACTCTTTGAAAATGTAATGACTGATATACTGTACATGTACTCCTATCATTCAAAGAATATTGCAGTTCAAAACTCTCTTTCAAAACTACTTTACTTGTGGGTTTTTGTTTGTTTGTTGTACACTCTTCAAACTTCTGTGACTTGCTTACAAACTTTCTCACTGTAGATCACTCCCTTTTTTTACTTCCTCTTCCCCATTCAATTTTTTGTTGTTGATGACTTACATGTACAATCTTTTCACACACACACTCCTTCATGGTGTTGTGGAAAGCCTCAAAGGTAAAATATTTAGGAAGCATGACATTGTCAACAGAAGGAACAATAACCTGTGAATCTGGAAATAGTTTGATTCCATGAAATATGTTGCAATGATCTGAGTTGAATAGCTCTTTCATCTCCTCACTCTAATTGTCTCTCTCTCTCTCTCTCTCCCCTCCCACGTATGATTGAGAATATTCTCAATATAGAAGGTGACTATTGTTATGATGAAATTGTGATGCTGGGGGCATCGAGCTTGACATCTCATTAGCAATCATTACCCTTAAAATTTCTCATTGAATTTATTTCTATAGAATAACTTTCCTATTAAGGCAGTATGCTCAGAATGTACCCATCTACATGTATGTAACTTGAACTGCATATGGCTACATGTATATGTAGAACATGTCATAAGCTACTGTTATAAGCTACTGTTATAAGCTACTGAAATGCCTCTCCTACATTGTATATGTATGAAGCTTCTACTTATAAAGTAACTATGGAATACTATTAGTCATAAACAAAGATTTTATTAAGCGATTAAATAAGTGTTACATGTATCTGCAACTTCAAAATAAACCCATTTAGTTAATCACCTGTTGGAAAGCATGCAGATAAGCATATTCCTTTGTTCATTCTAGTGATTAAACTAATAAAAGAAGTATGCATATTGTAATCATAAATGTAATTATGATCACGTTAGTTTGCCAGATGACATACCAGAAGCAGCTAGATGGCATGTAAATATTTGACAACTTGAGATCCTGTAATGAAGGTGATTTAATACTGCTTTTATAGAGACAAATAAATGTGTGAAATATATTAGAAATCATGATCATTCCCTTCATACTGTATGTGTCAAATATTTATTTTCATAAACTTATGCATCTCATGAGCCTAGCACTAGAAATTCCTCTATCTCCAATATCTCAAGAGGATCAGGAGAGCAAATGATATATGAGACATGACATGATACATGTACATGACTTCCTGATTGGTAGACAATTTACCTATAAAGATAGTGTTTCAGACTGATTGATATCCATTCGTGTGGATGACAGTGTGACATGCATCTACAATGTATCTGGATTAAACATTATCTTCTTTATCAATATTCATTTCCAGCTCTTAAGTCTTTAAAAGCACTTTTGAGAGTTACATATAGCACACTTATTATCTTGTTGGTAGACAATGGTTTTACATATCAAATCATTCTATTCAACATCTTCTCTGTCATGTGCATGGTGTTTTTCAATGCTACAAATGTCAAGACATTGCTGAGAATGTCTGGGTTAGCAAGGCTTAATCTGTAAAATGAATTGTTTTGCAATAGCTAACACATCTAATGCACAGGGTTGAGGATTAACAATTTTGTATTCTACTCATTGGGCTTTATCGGCAAACCAGTTGGCTTTTATTGAGGGATATATTTATCCTCCTTCATTCTCACTAGGAGCACCATGGGTAAAGTGTGTGAAGATAAACTCCCTGAAGATGGTATTGTGGCACCAGTCCAGAGGGCTGCTATAACAGAAGACCTACCTACATGTAGCTGTAGCAGCGAAACATCAGACAATAATGCCCCCAATGTTGGTGAAGCCTCTCTTCCTGGAAATACTTCAAAGACTACAGCTGAACAACCTGAAGATGAGAAAGGGAGGAGCACTGACAGGTAAATACACAAGTTCAAAGTGTTTGATAAGCATAAATTTTCTATTTAGAATATGCTCATAAAAAGGTTACTGAAATAATCAAAATGTAACAGTTCACAAGCTAATACTGTAGCTAAAGAATATAGAATATCTATTATATAAAGAAGATACAGCCACGGGTAAGTCAATAACATCATCAACTTTTCAATTACTCAGGTCAAGGGGGGGGGGGGACAGTTCCATGAACTGCTTTTATAATAATGGGAACATCTGTATAATGAGAAAATCTGCAATCCTTTCTAATGTGGCAAAAGATTAACAAATAAAAACATTGGAGTAGTAAGCGATTTAGCTTTGGAAAGAATCTACACCCCCTTACAAAAAGAAAAAATAATTAGGTATCTGATGGTAATTTGAATCTTTGTTTCTCAATGCTTGCAATTTTTCAATGACACGTGAAAGTCTAAAATTACATTAGAGGTAAAATTAATCAGACGTACATAATGGGTATCTAAAACAGAGGAGTGACTAAAATGAATCCATCTGGAAAATCAACAGGTATCTAACAATCCCAAATTTACCTGTATTTTGATACAGATATATCATCTTATCCCCTTAACTCTTTTACCACCAGAATGGAATATCAGGGTCTCATAGCTGACAGGAGACTCATCAAACCACCACGGAGAAATCCATCGAGTACTCACAACTTACCCCTCACAGAAGATGTAGAGACACCGGAAGAATGCCATACTAATGACGCCTCACTCTCTAGACTCTTCCCCACTGCTGCTCTACCTGATGAAGAAGAAAGAAGATACAGCCACGGGTTAGCCAATAACATCAACAACTTTTCAATAACTCAAGTCAAGAGCAGGGGGGGGGGGGGAGTACCATGAACTGCTTTCATAATAATGGGAACATCTGTATAATGAGAACATCTGCTACATGTACATACATGTATCTCATGCAATCCTTTCTAATGTGGCAAAGTATTAACTAAATAAAAACATTGGAGCAGTATTAATGCAAATTAGCTCTGGAAAACCCTAAAACAGCTCTGAGCTCTAGTAATAATACAATAATGTACATGTATCGTATATGAGAATGGCTACAGGGAAATCTCACTCTTCAAATTAGCAAATCCCAAAAGGGCTCTTGTTCCACTGATACAACATGAATAAACAAAGACGACTAAATTTGTTAAAATTATTCAGCATTTAGTTACAGAAAACAACTGGATGCAATGTAAAAATGAAAAAAAAAAAAACCCAAACAGTATGCTTGCAATACCAAATATGCTGTCGGCTATACCTATTATTACCATCTACGTACATGTATTTTCTCCTTACTAGCAAAAAAAACCCTTTCAAATTACCCTTTTTTAACAAATTGGGCATATATACATATATGCCATACATGTACTATCTTTGTTATTTTGTGATTCTGGAGAGTACATTTTGTCATTTTTTTAAATCATATTTTTTCTCCATTTATATTAAAAGCTCTTGTTCATATATACTAAATAAGATCTACACCCCTTTACAAAAACAACAAACAATAAGTTTTCTGATGGTAATTTGAGTGTTTGTTTCTCAATGTTTGCAATTTTTCAATGACACAAGAAAGTCTAAAATTACATTAGAGGAAAAATTTATCAGACATGTACATAATGGGTATCTAAAACAGAGGAGTGACTAAAATGAATCCATCTGGAAAATCAACAGGTATCTAACAATCCCAAATTTACCTGTATTTTGATACAGATATATCATCTTATCCCCTTAACCATTTTACAACCAGAATGAAATACCAGGGTCTCATAGCTGACAGGAGACCCATCAAACCACCACGGAGAAATCCATTGAGTACACACAACTTACCCCTTACAGAAGATGTAGAGACACCAGAAGAATGCCAAGCTCAAGAAGCCTCACTCTCCAGACTCTTCCCCTCTGACGCTCTACCTGATGAAGAAATAAAGAAGATACAGTAACAGGTAAGTCTATATCATCAATAACTTTCGATTACTCTAGTCAAGGCGGGAGGGGGCTGTACCATGAACTGCTTTCATAATAATGGGAACATCTGGTACATATACATAATAAATGTACATGTACATGTACCTGTATCTCATGCAATCCTTTCTAATGTGGCAAAATATTAACTAAATAAAAACATTGGAGCAGTAAGCAATTTAGCTCTGGAAAACCCCAAAACAGCTCTGAGCTCTAGTAATAATACAATCACGTATGGTATGAAAATGGCTAACGGCAAAATCTCACTCTTCAAATTAGCAAATCCCAAAAGGGCTCTCGTTCCATTGTTTACAACATAAATAAACAGAGACGACAAAATTTGTTAAAATTATTCAGCATTTAGTTACAGAAACAACTGGATGAAATGTAAAAATGAATAACAAACAAAACAATATGCTTGCAATATTAAATCTATTGATGATACCTATTAACCATCTCTGTATATTCTACTTAATAGGGGGAAAAATTCAAATTACCCTTTTTTAACACATTGGGCAGATATATCATACCATCTTTGTTATTTTGAGATTATAGAAAGTAAGAGGTAGTCAGAGGTAGTCATTCCTGCTACTTATTACCCATAAACAAAGTAAGTAACAAGACCTAATGGTTACATGCTGTAGATTCTATACTATCTAGAGACTAGACTATACTAGTCTCGATCTAGTATAGATTGGGCCAAAAAAGTACGATGAATAGCGTTTGAGAATGAGAGCCTTTAAAAACTGGACTGTCTTTGGGAAGATGGTACAATGAATGTTTAGACTGACAATGGAAGAAAAGTCTAAAGTAAACGTGTGACAAACGCGTTGATAATTCAAGAATGCATCCTTTGTCCTAGGCTGTATAGAACAGTAGTATAATAGTAGGTCTAGGTCTGTACATTGTAGATTCTAGATCTAGACCTCTACACTCACTACAGTGGACAATACACTAATGAATCTAAAGTAGATATGAAATAAGCATGTAGATCTTTCTTTTGTATTCGGCCAATTGAATTAGAGGCCTATAGATATCCACCGTGCTTCCATGTAAGATGACTACTAGACTGTGAACAAATGGAATTTAATTAAATTAATTGTAGAAATTACTTAAAACAGCAATTATTCAGCCTGCATCTTTTTGTTTATGTTGCATTGGCCATATGTACAATGTGAAATATGAAACCATTAATCCAAATCCAAGCAAGGTTTATAATCTGTGATTTCATACTGGAAAATCTTGTATTAAAATAAGTAAGTCATATTTAGATTTGTAATTTCACAATTATTATTATTATTTTTTTTTTTAATTCATTTTTTTTGCAGGAGGACTTTTAAGGAATAGTGCTGTGCTGCAATATTTTTTTCAGAACATATTACGTGTTGGACTTTAATATCAATGTGTATTTTGTTTTGCAGACCGACTATGTGCCCTCGTATCGATTAAAAATGTGGACAAGGAGACAGAAAGCCACTGTTAATAATTCTGCAGAAAATATTGTTTTGGGAAGTGGTCATGCTCCCAAAGTGCAGGCTTCGTACATCTGTGAATCAAAAGGTACACAAATGATTTATGTTATCATTGATTTATGTTGCCTTTTCTTTGATGGTACATGCAGTATGTCAAATTTGCAGTAAAGCACTGGACATTAAAATGCTCTATGTCAAATATGCATGTACTTTTAATAGTAAAGAGTAATCTATACATGAAAAATTTGGTGCTCTTCTCTCTTTCTAATATTGCCACTTTTTAGGCTCATTTGTATGCATCTACCTACTATTTTTGAGTTGCCTTTCAGTTCATCCACCTGTCAAAAAACAAACAAAACATTTGAGGTATGAACTATTAAGTTGGTGCTTGTATCAGCATAGAAATATTATCTGCTTTATTTTGGAGTATGTAGGTCAAAGGCCAAAGTCAGGTCAGTTTCTGCAATTTCAGGTGTTAACATCACTAATGTAATCTCCTGAAATTCAAGATATGAACTTAAAATGCTGGTGCTACTATTGTGACCACAGAGAGAAGATCTGATTGGATTTTGGAATGTACATATATGCACATGTATGACCATGTCTGAAATTCATGAATTGTTCTTGCCTAGTTAACAGGATATTTCTAACCATTTTTAGGTATGATCATTAAATATGGGTCAAATTTAAAATTGCATAGAGATTAATTATTGTGTGATTATTTTTTTTTATTATGATTTATTCTGGTTATGATTTTAGAACAGTTTTAGTCATTAAGAGAACTTTTGGCAGAGGCATACATGTAGGAGACACAGTTCCATTTATCTTCTTTCAAATGCAACCTGAATATAGGGTAATCAATAATACCTTGCATTTTTCATCTTGTAATTATTGCAAAGTTAACAATAGCACCCAGTGTTCTCTTCAATGCAATTTTGTATTTGGTACTTTTTATATTCAGACATGCACCATGTTTATATTTTCCCTAACCAGTGTCTGGTAATCAGGGAAATATTTCAACCCTTTACACTTGTCATGACCATCACTGACTACTCACTTTTATACCATCCACTCTAAGGAGGTGTAAAATTCTGTAAAGATAGTGATTATTAAAAAATGGTTTTTTTTTTTCTTCAAATCTTGAATTCATAACTTTCATTTAAAAGATCACATGTTTTACTACACTGTCTTGCTTTGTTGAGTTTAAGTCAGCAATGAATTTTGTTGCAGCTGTATGCATTATATTGTTCCTTCAATTAAAATAGGCTATGGTGTATTTGCTACTGACCAAATCTCTAAAGGAGAATGCATCCTGGAGTATAGAGGAGAATTGATGACTTCACAGGAATGGCATTATAAGTACCCCTCAGAAACTTCAAGGGATTTTTACACATTTCATTTTAGACATAATGAGAAGACATTGTGGTGAGTTTCCTGTGTTTCTCTCTCTATACCATATATTTCCTTAAGAAAAGAAAGTAAAGTAAACATTTGAATACTTTCTTTAGAGTTCCCATGCCAATCTATTGAACTGCAAAATCAAAATATTATATCATAAAAATTATTTCATGAATCCGAAATTGAAGCTTAAAGAAAAAATATTAGTAGGAATACTTGACTTTAAAAATATGTAGCCAAATAACTCACTCAGATATTGTGATGCAGTACATGTTGTAATAGTAATGATTCCTTTTGATATACAGTATATATGATTTTTTTTAATTTTTTTTATTTATTTTTTTTTTTTGGGGGGGGGGGAGGGGGTCATTTGAATTATGCCTGTGGGTTCTCATATTTGACTTGGATGATAATCTGCTGTGTGCAGTTTACCTTTAAGAACAGTGGTTGTTAACATCTATATGCTATTCTCAAAGTAGTCACACATAAATGAATTCAAGTTTGCACCTACTGCTCTGTTTCAACATCATTTTAAAAACTGTTAGATGGTCTTTCATTAGCTAAACATGCATATTTGTTTCTTGATAGCATTGATGCTTACACAGGCACCAGTATTGGAAGGCTGGTTAATGATGATCATGTGAGCCCGAACAGCTTCATGAAGAAGTTAACTTTCCAAGGTAGACCTCATCTGTGCCTATATGCTTCGAAAGACATCAAAGCTGGAGAAGAAATCACGTACGAGTACAATTGTACTGGGGACAATCTCCCATGGAGACAGGTTAGGATGTGTATTTGTGCAGACTTTAACTTTGCCATGTCCATTATGTGCATTGTTTGTGCTTCCCCCTGTTTCATATTAGAAATGGTGATCATGTATAATTGGCTCAATCAGGAGTGGTCAATATCTTAACTTTAACATCTTAAACACATTAATTTAAAGAGTGAATTTAGGCAGCAATTTGGTGCTCTCTGTTTATTGGACTATTTAAAAGTTAATATAACAAGTATGTTAAAAAACATTGCTAACATCCTTTGCATATTCTGGGGCCTGTTGCATAAAATTTTTGGATCAAATGCAACTCAAAACTCAAACGCAAGTCTAAAATACGCACTTCTTATTGGTTGAGTTGTGTTTGATCGTAAAGTTTTATGTAACAGGCCTCATGTGATCCCTCAGTTGATTGTATTAGTTGCAGTTTTTAGTAATGGTAGTACTACTTTATATACATATACAGTCAAACCTGTCTATTAAGGTCACCCAAGGGAAACAGAAAATGTGGCCACTATAGACAGGTTCTACAACACATGTTTCTTCCTATAGGGAGACAATATAAGTGAACACTATAGACAGGTGGCCTTAATAGACAGGTGGCTGCTAAGGCAGGTTTGACTGTATATATATATATATATATATATATATATATGTATATTGACTATTTAAATGTTGATCTAAAAAGTATCTTTAAAAAAAACACATTACTAACATCCTTTTTTTATTGTGTTGCATAAAACTGTGGACTCAAATACAACTCAAAACTCAAATGCAAGTCTCAATTTTTGTTGAGAAGTGTCAATTTCTACTAACTAATATAACTACTCTTCCAAAATAATTTGTATTTTTTCATCACCTCAGTATCAAATGAGCTAGACAGTCCATTTATTTGCAATCTGTACCCACAATATATTACTGGTATTCTTTTTTGATATGTTGGTTTAGTTTGAAAGGAAGTGTCATGCATTATTGAAGATATACCATATTCATGTGTTTGCGTAGCTTAGGGTCAGGCACAGGAAGACAGGTTAACAACTTCAATGCAAAATTATACTGTAGTCTGTATTGTTTGTGCTCTGGATGCATCTTCTAATACAAGTGTGTTTCACTATGCTATCTTACAATTCTTATCTTAACAGGAAGGGTGGGGACACTGCGCAAGATGCACCAAAGGAATTAAAGTAATGGTAAGCTTGATCACAGGAAAAAATAGTAATATCATTAGGGCAAAATGTTTGTATCTAAATATGCTTTGTAAATAAAGATACGAGGAGTATATGAACCAAAGCTGATCATAATTTCAGAGCATAGAGATTTCCTTTATGCCAGTGATATGTGCCAGCTAAGCAAGGTTTATTATTATTGTTATAATTAATATTCTTCTTCTTCTTCTTCTTCTTCTTCTTCTTCTTCTTCTTCTTCTTCTCCTTCTTCTTATTTTAATTATTATTATTATCATTGGTATTAGTATTAGTATTATTATCTGTGGAGCCATACATGTATATAAGTGACAATGATTTTAATGTAGTTGATGTTACATGGATTAAATCTTCTATTTACATATTCCAACTGACTTGCATACTCAGGGCTTTTGGGAGACACAAGATTGAGAGAACTATGTGAATCAGTGATACTTTCACAATGAAGTATTTCGAGAAGCTCCAAATTTGCCTCGAGTTCACTCACATTTCAAACAAAATGAAAATGGGAAATGGAAAAGAAATTTGAAAAATTCCTCTATTATTATTTTGACCATTATATGTATTACCATTGCATAAACATCATTATTATAATAATCATTTTGTATATCATTTGTTTTGTTATGATTATAATTGTTCGAACTAGGATGATGGAAGTGCCACCACCAGCACCATTGAAAAAGACATCCCTGTTCCAGAAATGTTATTGGTGAGTTCTTCATTCTGCATTATTTTTGGATTATTGCAGCATTCACATCTCTTATTTTGAAAGAGAGGTACCACTTGTTCCCATTTGCCAGGGAGTAGGAGGCAGATTAAAGCCTGTATCCTCAATGTCCTGGAACATTTTATCATGGAATTTTTCAATCATCATGCCATCACTAATGGATGATGCCATAGTCTTAGATGTATCATGGAATGCCTGATTGGGGAGAAGAGTTTGACTTGCAGCAAGATGGCTTGAGTTCCCCATTCTGCTGATCTGCAATCTCATCATATTTCATGTTAAATTCGACTTGATCACTAGACCAGTTGGTTTCACCAAGACTGTGACTCGGTTCAAGAGTAGATCCTGTGCTGGTTTCAGTATTCAAAAGGGTTTCAGGAGCAAAATCCTCTTCCGCCACTTCTAGGTTGAGCAGATCTTGTGTTAAATTGTGTTTTGCTGTAAAACCAGTGGTGGGTTGAATCGGTCTAACTTGGTCCTCCAACTGTACAGGTATAATCTGTAGCTGAGATGATGATATCTTATTGCTCACCACAGAGTTATGATTGGTGGGTTGGATTGGTAACAACTTCTGGCTGAGTTGGGAGCTAGAGCCTAGAAAACCTGTTAACATGCTGTTCCGGTAAAGGAACAGACTGACTGTGATTCTGAAGAGCTTTTTTTTTTTATCTAGCATAGCTTGTAGATTGGCATCAACATTGTTCAAAAGTTGCAGCAGTTCTGTTTCAGGATCTCCAGACACCTGCATGTTCACATTAGAACAGGCAGGACCAGAGGGATTTCGTCTCCATAGTAAAGTAGCCTGCTGATTCTGTAAGCTTCCTCCAAGGAACTGAGAAGAGATTTGAAGGTTTCCGGTACCAACAGCAGAACCCTGATTTACTCCTTGTTGATTTGTTTGAATATAAAATCTTGGTTGCTGTTTGGTTAGCTGATTTAGAGCTGGAGATGTTACATTCTGGTGGATCTGATTATAATTGTGGGCCTGATTCTGGAACTGAACACCACTTGGGCTTGCCGCAGCTACCCTCTTGGGGTTACTCGAGAGACGACGTTTACGGTTAGGTGTCAAAAACTCAGTCGGCTGAGAATGTTTTCCCTTATTTTTGGTCAAGATATTACCACTCTGACTATCTTGTAAATCATTGTTGGTATTAAGAGCTTGTGTTTTATGCACTCCTTACTGTGGGATGAATCGATTTGGGTTTATACTTGGTTTCAAAGGGCTTTCTCCACCTTCAAACTCAATTGTATTTATTGGAGTGAATGCAAATGACTTGTCATCAACAAGACTAGGTGGTACACTGTCCCCTCCTTGTTGCACAGGAATAGCTGCACTCTGTGCCCGCATCATCATATGAGGAGGTGGAGATTGCAACTCTGCTATTGGTGTAGTGAGAACAGATCGAGCACTGCGCATTTCACTCTGTACAGGATTACTATTGTAAGACATATTCTCAGAAGCTAATAACCTTTCAAGCATTTTGGGAGACACAAGATTGAGAGAACTATGTGAATCAGTGATACTTTCACAATGAAGTATTTCAAGAAACTCCAAATTTGCCTCAAGTTCACTCACATTTCAAACAAAATGAAAATTGGAAATGAAAAGGAAATTTGAAAAATTCCTGATTTATTATTTTGACCATTATATGTATTACCATTGCATAAACATCATTATTATAATTTTGTATATCATTGTTTTGTTATGATTATTATTGTTTGAACTAGGATGATGGAAGTGCCACCACCAGCAACATTGAAAAAGATATCCCTGTTCCAGAAATGCTATTGGTGAGTTCTTCATTCTGCATTATTTTTGGATTATTGCAGCATTCACATCTCTTATTTTTTCTTGAACTAATAAAGCAAAATACACACACTTTCTTCAAAAAGAATATGTATTAATAAAGAATTGTTTAATTCAATAAAGATCTTTCTTTACAGTTTATTATTCACAAGTTTATTGTGGTGAATTAAATGGTTTTTTGATAGTGTGAAATTGTTTTATTTAGTTGTTGTATCAGATATGAATTGTGTTGAATGTGTTCCATTCCCGGGAGGGGGGGGGGGGTGATTCACTTAGAGCTAAAATCAATTCTAAATAGGATAAAATCAATTTTAGGATCAATATCAATCCTAAGAGCAATATTGCTTTTACTTACTGGTTCACTAAGGTCTTTGGGATTGATTTCAGCATCTGAATTGATTTTATGGGTTAGAAGCAGTCCCGATCACTCATGACAATCACATAGGGCCACTGCGCTGGATGCCCGCCCGGCCCATCCCAGGGGCGGCTAGGTTGTGCCTGCCTGCTCCCCCCAGCCCCTGTGTTAGCAGTGCAAGCGCTGCTCACACAGCCACAGGGGATGAAATCTTGATAGATATTCGAAATTTGACTGCAAACAAGTTCAAATAAAGACATCCTATACCTACAGAAAATTGTGCAATACCCGCACTGTTCCCCTAAACAGTCCTGAAAATTTTACTTCAAATGGTCTCACGCAAAATTCCATACGTTTTTCCTCTTCTTTTCAGGAAAAAAAAATAGACGAAAAGATAAGTCAGTCGGGTCAACTACCGATAACTGATATATGTGCGATCGTGATATCGATAGGTCGAGATTTGGGTCGGGTGACTGAGGGGCGCGCGGTCACTGAAATTTGAGTACGTTGATTGGTTGGAATGAGTGCGCTCGTAAATATTCATATACGCCCATATATATTCATGATAAAATTGATTTCAGCCTAAAAGTGATTTAGTGAATTAGTAAGGTTGAATTGATTTTAAGCTGGGATTGATATCAATCCCAATAATTGATTTTAGGAACGATATCAATCCCAGTAAGTGAATCAACTCCCCCCCCAGTGTATTCAGGAAGGAGGGGTATGGCTTGTAAATTTGACCAGGGTTAATGATGGTGCTGTTGTTATTATACTTGTCATTTTTGCCGAACCACCGAGGTGGATCCTTAGCGGTGTCCGTTCATCAGAAACGCTTAAAACTTTAATAACTGTGACCGATTGGCCTGTTCGTAACCAAAATGGATGCTTTATATGGACCTTAATGAACTTTTGAACCATAAATCGATTTGTAACCAACTTGGATGTTAGATACCATGTATGGTTCTCATTGCTATTATGGGGTCAAAGGTCGTGGAAGTATATCAACGGTCAAATGAGAGAATTTACCTGCAACAATGATTACATACAAATGGAGTGAGATACATTATGACTATTGCCCTGTCAATTTCAAATCATTGTAACCATTTTTACTAAAACTTCTTGCATTATTTTTATTTCTCTATCAATGAAACGGACTTCACAGGACGAAGGAAGTGCTAACACCAGTGTCATTAAGAAAGATATCCCTGTTCCAGAGCCCTTATTGGTGAGTTCTGCAGTAATACTTCAATGTAATTTGTAGTGCTTATTTTAGTAAATTGGTGGGACACTGTAGATATATGAAAAAATGGTGTGTAGTGTGATGCACTCATTTGTGGGTCAGTTGTGTTGAGTATAGGACATTTGTGAGACAGAGTAGATAAAAAAGGGTGTATAGTGTGATACATTCCTTTGTGGGTCAATATACTTGTGTGTGTGTTGAGTACAGAACATTTGTGGGATAGAGTAGATAGGAAATGGGTGTATAGTGTGATACAGTCCTTTGTGGTTCAAATTGTGTGTAGTGTGATACAGTCCTTTGTGGGTCAATATCGGTGTGGCTATTGAGTGCAGTGCATTTGTGGGGCAGAAATACTTTATAGGCAGCAAGATACAAAAGGTTTGTATAGTGTGATACAGTCATTTGTGGGTCATTATACCTGTGTGTGCTGAATACAAGACATATATATTTTGTATGACAGGGTAGATAAAAAAGTGTACAGTGTGATGCCATGGAGCTAGGACTGGTAGGTTGTGAATTTGATTGTTTCTGGGTTTTTTGTAATTGCATAAGTTGAGTATAGGATATTTGTGGGACAATGTCAATAGAAAAGGTGTGTGTAGTGTTATATAGTCCTTTGTGGGTCACTAAACTTGTTTATGTTGAGTATAGGACATTTATGGGACAGTAGATAGGGAAGGTGTGTATAGTGTGATATAGTCCTTTGTGGGTCAATATTCATGTACTTTTGTATGTTGAGTATAGGACATTTGTGGGACAGAGTAGATAAGAAAGGTGTGTATACAGTGTGATACAGTCCTTTGTGGGTCAGTATACATGTGTATGATGAGTATAGGACGTTTGTGGGACAGAGTAGATAGGAAAGGTGTGTATACTGTGTGATACAGTCCTTTGTTGGTCAGTATACGTGTGTATGATGAGTATAGGACATTTGTGGGACAGAGTAGATTGAAAAGGTGTGTATATAATGTGATACAGTCATTTGTTGGTCAGTATACGTGTGTATGATGAGTATAGGACATTTGTGGGACAGAGTAGATTGAAAAGGTGTGTGTAGTGTGGTAGTTGTGGATCATTATACTTGTGTATGATGAGTATTGGACATTTGTGGGACAGTATCGATAGAAAAAATTGTGTGAAATGTAAGACAGTCCTTTGTGGGTCAATATCTGTGTGTGTATTGAGTGCAGTGCATTTGTGGGGCAGAAATACTTAAACAGGCAGAAAGATACAAATGGTTTGTATAGTGCGATACACTCATTTGTGGGTCATTATACCTGTTTGTACTGAATACAAGACATATGTTTTGTATTACAGAGTAGATAAAAAAAATGTGTGTGCAGTGTGATGCCATGGAGCTAGGACTGCTAGGTTGTGAATTTGATTGTTTCTGGGTTTTTTCTAATTTAGTATTATCGTTTTTATTGTAATTTTAAATATAATTGTTGATAATATCTTTGACTGATATGTGTTATTGTAATCAGGTTTTTTTATCTGCACTACTCAGATATATTATGTTCTTGAATACAAAGAGATTATAGTTTAGGTTTGGTCAAAAGTCAAATGTCAAGGAGGTAAATAACATGTCACTGAATTCAACAGTAGATTCTTTTCTGGTTATTAGATATAATTATATTGAAATAACAGTGAGAATCATGAACTTTGGTTACTTTAGATGAAGGCATAAAGAAAATGCAGTAACATTAAACTTATTGTTTTCATTATTTCTATTATTGTTATTATTATCAGAATTATCTTTTAGACATGCTCCTGTAATATGGAATAATCTTTCAACTGAAATTTGGTCTTGTAAGACCCTCAATCTTTTTTAACAAAAGCTAAAAAAAAATATCTGCTAACAGCTTGATCTTTTTGATCAGTATTTATACGTCTATAGCTGCATTGTGTAGGGTTTGTGCGGTATCTATCGTATATTTCTTCTTATTACTTATCTTTTTGATAATTTTGCACCTGGTCCTTAATAAGTTTATACAATTGTTTTAGCATCTCAACAAGCCACCCGGCTTCTTTGGCTTTACCCCAATTCCTGATCAATTATAATTATTCTGTAAACTTGAACTTGAACTATTATTACTTGTACTTGTTTTACTTTTTTTTTCCTTCTTCTTCTTATTTCAGTATTGGTATCATTGTTATTTTTTTAGTAAGTGTATTAGTAATAGTAGTAGCAGTATCATAATTTTATTATTATTGTTGTTATCATTGTTATTAAAGTTCTCATTATTATCATTGTTGTTATTTTGAATTCTCAACATAACTGTAACTATGCATTTGTAATAAAATTGTGGTTATTTTTTGCTATTAATGAACAGAATAAACAGGATGAAGGAAGTGCTGCCACCAGTACCATTGAGAAAGATATTACAGAGCCCTTATTGGTGAGTTATCCATTGAAACTTCAATGTACTGTTTAATATTTAATTGATGTATTCAAGGAAAGGGATTAGGTTCATAGAAACTTGATCAGGTTATATTGTTGCTGTTGTTAATATCATCATTTAGTGTCAAAAATATTTGTAACCATTCTAACTCAACTATTTGTGATTTTTATTTTACTATCAATGAAACAGAATAAACAGGATGAAGGAAGTGCTACCACCAGTACCACTGAGAAAGACATACCTATTGCAGAGCCCTTATTGGTGAGTCATGCATAATTAATGTACCATGTATCTTATATTTTGCAATTATGTCAGCATTTCACGTCAGAAGGTTATCTCCCTGAAATAAAAATTGAAATACTAACTTTCTTCAAAAGAGTGTATTATATGTACACGAATTAATCAATTGTTTCATTTAAGAAAGATCAGTGTTTAATTATTAACAATATAGTAACATTTGTAAATGATTAATTAACATTTTTTGTGTTGTAAAAGTCAACATATTGTAATTTTTTTTATTGCAGATGATATGAATATAGCTGAAATGAATGGGATTGAAATCGAATAATAATATTGTTGTTTATATCATTTTCATTCTTAATGTCAAAAGTATTTGAACCATTCTAATTCAAACTTATTTTATTTTTATTTCTCTATCAATGAAATAGACTTCACAGGATGAGGGAAGTCCTAACACCAGTATCACTGTTCCAGAGCCCTTATTGGTGAGTTTTCCATTGATACTTCAATGCACTGTTTAATATTTAATTGATGTATTCAAGGAAAGGGATTAGGTTCATAGAAACTTGATCAGGTTATATTGTTGCTGTTGTTTATATCATCATTTAGTGTCAAAAATATATGTAACCATTCTAACTCAACTATTTGTGATTTTTATTTCACTACCAATGAAACAGAATAAACAGGATGAAGGAAGTGCTACCACCAGTACCATTGAGAAAGATATACCTATTGCAGAGCCCTTATTGGTGAGTTATAATTCATAATTAATGTACTATATTTTGTGAGTATATCAGTATTTCAGTGAAAATGAAATGAAAATTGAAATGAAAAACTTTCTTCAAAAGAATATATTATAATATACATGAATAAGTAATCAACTGTTTCATGAAAGAAATATCATTGTTTATTATTCATGGTATAAACACTTTTAATGTGGTGAATGAAATTGGATCTTGCATGAAATTGTCTTATTTACTTGTATTTTATCAGAGATGAATTATGCTCGTTATGAAGAGGATAGGCTTCTGAATAGTTTGATCAAGCTTTATAATAATATGCACTGGGATGTATACTGTAGCAAAAATGTAGCAAACAAGGTTTCAAAATATAGGTATAACTTATATATTGACTTAGGAATATTCTTCCAGAACATGCTCCTTTTCTACTTTATAGTTAATTTATGTTGCCATATTTTACTTAAAGTGAAAATAAAATGAAACAAAATTAGATGTCCTTAATGGAAAAAGAAAAATTATGCTTGTCCAGACAGCCATTATCTTTCATATTCAGTCCCTATAATTTGTAAAATATAGATTGAATATTTGATGCAATTGCTGTTCTTTTGTATTTGAAAAAGTTACCCTTTTACCCCAAATAATCACATTTATGATATAAAACACAATAGCTTTCATGTGGGTATTATCCAATTTGCTCAAAGATCTGTACATGGTAATTTTCCATTTGTCTGGAAATACATTGTACTATGTACATTGGAAATTCTTTTATTATGTCAAACTACATATGATCATCATCAAACTACTTTGTAGTATAATTGTTTCTTGTCATGTTTCAGTTATTTTCTGCTTTTTTTTATCCATTGCTTTAGTACTGTATGCTTTACATTTCCATAAAGAGAACTTATTACACAATGCCTGCAAGCTTTATTTGAGTCCTATTTTTTTTCAGGAATATACATGTATAATATGTACATGAATTTTTAAGCAATTGTTTTGTTCAAAAGAAATCAGTGTTTATTTCTCACCATAAGGACTTTTAAAGTGGTGAATGCATGATTTTTTTTCTTTTTTTAATGTGAAATTGTCTCATTACACAAGGCCCATGCTTTATATGAGTTCTCTCTTTTCATTTTAAATATTATTTGTAATAAAATACTGATTAACATTTTTGTGTTGTAAAAGTCAATATATTATTTTTTTTATTGCAAATGAAATGAATAAAGATGAAATGAGTGGAATTGAAATTTAATTATATTGTTGCTGTTGGTCATACTATTATCATTATTCTTAATGTAAAACCTATTTTAACCATTCTAACTCAAACCTATTGTTATATTTATTTCTCTATCAATGAAATAGACTTCACAGGATGAAGGAAGTGCTAACACCAGTATCATCACGAAAGATATCGCTGTTCCAGAGCCCTTATTGGTGAGTTATGCATTGAAACTCCAATGTGATTTTGAATATTTAATTGATGTATTCAAGGTAAGGGGTTAATTTCGGAAAGAGTTTCATTATACTTGATATTGTTGCTGTTAAACATAATTAACATTTAATGTCAAAATTATTGTAACTATTCAGTTATTTCTGGATCAATTGACTTGTTGACTACAGAACATTTGCAGGGCAGAATACATAGCTAAAGGGGTGTGTGGTGTGATACAGTCCTTTGTTGGGCCAGGGAAGGTGTGTATGGTGTCATATTGTCCTTTCTGGGTCAATATACTTGTGTGTGTTGAGTATAGGTCATTTGTGGGACAGTGTTGATAGAAAAGGTGTGTGTAGTGTGTTACAGTCCTTTGTTGGGCCAGTATACTTGAGTGTGCTGAGTATATATAGGACATTTGTGGGACAGAGTAGATAGGGAAGGTGTGTATGGTGTCATATTGTCCTTTCTGGGTCAATATACTTGTGTGTGTTGAGTATAGGTCATTTGTGGGACAGTGTTGATAGAAAAGGTGTGTGTAGTGTGTTACAGTCCTTTGTTGGGCCAGTATACTTGAGTGTGCTGAGTATATATAGGACATTTGTGGGACAGAGTAGATAGGGAAGGTGTGTATGGTGTCATATTGTCCTTTACATTTCCATAAAGAGAACTTATTACACAATGCCTGCAAGCTTTATTTGAGTCCTATTTTTTTTCAGGAATATACATGTATAATATGTACATGAATTTTTAAGCAATTGTTTTGTTCAAAAGAAATCAGTGTTTATTTGTGTAGTGTGTTACAGTCCTTTGTTGGGCCAGTATACTTGAGTGTGCTGAGTATATATAGGACATTTGTGGGACAGAGTAGATAGGGAAGGTGTGTATGGTGTCATATTGTCCTTTACATTTCCATAAAGAGAACTTATTACACAATGCCTGCAAGCTTTATTTGAGTCCTATTTTTTTTCAGGAATATACATGTATAATATGTACATGAATTTTTAAGCAATTGTTTTGTTCAAAAGAAATCAGTGTTTATTTCTCACCATAAGGACTTTTAAAGTGGTGAATGCATGATTTTTTTTCTTTTTTTAATGTGAAATTGTCTCATTACACAAGGCCCATGCTTTATATGAGTTCTCTCTTTTCATTGTAAATATTATTTATAGTATACTTGTAGTATACAAGTATACTTGAGTGTGCTGAGTATATATAGGACATTTGTGGGACAGAGTAGATAGGGAAGGTGTGTATGGTGTCATATTGTCCTTTCTGGGTCAATATACTTGTGTGTGTTGAGTATAGGTCATTTGTGGGACAGTGTTGATAGAAAAGGTGTGTGTAGTGTGTTACAGTCCTTTGTTGGGCCAGTATACTTGAGTGTGTTGAGTATATATAGGACATTTGTGGGACAGAGTAGATACGGAAGGTGTGTATGGTGTCATATTGTCCTTTCTGGGTCAATATACTCTCTTTTCATTTTAAATATTATTTGTAATAAAATACTGATTAACATTTTTGTGTTGTAAAAGTCAATATATTATTTTTTTTATTGCAAATGAAATGAATAAAGATGAAATGAGTGGAATTGAAATTTAATTATATTGTTGCTGTTGGTCATACTATTATCATTATTCTTAATGTAAAACCTATTTTAACCATTCTAACTCAAACCTATTGTTATATTTATTTCTCTATCAATGAAATAGACTTCACAGGATGAAGGAAGTGCTAACACCAGTATCATCACGAAAGATATCGCTGTTCCAGAGCCCTTATTGGTGAGTTATGCATTGAAACTCCAATGTGATTTTGAATATTTAATTGATGTATTCAAGGTAAGGGGTTAATTTCGGAAAGAGTTTCATTATACTTGATATTGTTGCTGTTAAACATAATTAACATTTAATGTCAAAATTATTGTAACTATTCAGTTATTTCTGGATCAATTGACTTGTTGACTACAGAACATTTGCAGGGCAGAATACATAGCTAAAGGGGTGTGTGGTGTGATACAGTCCTTTGTTGGGCTAGGGAAGGTGTGTATGGTGTCATATTGTCCTTTCTGGGTCAATATACTTGTGTGTGTTGAGTATAGGTCATTTGTGGGACAGTGTTGATAGAAAAGGTGTGTGTAGTGTGTTACAGTCCTTTGTTGGGCCAGTATACTTGAGTGTGCTGAGTATATATATAGGACATTTGTGGGACAGAGTAGATAGGGAAGGTGTGTATGGTGTCATATTGTCCTTTCTGGGTCAATATACTTGTGTGTGTTGAGTATAGGTCATTTGTGGGACAGTGTTGATAGAAAAGGTGTGTGTAGTGTGTTACAGTCCTTTGTTGGGCCAGTATACTTGAGTGTGCTGAGTATATATATAGGACATTTGTGGGACAGAGTAGATACGGAAGGTGTGTATGGTGTCATATTGTCCTTTCTGGGTCAATATACTTGTGTGTGTTGAGTAAAGGTCATTTGTGGGACAGTGTTGATAGAAAAGGTGTGTGTAGTGTGTTACAGTCCTTTGTTGGGCCAGTATACTTGAGTGTGCTGAGTATATATAGGACATTTGTGGGACAGAGTAGATAGGGAAGGTGTGTATGGTGTCATATTGTCCTTTCTGGGTCAATATACTTGTGTGTGTTGAGTATAGGTCATTTGTGGGACAGTGTTGATAGAAAAGGTGTGTGTAGTGTGTTACAGTCCTTTGTTGGGCCAGTATACTTGAGTGTGTTGAGTATATATAGGACATTTGTAGATAGGGAAGGTGTGTATGGTGTCATATTGTCCTTTCTGGGTCAATATACTTGTGTATGTTGAGTACGGGACATTTGTGGGACAGATTAGATAGGAAAGGTGTGTGTTTTGTAATACAGTCCTTTGGGAGTCAGTATACTTGTGTGTGTTGAGTATAGGACATTTGTGGGTCAGTATACTTGTGTATGTTGTGTATAGGACATTTATGGGACAGTGTACAGTGTTGATAGAAAAAAATGTGTGTAGTGTAGTGTGATACTGTTACACTTTTGAAAAATTTGTCAAAATTACATTTCAAAATATTCAGATTTTTTCATGTTGATAGATGCCCAGTAGTCTCATCTATCAAGTGCCACTAACAAAACAAATTTTCATTCACGCTTGGGTGAACACTGTTTTTGTTCAAAGTGTGAAAAATGACTTGCAGGAAATTGAAAGAAGAGGGAAAATTAAACGAGCAGTCCGAATAAGTACTCCCATTCAAAGAAATTGCTCTTTGCCTCAGAGTTGCCTGATCATGACTGTCTGACTGGTTGATTGACTGATCAATGGTTTGAGCAAATGATTGATTAACTGATTGTTGATATGATTACCTTACTGATTGACTGGTTGATTGACTGACTGGCTGAATGGTTGATTGACTGATGCATTGATTGATTGGCTGACTGACTGATCTATTGGTTCATGTTATTGATGGGCTGATTGTTGATTGATGAATTTTTTTTATTGATTGATTGAATGATCTGAAGATATGTTAATGGATTTGATGTGTCTGTGAATCGTGAATCCTTTGCTAAAAAGATTTTGAAGTAATTTTTACGCATTAACTCTCCACCCATGTATGAAGCAATGAAATCCTTAATATTATAATAGAAAATTGACATAAAATTCTTAGACTATCATAACATAATCCTAAATTTACGCAAAAGAGCAATTTGTTTGAATGGGAGAACTTATTCGGACTGCTGGTTTAATTTTCCCTCTTTCAAATGGCGCAGGTCGTTTTTCACACTCTGAACAAAAAGAGTAGGTGTTCGCCCAAGCGTGAACGAAAATTAATTTTGTTAGTGGCACTTGAGAGATAAGAATACTAGGCATCTACGGACATGAATAAATCTTCTAAATATGATTACATAAATGGTACCCTGGGGTACCAAATGAAAATCCATCATTTTGTTGAATTATTAAAAAAAATTTCAGGGCTGTACTCTGGGTTACCAAAAAGTGTAAAATTATTTTTGGTATGCTTTATTAATGTTCAAATACTCTTCTTCTTGTGCTCCATGTTCTTGTAAAAGGATCTCACAAATGCTACATGAAGACCTAGAACATAATTTCAAACACGTACACACTACACAGTCATGCGAATGATATTGTTGTAATCCCGATCGCGATGGTTACCTTCGTTCCTATACCGCACACGTTATAATGAACCCGTACGGTATCGTCTGCATAAATTTTCACAGGCTAGCTGTAACTGCATGATTGTACTCATCAAAATTTGGAGCTGCAGCTAGCGATCGAGCTTAAAGCTAGCAGCGCACGCAAGTGTAATCCTGTAAAACGTACCGTACTAGGGCGGGGTGGGGCCGGGGCGGCCGGCCGGGGTAGCGTGCATACAAGTCATAAGCACTGCATGCACAACGCAATGTAAACCAGCGGCTTCCATGATTGCTCTGCGGTACGGTTATACTTCGGGTGGACACAAGATGGCGCTACACAACCCAGTACAGCGGTACCCTGGGGTACTGCGTGGTGCATCATATCTTGAAATGTAATTTTGACAGATTTTTCAAAAGTGTAACATTTTATTGATATGTCTGTGTGTGTATTGAGTGCAGGGCATTTGTCGGGCAGAAATACTTAGTTGATAGAATAGGCAGCAAAATAGAAAAGGTTTGTATAATGCGATACAGTCATTTGTGGGTCATACCTGTGTGTGTTGAAAAGCCAAAAGTCAAATGTCAAGGAGGTAAATTCTACAGCAGGTTCTTTTCTGGTATTAGATATAATACTAATTTAAATAAACAATGACAATCATGAAATTTAGGTACTTTAGACGAAGGCATAAAGAAAATACAGTCACGTTAAACTGATTATCATTACTACTATTTGTTATTATTATTATTATCATTTTGATTTATTTTCATGTTTCTCCTTTTTCTCTTCTTTTTTCAGTGTTATTGATGCTAATTTTTTTCAGTATGTATAGTCGTAGTATAGTGGCAGTATCATAATTTATTATAATTTTATTATTATTGTCATTTTTACAGTTGTCATTATTCTAATGTTGTTTTAAGCACAATTTTCTTGATTATTTATTATCATTGTTATTATTTTAAATTATCAACACAACTGTAACCATGCGTTTTTACTGAAATTGTTATTTTTGTTTTGCTATCAATGAACAGACTAAACAGAATGAAGGAAGTGGTATTGAAAAAGATAACCCTGTTCCAGAGCCCTTATTGGTGAGTTATCCATTGAAACTTCAATGCACTGTTTAATATTTAATTGAGGTATTCAAGGAAAGGGATTAGGTTCATAGAAACTTGATCAGGTTATATTGTTGCTGTTGTTAATACCATCATTTAATGTCAAAATTATATGTAACCATTCTAACTCAACTATTTGTGAATTTTATTTCACTATCAATGAAACAGAATAAACAGGATGAAGGAAGTGCTACCACCAGTACCACTGAGAAAGATATACCTATTGCAGAGCCCTTATTGGTGAGTTGTATCTTTATTTTGCAATTATGTCAGCATTTTACGTCAGAAGGTTATCTCCCTGAAATAAAAATTGAAATACTAACTTTCTTCAAAAGAATGTATTATATGTACACGAATTAATTGATTGTTTCATTTAAGAAAGATCAGTGTTTAATTATTTACAATATAGTAACATTTGTAAATGATTAATTAACATTTTTTGTGTTGTAAAAGTCAACATATTGTAATTTTTTTTATTGCAGATAATATGAATATAGCTGAGATGAATTGGATTGAAATCGAATAATATTAATGTTGTTGTTTATATCATTTTCATTCTTAATGTCAAAAGGATTTGAACCATTCTAATTCAAACTTATTTTATTGTTATTTCTCTATCAATGAAATAGATGTCACAGGACGAAGAAAGTGCTAACACCAGTATCATTAAAAAAGATATACCTGTTCCAGAGCCCTTATTGGTGAGTTATGCAGGGACACTTTAATGTACTTTTTTATATTTAATGAAATGTATTCAGTGAAAGGGGTTAGGTTTGGAAAAGTTTGATCATACTTGATAATGTCAAGCACTGTTGTTTATATAATTATCATGTAATGTCACAATTATTGTTTGTGGGTCATTATACTTGAGTGTGTTAATTACAAGACATTTGTGATACAGAATAATTATGAAAAGATGTGTGTAGTGTGATAAAGTCCTTTGTGGGTCAATAATATTTGTGTGTGTTGAGGATAGGACATTTGTGGGACAGTGTTGATAGAAAAGGGATGTTTAGTGTGATACAGTCCTTTGTGGGTCAATAATATTTGTATGTGTTCAGTATAGGAAAATTGTGGGACAGTGTCCATAGAAAATGTGTGTGTAGTGTGATAAAGTCCTTTGTGGGTCACCATATTTGTGTGTGTTGAGGATAGGACAATTGTGGGACAGTGTTGATAGATAATTGGTGTGTAGTGTGATACAGTCCTTTGTGGGTCAATAATATTGGTATGTGTTGAGTATAGGACATTTGTGGGACAGTGTCCATAGAAAAGGGGTGTGTAGTGTGATAAAGTCCTTTGTGGGTCAATAATATTTGTATGTTTTGAGTATAGGACATTTGTAGGACAGTGTCCATAGAAAAGGGGTGTGTAGTGTGATAAAGTCCTTTGTGGGTCAATAATATTTGTATGTTTTGAGTATAGGACATTTGTAGGACAGTGTCCATAGAAAAGGGGTGTGTAGTGTGATAAAGTCCTGTGTGGGTCAATAATATTTGAGTGTGTTGAGTATAGGACATTTGTGGGACAGTGTCCATAGAAAAGGGGTGTGTAGTGTGATAAAGTCCTCTGTGGGTCAATAATATTTGTATGTGTTGAGTATAGGACATTTGTGGGACAGTGTTTATAGAAAAGGTGTGTGTAGTGTGATAAAGTCCTTTGTGGGTCAATAATATTTGTATGTGTTGAGTACAGGACATTTGTGGGACATTGTCCATAGAAAAGATGTGTGTAGTGTGATAAACTCCTTTGTGGGTCAATAATATTTGTGTGTGTTGAGTATAGGACATTTGTGGGACAGTGTCCATAGAAAAGTTGTGCGTAGTCCTTAGTGGGTCAATGTGATATAGTCCTTAGTGGGTCAATAATATTTGTATGAGTTGAGTATAGAACATTTGTGGGACAGAGTAGATAGGAAAGATGTGTATAGTGTGATACAGTCCTTTGTTGGTCAGTATATTTGTGTGTGTTGAGTTTAGTATATAGGAAATTTGTGGGACAGTGTAGATAGATATGTGTAGTGTGATACAATCCTTTGTGGGTCAATATACTTTGTGTGTTGAGACAGAATATATTGATAGACAAGTCGAATGTAGTGTGATGCAGTCTTTGCGGGTCATTATAATAGTAAAATGTGTTTAATACATGACATACTTGTGGTACAAGGTACATCTAGGTAGAAATTGGTCTGCAAATGCAGTTATGTCATTTGGTGTATGGAAGGCAGGGTAGAAATGTATAACTGAAAGATGAAAGAAGTTTTACCTCTATAAATTTATTTTAAATTAGCTAACAAGGATGAATTATCAGCAGTTGCAATGCTAAATATTTTACAAAACCTCTTTCCAAGAAGAGGTAGAAATAGCTATGCACTGTTGGTAATACTGATTGCTTAATATCATCCCTGAAGATATATTTTGTGAAAAAGGGGCATAGCTAATATAAGCCTATTATAATTAGTGTGATCCTTGTCCAATAGTTGAAACAGCAATACATGAATACTCACAGATGTATGAGAAAGATTTATTGATGATGTTAGTACTGTTGATTAAAAAAAAAAAAATAGATGTCTTTTTTTCTTCAAATCACAAATTTCTGGTCTGATTTTTATTTTTGAAATTAAAGGTTATTGGATGTATGCACTGATTAAGGATTATAAACTACATTCCAAACATGTATTTTCATGAATTGCATATTAAATAGAACTAAAAATATTATCTATGAAATATGTTACAGTATGAGTTCATGGAAAGGGAACAAAATTAATATTAGATCAAGTACTGTTTGTATTCCACTTGATGTATATTAGATTTACATTTCTATTTACCGTTTTTGTTACTTTTTTTTCTAACAAGGAGGCCAAAGGTGATGAAGAAAGAGGGGTGTGTTCCGTTAAAAGCACCACCTTTGAAGGAAGGAGTTCAATCCAGGAACCCCTATTGGTAAGTTGTGCAAAATACAATCTGTCTGTTTTGTTCGCTTTTTGGGGGGGTTCCTTGTACATGTATCTTTATTTTCATTTCCACAAATTATGTTTAGCCTGGATCAGTGAAATGGGTTTGATTCTTTAGTAGTTAAAAGAGAGGAAACATGTCACAGTGCCAACTGCAAGTATATTCACTTTAAGTTGCTGTCATTGATTTCATTGTACAATTTGTCTGAATTGCTGTAGAAAACACAATTAATTTGTTTGCTATATAGGAATATGCCATGTGGCTGTTTCCTATCAATCACTCTATTCTAGCTTCTGTTATCAAAAGGGTACTAGTAATGAATCTGTTGTGACACTTTTGTGGTCTCACATTTGACTCATTGGATGGAGAGGGATCAAAACATATAAAAATAATTGTGCTGTGATAACCATTGGGAGAAGTCCTATTTGACTGTCCTGTTGGAACAACGCTGTCTGTTGCTGAACAGGCTGATGTGGCAGTCTCTATCACACAAGTCACTCTTGTGATTATCTCTGTGTTGATCCCCAGACCCTCTTGTCAACATCTCTGTAGTGCAGCACAGCTGTAGGGATCCAGTGTCTCTTGCCAGTTTTACGTCCGTAGAGGATGTCTGTGTGGATTTGGCCTAGCCAGCAGAGCCTGCATTGAAGGAGGAGGATGAACATGCTCGGAAGGCCAGTATAAGATGGGACTTCGGTGTTTGGCACTTTGTCCTTCCATGAGATGCAAAGTATATGGTGGATATACCCCTCAGATGGAAGGCATTAAGTCTTGATCCTCTCTTGCTTGTCTGTAAGGTCATTCATGTCTCGCTCCCATCTTTGTCTAGACTGGTGAGCAGGTGTTGTTGCTACCTTTCCTATTATATGCCTTTGGGTCTTGATCATCTTGTTATCTGGCTTCATGTTATACTTCTTAGCCCCCTAGTAGGAGTCTCGGGGATAGTTAAGGCAGCTGCATGGTGCTTCTCTTTGTAATAGCTTGTGAAAGTTTCTCTTCATAGGCATCCATTCCCAAGGTTGGTCATACTCATCTCTATGTCTGGTGTCTGACTCTGGGCCTGTCCTTATCATTATGTTAGCTGAATGTTCTGACCTACTCCTCCCTCCTCCACAACGATACCCTGTATTTCAAAGCCCAAATGGAATAATAGCAAGTTACTTGGGATTTACATTATCACACTGTTTGTCAGGTAATTTGTAATTTTCAGTTGCTATTCTCTTAGTTCTGCCTTCAGTATGAATGCCTGTAAATTGAAATCTTATCTATTATCTGTTGCAGATCAAAGATGTACAGTTTTCTCCTGATGTAGAGTCAGCCCTGGAAGATCTTCTATGTAAATCTGAAGAAATACCATTGAAGAGTCAGATTCCTGTAAGTTTTCAAGTGTCTTTTGGTAATGTAATAAGTTAACAGGCTTATACTTTTAGGTTGTGAAATATTCTTCTAATACTACAGAGCCTATTTATGTAGGGGTAGGGCAAAATGAAATTTTTATATAAGGGCACCATGAAAGCAGTCTGTATTTTGCATCATTATCATATAATGTTCTTTGTTAGAAATATAATCATTTCAATGGGATAAATATTGCATAAATTTTATTTTTGAAAAGTAACCGTCAAGTGATAAACAAAAGGAATTTTTCATCTAGGTAGATATAGGGTTAGGGTTAGATAGTAGTTTTCCACAATTAATTTCACATAAGAATGCACATATGATTGCAGGGCCCTCAGGGAGAACAGTATTAATTATTGATGAGGCTACCCTGGGTAAACAAAACATATCTTATTATTATTTCACTTGCATTTTCTTGGGGTAAGGAATTTCTGTAGCCATTTTTTGTGAAATAAAATAATTTCTTATCCTTTCTTTTTTCACAGAGTCGACTGCGTCTGAGCGTATTAAACAGGGAATCAGAACATGATGGCTCATCATCACCAAGTTGTGATGACTCAAAAGATCCAGACTATGTCATTGAAGCAGACTCCCCTCATTCAAACTCCTCTGTTTCAGACACCACTTCATCAAACAATGAAATGACAAAGAAGCTGAAAAAAGCACAAAACGTTAGAGTGAGAACCTCAAAAAATAATCAAAAGAAAAGGAAATGGGACAGGAAGCATGCATGTCTGTTTTGCAAACGACTAGAAAGCAAATTGCCCAGACATCTGGAAACTCATCATAGCAATGAAGCAATGGTAAAAAAAGCACTTATACAACCAAAGTTTTCACAGTCAAGGAAATTTATCTTTGAAGAGATTCGTAAAAAGGGTGATTATGCGTACAACTGTGAGGTACTGAAGAAAGGACAAGGAGAATTGCTGGTGTATAAACGACCAACGTCAACTACTAATGAAAATCCGGCAGACTACTTGCCTTGCAGTTCATGCATGGGCTTCTTCAAGAGAGCAAATATTTGGAGACACAAGAAAAAGTGTGCACAAAACAATGAAGCAACAGCTTCCGGACACAAAAGACATCAAAAGGAAAGTGTTTGTTTGCTGCCCTTATCTAATCAAATCTCCGAGCAGCTGAAAGATGTGCTGAATGGAATGTCAGCAGACAACATAACTCAAATTGTCAGAAATGACAAACTTCTGTGCAAATATGGTGAGCATATAATAGATCAAACTGGTTATCAAAAAAAAAAAAATTACATATCACAGAAACTCAGAGAAATTGCTCGGCTGTTCAGTGCATGTCAGAAGGAAAATGAGTCCGTCTTCAAGAGCTCAGAAGATATGGTTGATCCATCAAATTTCGATGAAGTCATTGTTGGTGTGAAAAAAGTATCCGGTTATGAAGGTGATGACCAAACCTTTGAGACCCCTTCGCTAGCAAAAAAGCTTGGGCATAATCTAGTTATGTTGGCAGATGTCCTTCATGCAGAGTCGATCAAGGAAAGAAATACTGACAAAGAAAATAAAGCAACTAACTTCAGAAGACTGTACAAGATTGAATGGGCTGGAAAGATCTCCCGACATGTCCTTAGGCAACAGTCCACGTCCAGATGGAAGGAACCAAGAGCTATCCCACTAACAGAAGATGTAGTCAAACTAAATCAAAATCTGTCAGAGAAAGAGGCAGCTGTCAAACAGGAATTGCAGCAAAGGGTTACTTCAGACAATTGGCGAGAACTCTGTCAAATCATCCTAGCTCAAGTGGTGATATTTAACCGTAGACGTCCAGGAGAATCTCAGTATTTGCAGTTGGCTGATTATGAATCACAAACATCTTCAGGGGTACCTGTTCAAGATGAGATCTATGAAAGCCTTCCTCTTGCGCAAAAAGTAGCTATGAGAAGACTGACTCTGATCATGACAAGGGGGAAAAGAGACAGAGGGGTGCCTATCATGTTGACTCCAAACATGAGAGAAAGCATAGAGATTCTGAATAAGCACAGAGATGATGTTGGGGTTGCGAAAGATAATCCATATGTCTTTGCTTGTCCAACTGCAGGATCTGTTAAGCCTCTTCGAGGACATGACTGTCTGCGAAAGTTTGCAAGAGAGTGTGGAGCAGAGAATCCAAGGTCACTTACAGCTACAATGCTACGCAAGCATCTAGCAACATGTTCACAAATCCTGAGTCTTACACAAGGGGAACTAGAACAATTGGCAAATCATCTTGGTCATAACATTGCTGTTCACAGAGAATATTATAGACTTCCTCAAGAAACGATCTTCCTTGCAAAGATCAGCAAGCTACTGCTTGCTGCTGAGAAAGGAGATCTCCACAAGTATAAAGGACTGTCATTAGAGCAGATGGATGTAGATGTAGATCTGGAAGGAAGTGAACATGAAGAGGAGGGAGAAGAGGAGTCAGGTGATGATATGCATGACGATGAGAGGCAAAATGATCCAGGAAGACCTATGGGTGTAGAAGAGACAGGTCCTGAAAGAATGAAGAAACGTTGTCTCCCTCACACTTCCAAGCAAAGCATGTCATCAGAAGAGGAAGATGAGTTTCAACAGAGCCAGAAAAAAAGAAAGAAAGGTGGTGTAAGAAGGCCTTGGTCACGTAAAGAAAATGATGCAGTACTGAACGATCCTGATATGGAAATAGCTCTCAAGTCGATGCATCCTCCATCCTTCAAAGTGTGCCAAATTGTAAAGAGTAAACATCCGTGTTTAAATAATAGGACCATTAGTCAAATCAAATCAAAGATATGGAATGTCATACAGAAAACCAAACGAGACCTTCAGGAACATTAACCTATAACTTTTACCCAAGTGTACTCTTGCAAGCAGAGCAGTTTCTAGGTCTGGGCTGAAAGAAGCAAACCACCTCTTCAAAAGCACCATTTGTGTACTTTAGAGATAATTGAGAGAATCAACAGTCATTGTAGAGTTAAATGCATTAAGCTATACATGCCATTTTCAATGATTATAAGTAATGTAATGTCGTGTAGAATTACACTAATGTAGCCTGTATGATGCTAAATTTGTTCACCTTTCAATGATAGACTATGTTGCATTTTTTTGTGGTAACAACCTCGAGAAACTGAAAAAAAAATTGCATGAGATATTTTCTAGAATCATGATTTTAAGGATGGAAGGTGCTTAATTAGAGGAAGAATAGTTCACATAATATCTATTTATTTTGGGTTTTTTTAATGAAAAAACTATAATTATAAAGATTTTATACATTAAAATGTGTGTAACAAACTTAAATAAGTGTTCAAATTGCATTTCAGTAGCCACTCTTATTGTTGTATGTGTTCTCAAGCATGTTTTACTTTTTAAGGATAGATCCATATAGCTAGACTGTATTAAAGTTGGTGGCAAAAATCATGATACGTCATTGTGTATCAACTCAACCTAGTACAGTGTATTCTTGGTGATAGACACGTAAAGTACATATACAGAAAATGAAAATAGTCATTTGAGTATTTCCCGTGCCAAGATATGGATGATTAAGTACTGTTGGTGTGAACATTTTTATACAACTCATATCTTGTGCAACCTGAGTCAGTCTGATACAGTTTCTTTGTGTTTCATTATCCCAGAACATATGGAAATACTTAAGATAAAATATTTGTTCTTTGTTTGTTTGCAAAGTACAATATCTAGTACTGAAGTGTGCAGAAGATTTTAAGCACCGGCTTACGTTAGTTTCTTCAGTTTTATTATTAATGCTTTTATATTGAAGGCATTTAGTCTAAAAATGTTAGTCGTTGCCACATGTATCAATCATTACATACGCCTACTGTTGTGGGTCGTATCATTATTAACTTTCAGGAGATACCAAAAGTACACTCTGAAATTTTCCTTTATTCTCCAATGACCAAAACAGTCAACCATACTTTTTAATTAAATGTACATTTACGAATGCATAGTCTTACTGTGATTTCACACATAATTATGTTGTGTAATCAGAGGGCAAGTCAAATAAAAGAGTTGTAAATGAATTAATTGCAACTCCCATAAGTACAGAGTTGTAATTGACGTCAATCACAAATGGTTTTTTAATACGGGCACGTGGCCATGGTGTCAAACCTAGAATTAGATGTTATATTTTACAGATTTCACCAAAACACCATCAGTGGTACCATAATCATGATGGTATATAGTGCCTGTTTTTAACACTTTGTTTGAATACTCAGGACATCCCATTGACCAATATAACTTTATTTTCATAAATGATATGTGGTATGTATTGTGATCAGATGTAAAAGGAGTATCTGATATTGTCAAGATTCTAAGGATATGTACACAAAATTATAGGACAAAGAAATATAGAAGTATATGGGACATCCATGTTTGCAATTATAGCAGAATGTTTTCTAGTCAACTGATGTTATAAGGGAAGCACAACTAAAGGTGGGTACAGTTATGATAGTTCTTTGAAGATGTGTCTTTTGCTAAACCTGATTTTGAAGACTTAAAGCTTAGCTAGTGACATAGCAGTCATAGAGCAAGAAGCTGGTGACGACTGAAGGAAATTAAGAATCCATGTCAGATGGATGTGTGTGCACTTCATGCTCATGAATTCAAGCAATATAAATGTGCCGTATGGTAAAAGTAGAACCCCACATTTTGCTAAACATGACACATGAGAGGGAAATAATGGAACAGAATATATTTATAGGACTATACATGTATAATGACAACTTATTATGCAATCAAGTCACAATTACTTTATTTACTTGTTTTTATTTCATAGTCATGCTGTTTAATTGAATTCTTCTGCAACCACTGGTAGATTCCAGCAGTTATCAAATATATGTTTGGCTTTTCAATGAGAAGTGTGTTCATCTGCTATGTGATAGCTCTGTGATAATGATTATAATGTGTATATAAGGGGTGTCTGGTAATCTCTTTTCGATTAATTTGGGATGCTTTTTTCAATATGGTCTACCTGTATTGCCTTTCAGAGAAAAATCTTAAGACAAGAAATCGTTAATTCTTGGTACACCATCGTACATGTTTCTTTTACAATTAGCTGCAGGGGGGAGGGGGGGGGGGGTGGAACTTTGGTGGTAGGTGCTTAGTATAGCTTTTATGTTAAATGTTGAGTTACTCAATGGCTTTCCACTCACTTTGTTTTGAGCATAGGGCTATTTTGTAAAGAAGTGTGTACATTTACATAATTTTATATTTTAAGCTTACTTTTACTTTGTTGACTAAAGTATTTTGGTTTGTTCAAATGAAGAATCTCTATCTTTGATTATTGATTTCCTTGATGTTGTTATTTTTATATTAATATTGTACACCCATGCATTCTGAGGTATGCTGTTGATATAATATTTTGCCTCTCTCAATTTTTGAAGAAGAAAAGAATTTTATGGATTTTCTTTTTACACACATTAAGTCACATATGGGGTACACCCATTAGTATAAATGAATACAGCACACAGGTGTTTCATGCATTCGCATGCCCCTCTTCGTTTAAAGGCTTCCTGCACAATTAATGCTGGTTTTTCTTCGCATTATACGGTAAATCTTGGTTTTAATGATTATTGTACATGCACCATGAGGTTAATTTTGCATATCTGGTGCATTGCTTCTGCAATATTCTCAAGTGTTTTCAGCATTATGATATTCTCATCTCGAGCAGCCAGACATGGTAGCCGTATTAGTTTGTTAGTGCAAAAGTTATATCCTGTTAGGCTAGGGCAGGATTATATAGTTCAATCTAGATATATTTTTGTACAATATTATAGGCTGTTTATTCTGAAAGCTTGTAGTATCTCTTAATATCTATGTAAATAGTTTTATATTACCTTGTTGGAGTTATACAAATGATACTTGTATGTAACTTTGTTTTTAACTGATTTTTTTTGCATTTTTGGTTGGGAACTTAGTGATTTACAGCCGGTTCATGATTATGTTAAATGTGAGGGTGTTGCAGGTCACTCAGTTTAAACATTTTAAAGACTTCTATTATTGAAATCATACAGTGTGTAGCTGTTATGTCAGGTTAGATTTTAACGACCAGTATCATACTAGTTTGAGTAATTTAGGTTATTATTAGTTTGACGAACTTTTCATATATTTAAGTAACAAAGGAGATAGAAAAGGGGAATCTTGGGCAAAGTAGTTACTTGTGTTCATGTTAAATGTTTAGATTTTCAATAGTGTTCATTACTCAGTATGTTTATTGGACATGATATTGGTTTCATGTTGACTCGGTCAGTGTTAATAAATTCAACTGAACCCTATTCCTGAAGAGGCTTCATCTTTATTCGTGAAGGTGAAAGTTCAACATCTCCATTAATTGCCAGGCAACAAAACTATGGTTCCATGCACATGTAAATGAGCAATGTAATAATAATGAAAAAAACTTTGTCTCATTGTTGCATAAATGATAATTAATTAAGTAAAATCCATAAGTTAAATCGGGCTGGTTTATTGATGTACGTAAAGAGAACACTGTATCAAAGTGAAACTGCATTTCTGGTATTTTTTTTTTTTTTTTTTTTTGTTTTTGTTTTTTGTTTAATCTTATTGCAGAATGTCTCATATCTGACATTCAGGCCTAAAAAAAATTCACATAAGTTGTTGAAATACAATATGCATTCAACTTCTCTAATCAACTTTTGTTTCTCTCTCAGTTTAGCCATTTGTTGCAGTGAATTACAAGAAATTATAGCTCATGATGATGAAAGCATACACTTAGACATGTGTATGGCATGCACTTCACAGGATGAAACAAGACACTAGTATCTCAAACATTCTCCATCCTCAGTAATTTTCTTTCTTCCCCCCCTTTTTTTTTTTACTTTGGTGAAGATCTACTCTAATAAATTAATTTAATTTTTTTAATCATTTTATTAAAAATCCACATGGCAGCCCAGAGGCTGCATTACACGGAGTTAACAAAATGAAGTCATGAAAATAAAATATCTTGCACATTTGTACATATTTTACAGCAATGATGAATGAGAGAAACGGAGAAAGAGAGAAAAGTAGAGAGACAGGAAGGATAGAAAAGAAAACGGTAAAGGCAGAAGTATACAGTCTGGGTGTAGAAGAGAGAGAGAGGGAGCAAGCAAAAGAGAAAAGGGGTAGAAGAGGAGGGGGAGGCAGAGGTTTTGGAAGGGGAGAAGGACTACATGAGCGATATATGATACTAAAATGATATTATTATTATTATTATTATTATTATTATCATTATTATTGTTTTTTTTTTTTAATTATTATAAACGATTTTTGTATTGTGCCCATAATTGTTCCTATGCGCTTTTGGAGTAAAAGAAAAGATAGGTTACTGATTTCACTTTGTTGAGCTGATACGATACTTTTTGAATAAGTGTTTGGGCAATGTTTAACATAATATATGTTAATAAACAAATATTATGGCCAAAAATAACATAAAATCGTAGATGGCAGTTCATGGTTAATAGGAACTAAATTAAGAAAAATGCATAAGTTAATAAACAAAAATGGTATACATTGATTTTTTTATTCAAATAAATAACTGGTTTAAGCAGCATCTAGTACCCTCTATATAAGTTACATCTATAGCTGGCGCCGTATCAAATTAATTCACACACACTTGGCTACGATTCTGTCTTCACACACGTATGACACATTTGTGTATATTTCATGAGTTCTGTCCCGATGCTTGTTGGACTTAACCCCCTGTCCGACAAAAGTTGGTTTAGAACTTATGACCCGAAAAGGTATTCCATACACGTATGCGTGTGTGTGTGTGTGTGTGTGTGTATGAATCATAATTTCACAATGACTGCATGTATCTTATGTTAGAGGGTGGAACATACAGTGTAGCAAGAACAATTTGTGATAAAACCAAGCATTGCTCATGTTGCAATTTGTTCCAGACTCTGCCTCTATGAGTTGACATCAGAACCCCCAAGTTTATATTAGTTTAGTCAAGGCTTCTAGACAATTATTCTTCAAACAGGTAAACCGACAATACTGAATGGTCCATGTATATCTTCTAAGTAAACTGACATTAATCCATGTATATCTTCCTCTAATAAGAGCCAAACAGGCGTTTTTCTTATCTCTTTACATTGACTGAGTTACATCAGAAAATAAACAACCGATGCTCAACAGTTGAATACAACAGTACTGGCATCAAATCTACCGATGACTTAATTTGCAAGTTGGGGAAGGATAAGCTTAAAGTCGACATCAAGCCAGAGAACATCGACAGATCACACAGGATAGGTGTAAAAGGCAAAACCGACAAGAAAGGACGTCGTCTTCATCGTCCGATCATCGTGAAATTCTCCAGTTATGGATCAAGATCGCAGGTGTATTCGGCAAGATCAAATCTGAAAACAACTGGTATCTACATCCATGAGAATCTGACAAGCAACAAACAGAAGCTGCTGATGAAGGTCAGGACAAAGTACCCTCATCCCCATCACAAGGTCTGGACACAAGATAATAAAGTAAAAATCAAAACTTCCGATAAACTATATACCATAACATCAGACTCTGATTGGAAAGATCACTGTGACCGAATGTAAACATGACCAATGCAAACACAACTTAAGCTGTCACCATGGACGCTTTCGGTGATAATTAGGTACCGGCGTTTTTCTTTGTCACATTATTGAGGCTATCATCATTAATGCAGAAGCGAACTTTTGAACTTTTACCGACTGACAGTCAAGTTGTACTTTTATCGAGTGGGCTGCATTCTTGCCCCACTTCTGTTCCTTTTCATTTGCAAGTGTAATCTTTTTGTTTGTGTATGTGTTACGTAATGTGTTGCATTTTACAATGAAATTTTTTGTCTGTTCCCTAAACTTACGATGGAATCAACGTAGACTTGTATGCTCATGTGGTAGGCTGTGTCATGAAACATGTTCAGGTGTAAACTTTGATTTGTCATTGAAATCGTGGACCTGTGATCCTTGCATTTTAGGTGAGCTTCCTTTTAAATCATATCATTGATGACCAGGAATTTGTCCGTACCTTATATTCTTTCTTTCATTATACTAGTCATTACGATTCTCGCTGTTTAGATTCTTATGTTTTTGATGTATTCCATATGAATGAAGAAGGCATTACAGTTGACGATGCAGATAACCCTTGTAATTATTACTTTAGTGAAACTTTTAATAAGTTCATTCCTAATGATAAAGACGATACTTTTTCTATTTTTCACTTAAATGCTCAAAGTCTGGTTGCAAAGTATTCAAATATATCTGATTTCATATCAAGTTTACATCATAAATTTACGATTTATGCGTTTTCAGAGACATGGTTTAAATCTCAAGTGTCTCCGATGTATAATATAAAGCCCCAAATTCTGATGGAAATGAATTCAACGGTTTACTTGAAAATTGTGTCTCTGCTGTATCCAGTGAAAATAAAACGTTATATTCTCGGTGATTTCAATTTTGATATACTTAAATATTCATCTCACTCTCCAACTGGTGATTTTTTGAGTAATATGTATACATGTACGTATGGTTTTCGCCCTTTAATTATTAAACCTACGTGTGTGACGAGAAATTCGTTTACGTGTATTGATAACATATTCACTAATGTTGTTGAAAAAAATTTAGTGCCTGGTATACTTTTTGCTGATGTGTCTGACCATTTGCCAATTTTTAATATTACTAAATCCTACAGTTTCATGCAACTTTCAAAGAATTCTGGTGATGTTAAGTTCCCTGAAGTAAACTTTCCTGATCTTTTGTGTGAATTGTATAATGCAGATTGGTCACTGTTGGAGAATACAAATGATCCTAATATTGCTTATGATAAATTCATGACAAAGTTCAATATGATATGTAAAAAACATTCCAAAGAGGCTAAACTATAAAGAGACAAAGAAAGTACATGAGTATGTATATTCCAAAAAAACCGTGGATAACAGGAAGTATTGTTAAATGCATTGTGAAAAAACAAAAACTTTTCTGTAAATTTTTGCATAAACCATCACCAAGTAATGAATTTCGATACAAGAAATACAGAAATATGTTGAATAATGTTATACGTACCCGTAAAAGGGAATATTATGCCTATATTTTAGAAAAAAATGTTAAGAATATATCAAAAACATGGAAGATTGTTAATGAAATCATGGGTAGAAAATCTACTTCCAAATTACCACATTATATTGAAAGTCAAAATAGACGTTTATATGATCAATCAGAAATTGCAAATTTATTTAATTCATACTTCTCAAATATTGGTTCATCAACATCCAAAAAAGTTAAAGAGTCGAGTAGTAAATTTTTTGATTATCTTGGCTCCAGTTCTTCTAATTCCATATTCCTTTCCCCTACTAATGATATTGAAATTATTGATATTGTTCGTAAAATGAAAAATACATTGTCTTCAGGTCACGACGGTATAACTGCCAAATTTACGAAAAAGATAATCTATGCCATTGCTTACCCACTTTCAATTATTTTCAATCTTTCAGTTTCTACAGGTATAGTACCAGACAGTTTTAAAATAGCCAAGGTCGTCCCGATATACAAAAAAAGGTAATAAACACATAGTAGATAATTACCGCCCAATATCTCTATTGCCAACATTTTCTAAAATTCTTGAACGTGTCATATACAAAAGACTCTATGACCATTTAATGTTAAACAATATATTGATTCAAGAACAATTCGGTTTTCGCCCATCTTACTCTAGGGAGAAAGCCCTATTATATACAATAGAACAAATAATTCATTCTCTTGACAAGAAAGAAATACCTATGGCTATTTTTGTTGATCTAAGCAAAGCTTTTGATTCCCTTGACCACTGTATACTTTTATATAAACTCAAGCATTATGGAGTGAGGGGTTTACCTTACGATTGGTTCGAGAATTATCTTATTGGCAGTAAACAGTTTACTTGTTTTGACAATGTTAAATCCGAAGTAGAATCCATTACTTGTGGTGTTCCGCAAGGAAGTATTTTGGGACCTTTACTGTTTTTAATATATGTCAATGACATAATCCAATCGTCTAAAGTACTAAATTTTATTCTATATGCAGACGATACGAACATTATTTTGTCTCATACAAATGAAAGGAAATTGGTAGAAATGGCTAATAATGAACTTTTATCTGTTTCAAATTGGCTTAAAGCAAATCGGTTACAAATTAACATGAATAAAACCAAATATATGATATTTCGGTCAGGTAAATTACCCTCTACTTTTAATACAAAAGTTAAGATAGACAATATTGAAATTGAAAAGGCTAATAGCATAAATTTTCTTGGGGTTATTATTGACGAAAGGCTCAATTGGACAGAACATATTAACAATATTCATGGAAAAATAAGTATGTATATTGGCATAATGCGGAAACTGCGTTCCGTTTTACCCCTAAAAACTTTATTCATGCTTTATAATGCCTCTATCTTGCCTTATCTTAATTATTGTAATGTTGTTTGGTCTGGAGCCAGTTCCAACAATCTTAAACGATTATTTGTAATTCAAAAGAAAGCTATTCGAATTTGCACCGATTCCCACTATCTTGCCCATACTTCATCGCTTTTTAAAGAACTAAATACCCTCAAATTTTCTGATACTCTCAATGTAAAACTGGCAATCTTTATGTTCGAATATCTAATAACTCTCTACTACCAACAATTTTTCATAGACTTTCTAAAAATAACATATTAACCCACTCATATGATACAAGAAACAAGGATAAGTTTATTGTGCCATACTGTCGTCTTAATCTAACACAATCTAATTCTGTAACTTATGGATGTGTGAAACTCTGGAATACTCTTGATTGTCATCTTAAAAACATAAAATCGAAAAATGTATTTAAATCTAAGTTTAAAAAATCTATCATAAATGCCTACTAGTTTATATACATATCTTTTTCCCCTCCTCTTTTTGTGTTGTTTTGTTTTGTGTTTTGTTTTGTACTTCCGTTTGCCTGTGTATTTATTTCGTTTTGGTCTACAATCATGATATTTCATTGTATCTATATCGTATGTATTTATATCGTATGTATTTATTAGGCCTGAGTCGAAACGGTTCCCCGACCAGTCCCCGCCCGTCACGCTGAAACCCGGGTTTGAATTTTCGGATTTCGGGTTTTTCCAAACTAATTTTAGCACTAATGTATTGCAATTTAGAACTTTAAACATGCAATTCACAAACTGAATTTCAATTTAATCCAATTATATTTGCTGCAGTAATAAATGGAAATCATTTCAGACGACGATAGGTCTTTTCATGAGTCTAAAAAAATAAGAGCTGCGAGGAAGATTCAAGCTAGGCGCTACCGTGCGCGTTCAGAAATGAAGTCAGAATGGGAGTCACCGGCGCTCAGTGCGCTCGAATACAACCTTATACCATAATACACACAGACGAGGGTCGAATATAACTGATGTGATCGTGCCAAAAGTAAGCTTGAAAACAACCAAAAATACCACGTAAGCGACAACAAAAATACAAAATTTCCGTAAAACAATACTTTTCTTTGGCAAAAAATAGTATGGGTATCCATAATATCTCAAAGAAAAAAAGATGGTGGAGGATTACGAGTACACTTCATATCGAGATGAGGCAGCCATATTTGACACTGTTCTGCGTAGCAAGACCGCAGATGGCAGCAGAGAGGAACAGTTGTGGCTGTTCACCTGATTTAGTGCCCACATTTATTTTCCTCTCTGCTGCCATCTGCGGTCTTGTTAAGCAGAAAAACGTCAAATATGGCTGCCTAATCTCGATATGAAGTGCACTCGCAATCCTCCAACATCTTTTTTTCTATGAAATATTATGGATACCCATACTGTTTGTTGCAAAAGGAAAGAATTATTTTACGGTAATTTTGTATTTTTGTTGTCGCTTACGTGGTATTTTTAGTTGTTTTCAAGCTTACTTTGATCCGATCACATCAGTTATATTCGACCCTCGTCTGTGTGTATTACGGTCTAGGGCTGTATTCGTGCGCACTGGGCACAGGTGACTCACATTCGGACTTCATTTCTGAACGTGCACGGTACCACGAAGCTTGATTTCCTCTTTCAGCCCTCAATTTTAGGTAACAAAGAGACCTTTGGCTGTATTTCTTAATGTTTTATTTTTATTCCGAAATGTTATTTCTCTCGGGAAAAGCATTGTTTTATCGATTTGGATTCAGTAACTGTCCTCTATGCTGCATTTTAGTTTAGCAATTTTACCTTGACTGTTGACTCCCGTCACTACATACAGTATTTTCTGTTGTAGGGAATTCCTGTTCAGGTACCCGGTCCCCGCCTGAAATTTTCGAGTCAAACCCGGGTTTGGAAAAACCCGTGATGACTCAGGCCTAATATTTATATTGTATGTATATTTTTTGTAAGGGGAATCGCTGTTTTTACAGGCCTTTGGCCTTTTAAGCGATTTCCCATGACACAATTTTTATGTAATTATTTATTTGCATTTTATGAAATTAATAAATAAAGTGAATTGAATTGAATTGAATTGAATTGAAATTTGAACACACATGAACACCCATCTTACTTAGATTGAAACTACAATAAGCATACCTTGGCTTGGAGAATGATGGCCATCAAATGTTCTCCAGGATAATGTGGTAACCAACAAGTAAACGGTCATATGTGCTGCACTGGAATTTTGAATAGTCCAGGCTCATCCATTTGGGACTACGGACACCTTAGACTCTTTCTGAATTTAGCCCTGCAAAAAAAAAATGATTGTGAAGATAAATAGTTTTCAGAGGTACATGTACTCAACTATTTCAAAACAACTCATAGCATATGTACATGTACATGTACATGTACATACTACATCAAAATATAAATAAAGAGAAGATCAATAAAAATAACAGCTTTTGCAGGTCTTTCAAGCTCTTCTTAAAAACATAAAAATATGATACTGTACATGTACATGTACATGCTGGTAGAGAACTACACATTTTGCACTAGACATTAATTTTGCTGGTACATGTACATGTAGTTTTGTAAAGCACAGAGATTTGTTTTACATGTGCTACACAAAAATTACTTTTTTTCATTTTTATTAATTTGTTTTTGAGCTATAAATACATGTACCTGTAGGAAATCATCCAAGTAAAATTTTTATCAATCCTAAAACTTTGATATACATGTATTTCCGCAATTGCTGTATCTTTGTTAACTACCCCTTGTCCCTATTACAACCACAGCCACCACCATCAATCCATTATCAATTCATTCTCCTCATCATTGTCATTATCCTCCTCCTCATCATCACCAACATCGTTACCATCCTCATCTACCTAATTGGCATTCTTGTCATCAACATCATCTTCGTCATTATCTCAACCATCAACATCATCATCACCACTCCCACCATCATCAGCATCACTACTCTCACCATAATCACTATCATCGTCAGCAATATCCTCATCAACATCATAATCATTATTAACTCACCATCATCACCATCACCACAATCCTCGTCATCATCATTATTCTCTACCTCCTCCTCCTCCCCATCATCATTACTCATATCAAAACCATCCTTATCATCACCATCTTCTTCATCATCATTATGACCACCATTAACATCACCAAAACCATTATCGTCATCATCACCACTGTCATCATCCTTATTATCTTTATAATCAGCCTTATCCTCCTCCTCCTCATAACAATCACCATTACCACCCTCATCATCATCTTCATCATCTCATCATCATCACCACCCCCATCATCATCTTCATCATCATCGTCATCATCATCACCACCCTCATCTTCATCATCATCTTCATCATCATCATCATCACCACCATCATCATCATCATCATCTTCATCATCATCGTCATCATCATCATCACCACCCCCATCATCTTCATCATCATCATCATCACCACCCTCATCATCATCTTCATCATCATCATCATCATCACCACCCTCATCATCATCTTCATTGTCATCATCACCACCCTCATCATCATCATCTTCATCATCGTCATCATCATCACCACCCTCATCATCGTCATCATCTTCATCATCATCACCACCCCCATCATCATCTTCATCATCATCGTCGTCATCATCACCACCCTCATCTTCATCATCATCTTCATCATCATCATCACCACCATCATCATCATCATCTTCATCGTCATCATCATCATCACCACCCCCATCATCTTCATCATCATCGTCATCATCATCACCACCCTCATCATCTTCATCATCATCTTCATCATCATCATCACCACCCTCATCATCTTCATTGTCATCATCATCACCACCCTCATCATCATCATCTTCATCATCGTCATCATCACCACCCTCATCATCGTCATCATCTTCATCATCATCACCACCCCCATCATCATCTTCATCATCATCATCATCACCACCCTCATCATCACCACCCTCATCATCATCTTCATCATCGTCATCATCATCACCACCCTCATCATCATCACCACCCTCATCATCATCATCATCTTCATCATCATCTGTGTCAACCCTCAACTGGTTAGCCAACACTGTAAGAGTTACATACATGTATTACCACAGTTTCCACCACAGACTATCCTTAGTCTGCATCTTCAGTGAGGAAGCATCCCCGAAGAACATTTCTTAAATCTGACCTCACAACTTTCATCCTGGTTGAAGTCATGCTACCCTTCTTCAGAAAAATTATGCTAATCTTGGATCAGGGTCTAAAACAAGTAGAAACAAAAATCAGTGTCATGACCTCACATTAATTACCTCATTCCCTTGACAAGGTACAATGAAGTGGCACTCACTTTGGTTTCTCCCTATCTTAAATTTCAAAGATTTCTCTTTGCAGCTTTTTGAAAATTGGGATCAATATTGATTGATACTTATTTTTAATTTCACTTCATTTTTATTTTTTTTTTGAGGGGTGGGGATGGGGGGGGGGGGGTCATTTTGTGTATGGAGAATACAGAAGCAAGTCATCCACAAATCACTGGTCGATGTTATGATTCACATACTTGTAAAGCAGGCAATTTTTTTAAAGTGATCTACACTAGAGGTTATCATTTTACAGGGTGTACTTGAATGAAGTGCACATTACACATGCACTTGACATACATGTACATGTAATAACAGACAACATGCGAGGCACACTTACACACATTAATGTAAATTTTTGGCGCGTGCCATGGAAAGGCGCACTTGAGTTCACGAGACCAGAAGCTTGTTAGCTATACCATCTGTAGCTCGCACATCACTTACACGTACTTCTTCGCCATTTTCTCTCACTGCTGGCTGGAACTCGTTTGAGCTATTTGGATCTACCTATACTTTTGATTTAATACTTCATCAAATAAGGAAATATCCATATCAAACAAGGTAAGCATTTGATAAGTATAAACATGAATGATTATGTGCCTGTGTTGTTGCACATGTACATGCACTACTATTCAGAGTCACAAGGATATTACATGTAATGATAAAGTTTGGGAGGGTCTAGGCTACTAGGAGACCTAAGGGAAAACCAATGTACATGTAGAATAGAATGTGATGATGATGAAAGGTCAGATTGAAGATGACGTGTAAAATTTTGATAACCAAATAGAGAATATTTGAAATAAAGTTTTTTACCTCGAACTTTGACAAGGTCGTTTCAATTAGTATGCACACAAGTCATGTAAAGAAGTTCATTATACATGTACATGTATAATCTATCTGCACTCGAGTTGAGGCTGTGTGCATGTACATGTATCATACAAAGCTGCCACGGCTGAGTATAATAGGTCCACACAGCCTCAATGAGAGCTGATACGTGTAGATCCTGTAATGAAGGACTGAAGACATGCATTATTTGTTTTATACAACAAAACTCCTAGATCCTTGATTTAAAAAAGGAGTCGTTTTAAGATTGATATTATTATCAACGGCAAATAAATCCCAAGTTTAGTAGGCTTACTTACATGTAGTATAAGCAAGCTTACATGTACATGTACCTATGTACATCTGCTGCATATCATGTACTTAAAATAACTGGATAGTACTGGAAACTCTTGAACACTTTTTAATCTTAAAAAAATATATGATATTCTCAATAAATGAATGACACACAACTGTGATAGATCAATTATTTGATTAGGATCTAGGAGTGAGTTGTATAAAAGACATCATATTCACCCAAAGGCACTATTATTGATGCATCTGTGTTGGTGTGTTGGTGATCTCTACTCAAAGTTGTAGAAAGTTATTGAGAGGACAATGCTTTTCATGGAGAGTTAAGTGATCTTTGACCTTTGAACTCAGGGTAAATTCAAATCACATTTGAACTTAATTGACAAGTAGGCCTTAAAGAGCTAGAGATGCACCTGTGGTATGACTTTTGGAGATCCTACCGCAAAGTTGTAGTTGAGTTGAGAGTACAGTGCTTACACAGAAGGACGCATGGACAGACAGATGGACCGCATTTCTCAGTCTTCGGTTGGGGAAACAGGGATGATTGGGCTGATGATGTATTCTTTTCCTCTCCCTGCACAGCGTTCCTTCTTCTAAAAAGGATTGGGCTAAGAATGACAATAATTCCATAAAATCAAAGTTTATTTCACAATATGTCAATACAAAGATTTTTTTGGCACATTAAAGACAGAGAAGGGAGCAGTGAAAAAAATAAGCGAGGGCTAAAGACGATTAGCCCCCGAAACTCTTGAAAAGGCCACTGTAAATGAAAAAAGAGCCATCATCAATTAATATTTCTGCCAATGGGTCGTAGTGCATTAAAATCTCTGAACACAATAGGTGGACTTCTAATAGCCCTCTCGAAAGAAATTTTAATATTTACACTGGAGGGGAGGTATGCGTCTCAAGGTTTTCAAGGTTGTTGTGTCTATCCATTGTTGCCTTGTGGCAAAGAAGACACGCGTGTTGTAGCACATACTGCCGCCCCTACACATATTGTTGCCATTGACAATCTGTGCAGAATTTTTCAAAACCACGCTGCACAGATTTTCACCACTTACATAGATTGACGTCGGCGTCAATCTGTGCACGGGGCTGCCAGTCACCAATGAGCAAGTCACCATTTGCCACGTTCAGAGTATTTTCTTGATCTTTGTCATTACACAAATCAGACATAATTTGTTGAAACATAATTTTCCTGTTCTGTTCTTAGCTTGAAATGGTAAGGCCATGAACTCACTTGATTTTTTTTTTTTTTTTTTTGGTAACAGATCATTTCATCAAGTGATCTGTTCCTCAGTGTGTTTCTTTGTACCAATAAGATACCCTTGGTGTAGAAGTCATTTTTAGTGCATGGGCTAAGATCATACTAAAGTAAAAAAAAAAAAAAAACCTATGGGGGGGGGGGGGGTGACATGTTTGTCCTCCATAATTTCGTGGGGGAATTGTTTTGATTGTTTATTTTGCTCTTGGGTCAACTAGGATGGGGGCATAGCCCCCTTTGCCCCCCTGGCTACGTCTATAGTTGCAAATACCCTCTTCAGATAAACCTTCCTTCATGTAACTTACAATGAATAGAAATGTCTATTTGTCTCAATGGAGAGGTAAAAGAGTACTTTTACTAACTGTTAAAGGGCAGAAGAGTATACTTGCATAAATTCTGCACTATGTGAATCAACCACAACATCATCATAATCAGCATCATCATCATTATCTGCTTTGGAAAACAGTAACTGGCGACAATCTGTTCAGTTAGGTTTTGATTTCCCTGCATTTAATGTCGCCAGCAGGAGAAAAATAGGATACAGCACAAGCAGCATAGATTGACGCCGATGACAACCTGTGTAAGCGGCGACAATCCGTGTAGCTTGTTTTTGAAAAATTCTGCACAGATTGTCGGCGACGACGATCTGTGCAGCGGCGACAATCTGTGCTGTAACACACGCGATTTGCTTTTCCTATCGGCATTCCTCACAGCATGTGCACATCATTCATGCAACTACCGGCTCTACAGCAATAATCCAGTCATAACGCACTCAAAAGAGTGATCAGCACGGATCATTGCATCATAAAAAGTGCATCAAAAAGTGAGTATATCAATAACATTTTCATTGAAATTACATATACTAAGGATTTGGGATGTTATAAAAAGATTGTAATCATGTTATTATAGAACAATCTTGATTCAAGTTGAGAAGCCAAACTTGCCTTCCAGAGGTTAATTGCACGCCGTGAGCAGCGGGCTATTGTAAGCCCATTTTCCGCCTATTGCTATCCAGTAATCACGTCGGTAGTAATGATCAAGAAAGATGAATGACTCTGCAAATGTTCAGTTCTATGTAATTACATGTATGATCGAAAGTGGATACTCTTCTCTTTTGATGTTAAATTTTATCAATTACATAGGATATTTGTTTAATTTGTGAATATCAGAACTTATGTCACCACACCTTATTCTACATGCATCTCAATGACATGTATCTACTCTGTATTTCATGTAAAAATCTTTTGATTACTTGTGAATTTCGGCACACAAAAACTAACCAAACATGTTATATAACAGATCCTATTCAACGATCATAACATCAAATCAAGATAAAGATGTGTATGAGAGTCATTTTTAGTCACAAGTGTAAGCAAACATTACCTTCCTGATTCTAAAAACCTACTAAAAGCAGACAAGTATTAAAACCCTAATAAAATCATTCTGTTTATCAGCAAAGAATGTAACTTGCAATGACAACCTTGAATTGCAAATGAAATACTGACAAACAAATCAATGGTGGTTAATTACAGATGTACACTGATTTAAATGAGCAGTGAAGGATCCTCAATGTGAGGAACTTAACTTTGCAGAAAATTTGTACCAATATCCTTATTATTACAGATTTGCATTATTCACATGATTATCTACACATGTACATGTAGGTGATTTTGAAATTTTGATTGTCCAAGATCAAACTCTAAATGCAAAACACTATTTCCGACTTAAGCTAAGCAAAAGAGTCAGTAGTTGAATGCTAAAGGCATACATGTAGTTGTTGGTAATAGCGAAGTGTCTGGTGTATATGTAAATCTGACAGTTTCAGTAATACTCTGTATATCAATGTAGGAGAGGTATTTACTAGCTCTACATGTATGTCCTAATAACATGATATCTCTAAGTAAAAAACATAATCATTTTCAACAATTGCCCATTTTGCATTCTGGATGCATACATGTACATGTCTTTATGCTAAGCTCCCTTACAATTTGGTACAATTTACACAGAATGGCCCAAGACAACATTACTGCTATGCCAGTCAAGAGATCTACTGTTCTTATAGAGGGCTTACCTAACAGGAATACCCAAGAGCCTGATGATGTCGATCTTTCTGGAGTTGCAGCTTTGACATTTAAGGATGCACAGGAAGAGGACGAGGAAAAATCGAATGCAGAGGAAATCCACAGGTACATTGATTAAGATTTAGTTCAAATTCATCTTCTGATTTTCAATTTGAATTCGCTCTATAATAAAGGGAAAATCAACTCTGGCATTAAGTTGGCCTAAACAAAAGCATAAAAACAAGAGAAGAAGATTGGCGAAAGTCTGAGGAAAATCAGATAAAGGATAGAAAGATACAAATCTGTAAAGTTGTAACCAATCAAATGCAAAGTGGCAAAATCTGTAATGCACATGTACCTTTTGAGAGTCTCTCCCAATTGTTCTGTACTAAAAAATCCCATTTTTTTGTGAAGAAAATATATAATTATACCTGCACCTTATTATATGACTGGACAAATGTTTTTGCACATCCCTCTATAGAACACATCTATTTCTTCATCAACAACCACGAAAATTAGAATTATAAAATTTTCAGTACAAAATACATGTAAACAGGAGAAGTGCTCAAAAGGTACCTTACAGAGTAGTCACTTAATGTTTGTTCAAAACATGTATGCAGCAGTAAACCACCTAAAACACCCCCCAAAACGTGTTTTTTTTTTAAAGCATACCGCGCTTCACATTTCTGTATCTTATAACATACAGCTAAGACCCCGTTCTCACTCACTTTGAAAGTGGACTTTTGGAGCGGTCTATCTAAGACCCGTTCCTCAGGAACGGTTCTTAGGTGAGTGTGAACGGTCAAAGTGGTCCAGGAAGTGGTCTTCTGGACCGCTCCAGAAGACCACCTCGGGGAGGTGGTCTTGAGGAACGGGTCTTATTAAGTGCGGTATGGACCGCTCTAAACGTGCAATGTGAACGAAAGCGTACTTCAACCGGAAGTGAGCCAGTGACGTTCCGCGCACAAAACAAAGCAAAAGCAATCGATCGGGCAGCCGGCAGGCACGCTACGGTACATCAGTTTGTATTCCGCGCGAAAAATTTGACCCGCTGAACTGAGCTGCCATAGCAACAAGGCCACTTTGAATCGTGGAGCGGTTTGAGCGAGAAAAACTGCTCGGAGTGTGAACGCTAGCAAACCGTTCCTCAAGACCCGTTCCTCTGGAGCGGTCTAACTAAGACCACTTTCAAAAGTGAGTGAGAACGGGGTCTAAGTGAGTACGCGTAGGACCTTTGTTGTATCATACATCCCCACTTTCCATTCATTTAATACACAACAAGTGAATGAGTAAATTACGCAATGCGTAATAAATGTCCCCGCCGGAAGTGCAGATCTGTGGAAATTAACTAGCCTGAACCTTAAAACTTCAGTGAAAAACTTTAGTGAATAAAAAAATAATGTTACTGCATGCAAAAGAAGAGAATACCAACAATGCACGTATACAACTGAAATATAAAACATGAAAACATTATGAACCTTCAGCCATTTTGAATAAATTTGCAAAAATTTGCATGAATAATGAATTTCAAAATTCTGTGTAGAAGTTTGGAAGCCCCCACCCAGCCCTATCAGATAAAACAATCGGAATCAAAATCCGATGTGAAATAGAGGAGAAGTAGCATTTTACGTCAATTTTGAATAAATTTGCATAAATTTGCATAATTAATGAATTTCAAAATTCTGTGTAGAAGTTTGGAAGCCCCCACCCAGCCCTATCAGATAAAACAATCGGAATCAAAATCCGATGTGAAATAGAGGAGAAGTAGCATTTTTCGTCAATTTTGAATAAATTTGCATAAATTTGCATAATTAATGAATTTCAAAATTCTGTGTAGAAGTTTGGAAGCCCCCACCCAGCCCTATCAGATAAAACAATCGGAATCAAAATCCGATGTGAAATAGAGGAGAAGTAGCATTTTTCGTCGATTTTGAATAAACTTGCATAAATTTGCATAATTAATGAATTTCAAAATTCTGTGTAGAAGTTTGGAAGCCCCCACCCAGCCCTATCAGATAAAACAATCGGAATCAAAATCCGATGTGAAATAGAGGAGAAGTAGCATTTTTCGTCGATTTTGAATAAACTTGCATAAATTTGCATAATTAATGAATTTCAAAATTCTGTGTAGAAGTTTGGAAGCCCCCACCCAGCCCTATCAGATAAAACAATCGGAATCAAAATCGGCCAAGAAATGACGGAGAAGTAGCATTTTCTAACATTTGAGCACAGACGGACAGACGGACGGACGGACGGACGGACACACACACACACACACGTACGGAGCCCGTTTCATAGTCCCCTCGCGAACTTCGTTCGGCGGGGACAAAAATGAATGAGCCTTTAGCATTTGACCATTCAAAGCTTTAAAAAATTTCTTATTTAATTGTCAATAATTGTAATTTAAGAAAATCATATTCATTGATATACTATTTGACTTTTTGAACAAAAAAAAAGAAGCTTATTGAAAGTAAATTAATGTGCAAAATGTTTTCATTAACTTTAAGAACAATTAGTCTGAAAATTAATCAATTCTTTTTCCATTCTTAAGTATATTATATTTTTATGGATTTCTTATGAATACTCGTAATTCTATTATTTTCAATCTTTATTCATTTCTTTGATTTTTGAGAATGAGGCTTTCATCGGAATTAATATTCAGACAAAACAGATTACAATGAACTATTACTTCAAGAATAATAACTGATTTGCAAAGTTTTCCATTTGTTTTCTACATATGAGGTCATAACAGGTCACTCAACTTTGCAACACTATGCACATTTCTGTGAAATTGGTGTCAAAAGATGCATAAGACTTGAAAGAAAAACAAGTTGTAAAATTCTTTTCGTGTTGCAAAGTAACAGCAAAGTATCTCGTGGGGGGAGGGGGCATCATGCCAACCTCAGTCTTTTGAGGGTTATATACACAGTATTTTCAAAACCTGATTTCTTTTTTACTTACAAATTGGTACACTTCATACAGAAAGGTGCATGACAACATTACTGCCATGACAGTCCAGAGATCTGCTGTTCTAACACACAATTTAGATGTATCCAACAGTAATATCCAGGATCCTGATGATGTCAATGATAACATTTCGGGAGTTTCATCGTGGACATTCAAGGATATAGCTGATGCACAGGAAATATCTGAGGGAGAAGACAAATCAAATGCAGAGGAAATCCAAAGGTACATGTACATTGATTTGGTTTCAATTCATCTTCATTTAGTTTTGAACGGTGAACAGCTACAATACAGAAAACCTGAAAAGATTTGTAAAAGCAACAATGCTGAAAGTAAAGTCAGGGTTAAACATTTTGTCTTTCAAGAAGACAAAAACCATTACAAGGGGCTAAGGCAAAGCAGAGCAAAGTGAAGGAAATGGAGTGGCCTTCACAAGCCCCTTATGGACAGGACTTCCAATGCTTGTTCATTATAAAAGCCTCTAAAGGTGACGGAATTGCATCCCATTCAAATCAAATGTACATGTAGTTGACTGTCTGGGATTTGTTGTCACTCCAAGACATACATACAATATAAAATTTCTTGCAGAAAATTTAGCTGGTTATAGTTCTTTTTCAATTCAATTCAGAATATGTAAAATTTAAGTAAACTAAAAAAATTTGGAATGAGATGACTCCTTAGCTTTTGAAATAAAGTTTGTAGCTTACAGTCCCCCGTCATCTTTAATCCTTGCTACAGTATGTCTAGTATCAGCATGCCATATCAGGGTCTGATACGAGAAAAAGAAACCATCAAGCCACTCCACAGAGATGCGACAACAGTCAACTTACCAATCTCAGTAGATGAGAAAGCACCAGGCCATCCTACTGATTTGAAGGATGCCTCTAACTCCAGAGATCAACCTGTGCCTTGTAATAGTCCGCATGATGAAGCGAACAGGTAAATTGATTATTCTGGTGGTTATCAAGTCAAAGAATTGTTGAAAACAGGGTTGGTAATCTTTATTATTTTAAATCGCAAGTTCAATTGATGATTTCCTAATTACTTATATCTCTTGAAAGCACCAATTCTTTTTTTTTTCTTCAAATTATTCTATTTTAGATCAGTGATCATAATCAGCATGATTTTGATCCTTTTAAAAGTTGAAACTTTTGAAAAATGCATTTATATGTATGACATTCATCTTCGATTCAGTCTGCACATAGATCTGTAAAAAAAAGAATCATTAGAAAAAAACATTTCAAACAAAATCTTAGAATAAAAAGATTTATTTTCATTGTTAGATAATTTTTGCCAACTTGTCAGCAAGTTGATAAGACCCCCCCCCCCCCCCAACTCATCTCATTTCATCAAAAATGGACAAGGAATGCCCCTGCCCTGCTAACACCCAAGTGACAAGACTTTATTACCATCACAAAGGAAAATGCAATGCATTGTTTAAATGGATCACTGGGTCTGATTTCCTATTCTCTTCATTTTTTGCAGGAGAATGTATGATGGTCTTGGAAAAAATAGCAAGCTCACCACACCACTCCAAAGAGATGCCAAAGATGATCTTCCTCTTCCAGTCCAGACTGAAACTTCACATGAAGACACCTAGACCTTGGAAATGGACCCTTTCCACATCTACATGTACCGCTACCTGTCAAAGAGAGGGAGGAATAGCAGTAGATTAACCCTTTCAGGACAGGGATTATTTAAGGGCTAAATTGATCACATTTTGTTCTTCAAATTGGCAACAATAATATTTTTCTTTTAGTGCTACATGGTTCAAATAAGGTGTATTATCTTTGAAAACAATATACATAGTTAGAAATTTGTTGAATAGTTGAAAGAAATTGCCAATTTTGATGAAAAACAATGATTTTAAACCTCTCAATGTGTTGCCAATTTAAGGATCTCATAGCTTATTCTTGTTTTTAAAATTCCTGGCATCAAACCCAATATGGTCATGCAATAAAAATGGACATAGTGTGTGCAGAAATTTTTGCTCTTTCTACTCGTGTATCTGGAATATTTTTTAGGGCTCTGGATCAAAAGTTATTGAGCCAAACCACAAAATGTGGTCAATTGTCTCGAAAGGGTTAAGACAGGCAGTAAAGTACATGTATGTCCCAGAAAAAAATTACAATCCATTACCCATTTGAAAGGAGTGTGGAATTGGTCATTGTGCTTTGAGCATCTCCCCTGTGTCCAATCTTGGATGGAAGGGACTTATGACATAGTTTACGAAAGTCCCTATTTCTTTGTGACTACTGAACCAAAATTGTATGGGGTTTTCACTGAGATACAGGTAATTAGCTATAGTTTCACAATCCTGAACCATATTCAGAATAGTTCACAGAAAGCTATTTATGCTGAAAGTCTGATTGTAATTTTTTTTTTGGGGGGGACATACTGTATTATTGAAGAAAGTGATCATATGTCAGTATCAACTTTCATAGTGCTCAATGTTTGTCAAATCTGAAGATTTGTGCTGTAATACTCATGGCAGTGAAATGGTGCCTTCTACATTCTTCCTTTTCAATACCCTGGAGCATTTCAGTGCCTTTTTATATTATGTCATTGTACATTGGTAAAGTACATGTATTTTGCATCATAACAAGTGTACAAGTCATATTTCATACATGGCTGACCGTGGCAGTACTAGTTAAAAGCTAATCTTCAGTTCTGATATTGGACTTGCATTTCAAGTGAAACTACATGTAGATTGAATTGATTCTGAATTAATGGGGTGTTTGAACTAGCAATGCCAAATAAACTAGCAAAAACTTGCAGGAATCGTATTCATTGAAATACAAAACTGTCAGTAGCACATAGAGACTACTTGTCTAGGTAGGTTGGGACTACAATGTATGTTATAATGTGATTTCCCAATCTCAGTTTAAACATTCTGGAACATACTTTTATCATTTATTTTCAGTCTTAATTTCTTTCAGTGTAAATTCTATTTGATTTTGTGAAAATTTATTTCCCCCCATTACCAGAACTCAAAATTATCTTTAAAAGATAATTTGTGGTTATCCTCTATGTATACTGCAGCCTGCGAGGGAAAATTCCTTTCCAATTGGTGCTTATATGTTGGGTATTGAATCAAAGATGTACCTATGTTTTTGGTGCTACATGTACCTATCACACTATGCACTGAACTTGCAATCTTGATTCTTGTCCATTTTATATCTAAGATTGTATTTGACAAAAGTACAATTTGTTATGAACATCAAAATTTCAAAACTGGCACCTAAACATAGGACATCAAATTTGTAGCTTATGTCATTTACATAATGTGCAGAAGTAAGTCAAAACAGAATACTACATATTTTCTAAGTAGAGACAATGGCTGATATGCTTTAAAAGGCTGTTTGGGGCAATGTATGCCCCGACCTTAAAATGTATGCAGGTCAACAATAAGTTTCTATATAATAAAAGTGAAACTGAAAATAAATACGAAATGGAAAGACCATTGTCCTTTGTTTGAAATTGCTAAGAGTCCGGAAAGGTAGTTTAGTTCAGGAATTTAACAGGTAGAAATGCTATTTACTGCACATAATAGGGCAGGGTTCTCATCATTGAATAACACTCTTGATGTTAATTGCACCAAGCATGATGGACTTAAGAAAATTGGCAAGAGATGGTCAAACCATTGCCCCTTAATCCTTTAATAGACTGCCCCTTAACCCATACTGTACTGCCCCTAATACTAGACTGCCTCTTAACCCTTACTGCACTGCCTCTTAACCCTTACTGTACCCTAGACAAATTTTGCCGCGCATTTCAAACTGTTGCAATTAATGCCCCATAACTTTCAGACTTTTTTTCTTTCAAGTCTTGCACATCTTTTGAAACCAAGTTTTAAAAAATTGGTCATACCGTTACCGAGTCATGTGACCTTTTATGACCTCATGTCTGCTCGAAAACGGAGAATTTCTGAGTTTTGTGTACAAAAGGAATGGGAAACATGTTCCCACTTGTTCCCATCAAGTTCCTCCTTTATCACCTATGATTTCTTCATTAAGCTGTAATTATCATTTATTCTAACTGAATATTGGTTCATATAACACTCTGAAACAGCAGACTTAAAAAAACAATAAAAATTTTAAAGTTGAAAAACAAAGCAATATATAAGAAATTTGTAAAACAATAGAATACATAAGAATTGAAATCACTTTTAATTTTTTTTCTTCTGTAATAGTGTTTTTAAGGTTTAGAGAGAACTTCTTGCATTAAAAATTTATCTCCAAGGCCCGTTTTATACTTGATTATCAATCGAAATGTATATTCATGTGTATAATTTGCGTAAATCATATCAAACGAAAAAAATATAAATATACATAAAAATAACAATGGATTTATATTCTTTAAGCGATACTCGAGGTCCGTGCAAAATTTTGCGGCGATCGGTCATGTCGTGGCCGAGATCAGAAGGGGGGGGGGGGGGGGGGAGGGGTTGCCTCCGAGGCCCCCCCCCCCCCCCCCCCCCCCCCCGGTCAAGGAGAAGCTTGAAATAGCCCAGTACAGCAGAAAGGGTTAAGACATATAACAAGTACTTCTGATTCACATATTTGTGTTTCACCTGAACACATAATTAAAATCAGACTATTAAGCGATCCTATCACGAGAGTGGTGTTTAACCTCCAACCCACAAATACCACAGAAGCGTGCCTGGAATGACATCACATACGTGGGCGTCTACTACTGTTTCCTAGGAAACTAAACTACATGTAGGCTAGGATATCCCACTCCTTGCCCGTGACATGTGAAAGGCTCGTGCATTGTCTCTGCTGGTACATGTGATACACAGTCACGAGACATACGTGTATACATTCACAACCAACCCAGAGTCAGAGGGATATTAAAGGCACTCACTCTTAAATGCATGGCTAAAATCATTTTCCATCCAAAAGTTTTCTACAGGTACTACAATGTTAGTTTGAGAAGGTACTTGAGGTTTAAAGTGGATAATTCACAAAAATATTATTTGTATATCAGAGGAAAGAAAATCATTAAGTGCTGCAAAGCCACAAGGACTATACACTGTATATAAACGGTATACAAATAGCTAATAAAGCATAAAGCATACTCATCAAGTTAATAGACAATAAGTAGGTTTATTAATAAGGCATAGCTATCACTAGGGTGATTGGATATTGAAATACATCATGTCAAGTGAGTGTGAAAATGCATATTTAAACAGAATATATGTTCTCAAAATTCTTCAGTAGGCTAGTAATAATATAAATGGAGACTAAAAAGCTCCCTTTGTGCATCTACATTATATATCTCTCTCTCTCTCTCTCTCTCTCTCTCTCCCTTATTCCCTCCATGCCTCTCTTTGCCTCCTATTTCCATCATTGTTTCAACTTGCACGACTCTTTATTTGCGATCCACTCATTCCACTGTCATTGCCACATTCTGAACTTTCGCCTTAGTCGAGTCATCATCCTATCGTCTGTTGAGAGCCAGAAGGGCAGTAACTCTGGGTTGAAGTACATGAGTTAACCCTTCTCGCTCTCAACAGACGCCATCTTCCTTTTCCTTCTCCTTCTCCCACTCCTTCCTTTCCCATCTATTACCTCCCCCATTAAATATACTCCATCCTCCTCTTCTTTTTCTCCCTATTTAGTTTAAGGGCATTTCTGAACAGTGAACTCCTTGTCAAGAACAAATTTGGATGGATTTGGTGACCTGTATTATGATGGGACTATTAAACCCCCTTTCGTGGTCAATAAGAGAATGTTAATTCACAAAAAAAATACAGTCTGGGTATACTGGCTCATAAGCTTTAACTTCTCACACATTCAGAAGAGGCATCATAGAACACTTCTAAGAAAAAACATACGGTACCTCGTAAAACCTACAATATTGACCTTGTAAGTTGTAACAAAATCGTTTCCTGGTTGACAAGTTTGTTAACCTCACATTACCCCATCCTAACTTATGCACATTGTGTGTGTGTTATATTAAACGGCTGTGTGAATACAAAGTTCTATTGTGACATGGATAAGCATGCAGCACAAAAGACAAACCAATAAAAAAAACAATGATGCCCCTGAGGGTAAATCCATCCACGTGGGCATCACCTAAAAAGTACTCTCTTTATACATGACTTCTGGGATCGCATGTTTGATCATTGATGTTGCAAGCCTCACATATTCTACACATTTGTATTAAACTGGTTGGCGCATTGTGCAAAGAATGTGTACTGGTATGGTGTCATGACAACCATCCAGGTAAGGTAATATAGTCTACATTTGTAGACAATATAATCCAAACTTGTCTTTTGGCTAATGGCTACAAGTACAATTTGGCTACTGAAATAAGAATCTTTTACCACTACAATGCACAAAAAATTAAGACTACATGAGTATCACATGAGCCACAAAGTCTTGATGTGCAAAAAATAAATGTGCTCCAAATGCCTTTTCAATATGAAAATATATAATGGCTAAAGTACTGCTGGCTGAAACACATAAACAGCGTGAAATTTAAAAAAAAATAAGTGTCTCCTAATACAGTAATTAGGTAGAGTTATTGTGGAAGGGGAGGGGGGTTAAGGGCCACTTATTACATTTCATAATGCCTATGTAGTGGAAATAGGTTGTATGACACATGTTACAGACACAATTGCTCTGCATTAAATATCCTACACTAACCAAATTCTAAACGTCGTCCCTCGACCTAATACTAAATCTAACCCTAAACATGACCTAAAGCCCAACTGCATCCATAACCCTATATAGTCTGGGAGCCTGTCCCGAAATAGTCGACCCATTTTACAAATGAGATTTGACCCCTTAAAGTTCCTTAGACTATCCATGTCATTCACAAAAAGCTTGTCAGCTGGAACAAAGCCGTCGGGTTAGGCCCCCAGAGCCCCCAAAAGGGGCCCCACAGTCGGGTCGATTTCAACCCATCTAACATATGTGCCAAACTTTGTCACAATTAAGGTGTATGACCATTACCAAAACACCAAAACTGACAAAATTTTCTGTCGGGATGGGTTGTCAGACGGCCCCTAAAAATTGGGGAAAATTTTTCTCCTTAAGGCCCATGGACCAAATTTTGTCAGAAGGAAGAGTTATGGGTGTACATTACAAAAATATAAAAACTTACAAAAAATTTCCATCAGGAAGGGGGTGTAACACGCCCCTGAAAAAAAACATCATTATTAGGCTTTACAACCTTAATAACTCCAAAGTGTCTCATTCAATTCATGTCAAATTTACCTAGTGCAATCTTGAGTATTGTATCTTTATTTTTTTTTGGGGGGGGGGTGAAATTTGGTGTCAAATGATCATTTCAATAATAATTTATTAAATTGTAAAAAATTGTATTGCTTTTTTCAAAAGTAGTCAAATGATATTGTCAGGATTATGTAAACACACCCATTGTCCATCTGCACCTGTTTGCTGCTACAGTAGGTTGGGAAAGACAAAATGTTTTACCAACCTAACAATGCCTAATACATGCAATTCACATTCTGATTTCTGACTATTGAAAAAGAATAGCTTTTTACAGGTGAATGCAAGCGTGTTACTAGGGAAATCTGTATAAATTTGAATACATATTGAAAATGGCCTATTATGGGAAGGGAAGACTTTCCAATACAAGTAGCAAGCCCAAGATTGCTAATTGCTTATGCTCTCGCACCCTCCCTCTCTCTCTCTCTCGCTCATTCTTTCTCTTTCTCTTTCTCTCATTCCCCCTCCCCCTCTTCTTCCCTAAGGCTGATTCTACAGGATTGCATACTAAATATACCCCTTCACCGGCCATACCATGCATCTTAGCAGCTTTTCATCAGTAGGCCTACATAATGTGCAGCGTCGGAAATACACGGGGGCGACGGGCGATTTCGCCCTCATCGGCCCCCATATCACCCCAATAAATGCTGGAAAACCTGTATTTGGGGGCGACCGTTTTCATATGAGTCGCCCCCAACAATGATTCGAAAGAAAATCACTATTATGCTCAAAAAGCAGCTAAATTCAACCTTTTATCTCGTTGTTGATTCGGAGCTTAGTACATCGCGAATGTGTAGCATCGTGAGCGCTAGACCAAATTATAGCCAGATATCGACACGGAAACTGAAGATAGCGCTTTTTTCACGCATACTACAGTAACTACCCGCATTCTATATCAGGGTTGTGTAAATTCATCGACAGCTTCATTTCACTTAGTCTTTGCGCGACACCTTTTGTGAAAATTTCCTTTCCGAAACGCAATATCACTCTTACAATGATAGGTCTAAAATTACCATCATCCGTTTAATGAGACTATCACTAGATCTACACCGGATACACCACACAGAGATATTGTCCCTTACCACATTAAGCCCGTAGTCACCTCAAAAAATCAATCTGTAAAGCCAAAGCCTGCCTAAAAAATGCGGAATTAGTGCCCTTTTTTCAGAGCACGCACCGCTTAAGTCGTGTTGTGAGAAACAGAGTCACCGAAAACGCTCTACAAATCAAGAAATTGGGGATTTATGACGTTTTTTTTTTACTTATTGTGCGCGAGATCGATGCTCATCGAGTGTGATGGAATCCGCAAAAAACAAATTGGAAAAGAAAAATTGCCCGGAACTGTGCCCATTCACAGTATATATGTACGTACGTACGTCCAAGCGGATTTAGGAGTATTATGTGCGAGAGAAAAAAAAAGACACCCACCAAGCCTGCCTTTTCGCATAAAATAAACATCTACGCGGGAAATACGCCTAATGACAGCAAATTCGGGTGAAATTGACCTATTGTTGAATTGACCTATTGTTGATTTATTCCTTCAAATTTTTGAGAGAGAAAAATAAAATCTGATGGGGGGGGGGGGGTGAAGTTAAAATTGTAAAAATCTATATTTTAAAATTAAATTGGGCAGTATGACATAAAGTAAACCTGTGCATGAGATAGTATGATTAGTATTTAGTACCAATGTAACAGCAATCGCAATATCACAAAAAACCCAAATTGATAACCAGTCTGCACTTTCCATTAAAATGGTAGCCCCAATAATATAAGAAATAGCCCCATAAAATTCAAAAGTAGCCCCAAGGCAAAAAAAAAAGTAGCCCCTAAAAAAAAAAAAATTATTTCCTAGGCCGATAATGTGGCCTCCTGTATCAAAGTAAAGGCTTGGAGACTTCCTCGTCACAATCTGCTACAAAACTTACCTTGGCTTGGACAATGACGACCACTTTTCTCGAAATTCTCCTCCAGGATGGCGATATGAAACCAGTAAATGTCATATTGCACTGGAAATCAATCTGTAGACAGAGTACATGTAGCTTACATATAGATTCATCCTCTACTGACTGTTGAAACCATGAACTTGTCCAAGTTCTCTCTCTGCAACAAAATACAGTTATATTGATAAAATGAAAGTTATACATCCATTTTGTGCCCATAGGCATATGAACCAACAGGAGAAATATAATAGATAATGCACATTATATAACTAATAATCATCCAGAATATTATAGTGAAGCATTAAAATTTGCATTGAATGTAAATTACATTGGATTCGGATAAGACTGCGTGTCACCAAAGTTGATTAATTGTGGTTACAACTACAATTGTTGCAAAAATCCTGTGTCACTGACATCTTCTTCATATCACATGTAGTGTATCAATCATAATAATAATAATAATAATTTTTACAAACGCAGCCAATTAGAAATGTTAATTTTAGGGAAAGTCCAAGGCAGTTGGTCATTCTGATGCCCCTTAATATGTTACCAAGTACTACAGAATTAAGAACATGATAAACATTAAAACTATTGTTTTCTTGCTTTTTTGGTCTCATCCTAGCTACAATGTACAGTAGAACTACAGCTATCAACCTGATACAATCATCAAGTACATGTATACTCAATTATTTGATGTGGTCATCCAGTGAAGTACACTGTATGTGACAAAATATCTTGGATATTCCCTTTACCACTTGCTTTTCAACACACTGTTCACCAATAACAACTTTGATGTTAATTACAACCAACAATACCAACCTCATCACCACCACCTTTAATTACCGCAAACCAACATACATGTACCAACCTCATCACCACCACAAACAGCGCAACCATCAAAATAATCATATCCTCCTCAACAACAGTTAAGATTACCATCAACAACCTTTTCCTTCCTTTTGTCAGCGCAGCATGTTCAGCTAGCAGTCTGTTCCTGTCCATTTGATGATGATGATCAAGGATGAATTCTGGCTGGTCCCGTCTTCATGATGTCACACTTGCATAATAAAAGATGCAGACTTTCAAGTTAAACCTGCACATAAAGATCGCTTCATTGAAAGCAGAAAAGAGGAATTTATATTAAAGTGATTATGCTGATTAATACAGGTTTCAACTGGAAAACCTTATCAAGGGATAAATTTTTCAAGGGAAATGAAAGATAAAATTTTTACAGACAGGTTCTCTTTTTACGCAGGTAGCCATTACATTAAGTTTTAATAGGTTAAAAGGTTCATTTCAATTTCATCAAGGCCATAAAATCATTGTGTATCAGTAATCAATTAAGAACACAATACTACAATGAACTTGTCCGACAATCCCAACAATATTTGTCAACCCTTTGTCATCTGTTGTTTACAAAAGGTGTTCTCAGGGGCTGGAATTATCACTTTGGTTAAAGATGATGAGGTGATCATAAAACATATCATTGTGAAAGAAACTTGGCTAGATTCCAGAAGTTAATCTGAATCTGGTAATGGTACATGTTTATGTAATAATTAAATAGGGACAATTGAGTAATTCTGAGATCTTTGTAAAAATATTTTAAAAAGAGAGCAAATATCTTTGTACAAATATTTTAAAAAGAGAGCCATTTCCACGAGCAATCCTTTTCAAAGAACATTACGAACGTAGATAAATTCTCTTTTTTCACATCGGATTAACAAGGATAAGGCTCATCAATTATTTGTCATCTTTACCACAATTTGTCAACCTTTGACTTTGAGAGGAATCCTCTTTATGAGCATGATGGATCTTCTATGAATGATATTCTTCCACATAGCCTGAGAATAAAAAATGAGAAGGCTCACATATTATTTTCACCACAACCATACGTTCTTAATGAACTAAAAAATCTGTAATTCTTTCAGGGAGTCTTTTATCAAAGGGCATCCAACCTGGTCTGCATACCAAACCATACCTGAAATTCTGGAAGAATGCTTTAATTAGTCTCAGCAGTCAGGCTTCCATTTCCAGCTCTTCTGTCCATCCTGCTCATATAGTTTGGTATCATCCTGTCTTGATCTGCGGGTATAAAAACCAAACTGCGTGTATGATGGGGGGACCTAAAAAGCTACACACTTTGTTTCCAGCGGCTAAAAAATCACTTTTTCAATGATTTATGCGAATTTCTTTTACATATCTTGGTTTTACATAGATCAAGATCTAGACTACTCTTAAAGGGCCAGTCTAATGAGAACTCAAGGGGAAATGAAATCGTGCTGAATTTGCAAAAGGCTTGTTTACTTGTACACATAGCACGCCCGTTGTGCGAGGCCATCGGACTAATGCCATAAATGATCGCACGGCAGGAAGTTGACCGAACTGGAGCTAGGTGAATACTTCGGGTTTAACCGGTCCCAGGCCCTTAGTCTTGTAACTGGTCATAAAAACCTCGTTCACCCACACAAGTTTAGTGTAATGCTGAAATATTTCCAAATGCAAAACACGGTTTACTTCTGGTTTAGTCTAGCCATCGCTTCTGCACTGCCCTGCCGTGACGCGTTGTCGCTACGATTACGTAACTATCCCCAGGCTCTACCAGAGAGCTGGCTCTGTAATTACTTTTCCATATGTTTGATTACTTTCCCATCGCACGAAATTTAAAACACAAGCCAGTCTTCACCGAACTATCTCAGAGGTGATCCAATAATAAAGGCAATATGAATCATGTCTTACAGCACGTGTGATGGAATTCCTTGTATCGAAAGTGACACGAAGCTCCGAGTATATTTTCCCCTCTCATCGGAAATCGCCCATGCAGGCCCACCAAAGTATCCCTTTAAATTAAATCCCTGAGAAAATTAACATTAAGTTTCAAGTCGATGTCGATACCCATGATATAAAATGTGTCGAATTTGGTCGGCAAAATGAAAGGGTCCAAAGTAAAGCTGCCCACACTTAATATATGAATGCAAATCTTGATTATGGAGCTGACTGAGGTGAATTTCACCCAGATTTTCAAATAGTGAAAGTGATGTTACAAAAATAAAGGAAATTTACTCATTCTTTTTGGCAATAACATGAATGATAATCTTGTTGCTCAGTCTGTCAGTCACATCAAAATTTTGGAGCATTGAACGCGTCGTATTGTGGGGTGCGAAGCTCTAGGACCCCTGACAATAAAATGAATGAGTGCGCAGACATAGGTATGGTGGTTATCCAGTGTCCGAACACTTTTCAGAAAATCAACGATAGCAAATAAAATATGAAACGAATATCTGTCAAACTATACATATTGAATGCTCAAAGTCCTACAAAAAAAGAAGTTGATGGAATTTTAAAAAGACAACGTAGATTTAATACGATATTCCCATCCGAGTGAACCCCTTCCCAACGACGCGGCGTTTTGGTCCCTTGAAAAAGGTACCGTAATTCCGAACGTGTGAAACCTATGGGAAAAAGACACAACCTTGGTATCAATAGTGTGGTTTTCATACGCGTAATCCCACGCGTATGAAAACCCATTTTAGGCGCTTAACTTTACACGTTCGGTAATACAATCTGTTCGGAGTTACAATACTTGACTATATACCATGGGCATGGCATTGACATTGTTTTTTAAAAGTTGCAACAAAACGGCTGCCGTTTTTTGTGAAAATGGCATTGTTCTTGGCTAATTGCTCTAATTGTGATGAGATTTCTTGCGCTTGCAAACTTTCTCTTTAGAATATCAGGAATAATATAAAATTAAGCTTTAGAGGAATATCTAAAAAAATTCTTGTTCATTCTCAGGTCAAAATCTTAGGTGCGCAGACATAAACGTAGCTAGGGCATTCCCATCATACTGGGGCGCCAGCAGGGGCATAGCGCATACGGCAGGGGCGCAAGGACAGCTGGCGCTGGCAGAAAGCGCAAGCCAGCCTAAGTTTAGTTTGTTAATTTGTTAACTTTAAAAGATGAATTGCCAAGGCGCTGAATTAGCACTTCAAGTATTTAAAAAAACATATTAAGGATTGGAAGCTTTGATGCCAGAAAAATCACTCAATCTAATGCTGAACACACTAAAATAATATGATTTTTACCTTCAATCTGAAGATGCGGAGCATACGGTTTCGTGGGGTCAATCAGCTTTCACTGAAAAATGTAGTCTCGCTTCAATTCCGAGGTGAATATGCCGGGTGGGCCTAGCCTACAGGTAAATAATCTGGCACAAGTCCCCGGGGGGGGGGGGGGGGGGGGGGGAGGAGGGTATGTCCCATTGAGGCCTGTACGGCATCCGCGTAATAATAATCTGTCACCAGTCCCCCGGGGGGGGGGGATGTGTTGGGATGTGCGGGTTTATCTCCCCCCCCCTTCTCTCTCTCATATTTCATTTTTCCTTTTTTTCCCTCGATCTTTTCTTCTCTTTTTTATCATTCTACATATTTCTTTCAGTGAAAAAAAAACATATAAAAGGAATAGTTATATTTGATGTATATTTTCAGTTGTATAAATTCCTTGTGCGTCCATGAATATATACATTTTTTGCAGATAACGCAAAGGTACGTATTTTTCAGTATAATTTCAAGTAAGCTGAGATATTGAGTGAATTACAAGTAAATGTATGTGTAAATTCTTTGTTCTTCCATGAATGTATACATTTTTCTATATATATATATATATATATATATTTACTTGTTTCTGTTTATACTTTATTTCATGATTGTAAGGTATATATATTTTTATATATCTGTTGATTTCACTGAAAAGAAGTGAATAAAAGAATACTTTAAAAAAAAATTTTTAAAAATCCATGCTGACTTTCTGAAAAGCACCCTAAACGAGGATTTAAGTCGAGCGGTTTTTGATACCCTATTCAGGGAAACCCGCCAAAAATTTCTGAATTTTAGATCCGGGATTCTTTTAGATCCTTTACTGCATGGGATTCTTTTAGATTTTGGATAGTATTTTACACCCGGCCTATTCCAGGATTGGTTCTTCTTGGCCTTTTTTTGGCCAAAAAGGAAGAGTTAAAGACAAAAAAATTACTTTGGAACACATTAGGGGCCTACAGAAGAGTGTTTTCATTGAAAGAATAGGAACCTTTTTGGATTCATGAAAAAGTATTCACGGGAAGATTTTCAGATCGGCGCTACTCCTGACCGGCTCCCGACTGCTACTGTCAAATTTCCTACCCTTTTCGAGGATCTTTTCTCATCACTACCGTAGTGACTTTGATATACCCTTTTTCAGAATTGTCCCGCTGTTTTTGATACCGTAAACGAGATCCCTGGGTTGTCTGGTGGTGAAAAAAACAACAACCCTTTTTACTCGTTTTCATGGGCGCGGATGCCCTACAGGCCTCAATGAGACATACCCCCCCCCCCCGGGCACCAGTCATCCACACTGGCAAACTGATTTAGAAGTTAAAAAAATAATCAAAAATAGAAATGGATTCTCGATTCTTTTTACATAGTTATATAGTTAAATTGATTTACAAAAATTGCAACTTGCTCTAAGGCAGAACTTTTTCTCATTATTTTTCGTTTTTGGCATCGCATGAAATAAAGGTTAATGAAATGTAAAATTTTAATGATATACTTGACAAGTTTTCTTTTCAAGAGAGAAAGAAAATTGAATGAGGAGAGGATAAGAGCAAAAGGATAATAAATTAGGGACCAGAAAGAAATTAAAAGAAATAGGCAAGGAAAGTAAAAAGGAAATTATAGGAAAGGAAAGGAGACTCAGAGGAAGAGAATTTGTGAAATTAGGAAGGGAAAGAAAGGAAAGGAGAAAACGAAAAGAAGCATATTGGACAGACGGGTATGTGCTGCTTTGACGACCCCCTTCAGTTTTCAACGGCCGATCGCCGTTCTCAAGATACCCGAATTTCCATAAACTGCCGTTTTCACCCTTCTCACGCGTTCTCAAGATGGCCGGAACAATAAGCGCTCGTCTCCCCGGCGCGCCCCGTTCCCTAGCTCTCGCTTACGTATATATTCACTGGCTTGTGCAATCGCATATGCGTGCACTGCATAGAATATCCACACAAAGTGCAGTGCCGTAGTGCGTAGTTCCATAGACCCTGTTTTTTTTTCTCTCGCTCAGCTGGGTATAATCTACCGTTCAAAAGACCCTATATGTTTTTCGCTTCTAGTCCATTCCTTAGACCCACGTCTGAAAAAATTTGAGTTCCCCCCCCCCGGGCTCATATCACCCTTTATTTCACAACTCCATTTTTGTCTACTATATAACTACTAATAATTGTGAAAGGTTCTCGATTTTCCCTACCTATAGCCATCCCCCCTCCCCCCACATACAGATAAAGGTGGATTGATATAGCACAGCTTGGTTGCTTTGTTGTCGTCAGTTCTTGTTCCTACACTTGTTACTTTGACATACGTACCAAAGGAGTCAGTTCAAATGCTACTTCTGCATGACGTAGCCTATAAACTTGTAACCATATAAACTTGTAACCATATGTACATGTACATGTAGGCCCACTGAATCTTCTCATACACAGGGTTTGCAGAGTTTTACAAAGGCAATTCAACCTTTGTAACAATTTGATTTGTATGAAAGCAGCATAATTACATTCACCTGCAAAATAAGAGTTCCATGGTGAAATCCCTTTTATATCAGAAAAGTTTTAAAGAATCACATTCCTAGTAAGAAGAGAGTATACACTTCTAAAAACTGTGGCACCCTTCACGTAAGACACATACAGAAATAAAGCATTCCAAAAAGCTTTGTGTCACATCACATGCAAAGTTTATTGCATACACATGTTCAGGACCAACAACATAAAATATGCTTCAATTAAAACTCTACATTATTGCAAAAACTCTGTAAAAGTCATGGCATGATTTGGATACAAAAGTAGACTTTATACACATTTTTGTCAAACACAAGTTTCAAAACTAAATTGTGGAGGTACACAAACATGAGTATATACATGAGTGGATGATTATTACAACACATTACTCTAAGAGTTGCATATCTAAAAAAAGTTTGAAATAATACTGTGTATCTGTGTGATGTGATGGAAAATGGGAAGTACAAGAAAACATTTTAAAAAAGAAAACAATTAGCCTGTAAAATCATTCTCAGATTGAATGTTGCCTTCATGTCATTAACCATGAGAGTAAATTTCTTTTTGTAATTACTTGGCGGGATGAAGAAGGCTCAAACATCTATTTACTAGTATAATCTGTAGCTACATACTGTAGATGTTTTTGGCTATCTTATCAAGAAGATAGACACACATAAAATGTCCTTTGAGGAACATGCCATACCGGTATATAATCCATATTGATTTCATTATAAAATCATTTTAAGCATCATGATAAACAAACTCTAAAAACTGTACTAGTACTACAAGTATAATTAAATTCAAAGAGCAGGAAAGTGACTTAAACATTGCCCATTACTACTTCGACAATAAAAATATCATTCACAATAAGTCTCACTAAATCAGGCTGCATTAAAAGAAATTCTTGTTCACCAAAAAATATGACATCTCTGTGTTAACAGAAATATACATGTATGTGTAATTCTCTATGAAAGCATGGATTTCAATAGATATACCTCACATTTGCCAAAGTATCACTGAAAAAGTTTTGTTCCCACCAAAATATGACATCCCTGTGTCAACAGCAATATAATTCTCTGTGAATTAACCCTTTCCATGCCACCAGATTTTTGAGCAGTTGTGAAAAATACATTTTTAAGCGTTAACTATTAACTTTCAATAAGTTTTTTCTTGAGCAAACTGGGCGAAGATATATCGCATAGGAATAAACATTATATTGAAGGCACAGGTTTCTGTACGATGAAGAATTTTCAAGCCATTTTGAGCCTAAACAAAATATTCAACACTCATACATTTGGGCGGGATTTGCCGCCCACGGCATGGTATGGGTTAAGCATGGATTTTGACAGATACTGCACATTTGCCAAAGTATCATTTTATCGATAAATAATGACATAATTTCTTCCCTAAATACCCTTGTCCCCATTCATGCTATGACTAGAAACCCATTTGTTCTGCACCGATAGGCACATAATGACTTTACAACATTGCTAGAGATGATGGATGGTAAACTCTTCTTGGAGTGACTTCGAAAGCCATTACTACAAACAATGCAAGGTTTATTGAAAAATAGTATGATACAGTGGAACCGCATTATAAAGAACACTGCTATAACAAATCTTGTTACAACAAGGTATTTTGGCTGGTCCAACCCCTTCATATTTTACTCTTTGTTAGCCCTCAAAGAATAAGGTTTCAATAAAAGGTAATTTCCTTGGCCTCAGGAGTTTGTTATAATGACCTTCCACTGCATTTGTTCTGACAGTCAGGATTTTCTTCCAAACTCTCCTCTTGGGAATATTTACACAAGAATCAATCATATCTTTAATCAAAAGTTGCTAAATCAGCTCAAGATATAACTGCATTCCCACAAGATAAGGCAGGTAACTTAATTTACCCTCAGTAAAATCTGTTTATTGACTGATAAGCACTAGTTAATGATAGTATACACTGTAGTTTCTCCCAAAGTCTATTCTTTTTTATCAATTTTCATTTTAATCAAAGCAAAATGCTTAGTACAGGCTTATTAATGTAAAAATAATCAACATTACAGGCAATGATGCTTTATTTTGTCTCACTAATTTATGAACAATCAATATATTAAAGGTAACAGATAGTTTTGGGAAGCCCTCAAAATCTTTTCGTGAGATTTCGTTGATTTTACATAATAAACAGCAGGGTACTAACATAACTAAGATGCTGTGAAGTTTTTTCCTCCTCAAGTGAAATATTTATTGAATGAGAGGTGAAAAGTAATAAAAATCCCTGGCCCAAAAAAGAGGGGATGTAAATTCAAACAACGGCCACACACACACTACTTACATGAGGATTGCTGTGTGTGTAGAATACGCTACACATAATGTGAAGTGCTGGGTTTATTGTGCGGGGAACCTTCGGGTGGATATGGTCTTAGCGTGAGGCAGTGAAAAGCCGTTACCAAGCGTTTCTTATAGATATTTACACTAAAATTTGTTCGAAATCATGAATGGAATGTTAAATAATCTCGTACATATGTCTTATGATAAAAGGAGAATAGTATGTGACTATTTCAGATAAGTTTCTTGCCATTATGATTTTTGCTACCGAGACTGTCTATGAGCTTTAAATAAACATTCAACAGTCAAATTTTGCACTCCATAGGTTTGTGTGAATATTCAATTTGGCATGGAATATCTCTTCATGGAACAGACTTCACTATGCACCTACCTATGCTGTTACAGGAAAAAAAATCTTCTATTCCAGATGTAAATATATGTTGTGCAACCTCTAACTTCTTGGATGAAATTTCCAGCCATGAGCAAAGAATATGGGCATGATAATTTATTTACTTCAATTCACTGATGAAAAGAAAGGGCCAATAAGTCAATGGAGTACATAATCATAACTGAGGATGGCACTATACATATTTTGGAGTCAGTTTGCATTTCTTCATGTCTAGCATATTTACACATACATGTAAATGTATATCTTGTCTGACTGATTCTGTCATTTCATCTGTCCCTGATAACAAAAGAATAACAAAACTAAGATTTGATAACCCAATATAAACTTATACTGCCAGACAATATTTGCATTCATCACGAACTGTGTTTACACAGTCTGGTCAGATCACACATATTCCAAGTGTTTATGTCAATATACAGAAGTGCAAGAGTACATTTCAGTGTGTGCTCAATTAAACATTTACATTATAAACCAAACCAGAGGTGAACTAAGATTAGATAATTTAAAAGCCATTCAAATTGATTACCAGCAAATATTTATTGTGGCTGCTCTATTATGCTGTCATATCATTCAATAATGGATTAAAAAAAAAAAATCAGAATAGACATACCATGTCTCAAAGCCAGCTGACCATATTACCTGTAAAAAAATATTGTGTAATTCCCATACATGTACAAATGTTGCTCAGAAAGTGTATACTTGGGACTAAACTCATTCCTTCTTTTGCTCTTTTTTTTTTCTTCACAGCTTTAAAATCAAGCTTAACCCTTACTCTACTGGGCGGAAGGGGGGGGGGGGTCCGAGCCCCCCCTCCCCTAGACAAATTCTGCCACGCATTTCTAACTGCTCCATTTCACGCCACACCACTTTTGACTTTTTTCTTTCAAGTCTAACGCGTCTTTTGACACCAGTTTACAAAAATCGGTCATACCATTACCAAGTCACGTGACCTTTTGTGACCTCATGTCAGCCTGAAAAAACTGAGTTTTGTGTACAAAATGAATGGCAAACTGCATTTCCTCATGTCCCTCCTTTATCACCTATATTTTCTTCTTTAAGCTGTAATTATCATCTACAGATTCTAACTGAATATTGGTTCAGACAATACTCTGAGACAGAAGACTTAAGAAAACAAAAAGATTAAAGATGAAAAACAAATACATAAGAAATTCGTAAAACAAGAGATACATGTACATAAGAATTGAGATCACTTTCAAAAATTTCCTTATGTAATCTTTTTAAGGTTAGAAAGAACTTCTTGCATTAAAATTTCATCTCAAAGTCCTTTCTTTACTTGATTATCAATTGAAATGTATATTTATGCATATAATTTACATAAATTTTAATATTAAAAGAAAAAATAAAGATTTACATAAAATTTGTGTTCTTTAAGCAATTCTCGAGGTTCGTGCAAAATTTTGCGGTGATCAGTCATGTCGCAGCCGAGATCAGGGGGGGGGGGGGGCCTCGGATCCTCCAATGCCCCCCATCCCCAGTCAGAGAGGAGCTTGAATTAGCCTACTGCAGTAAGGGTTAAAATCAAAAAAAATTTCCCCCATCTATGAAAAAAGGTTTAACTGAAAAATTGATATCCTTTATTTTTATTTAAAGTACCCTTCCAAGTAAGTCATACAACCATATACAAGGTACATGTACTTCAGGAACTCCACAAAGACCAGAGTTCTTCAAAGACAAGTGCGGGTATTTCTCATGTTATTAATCCACCCTAGGAATCTAGTGACCACAGCATACACCCCGGGGGCATTGGGCTGGGCACACCCATACCCCCAACTTGTCACGCCCACCACCTTCCAGACAGAGTCCCCATTCTCGCAGACCAAGGGACCTCCACTATCCCCGTCACAGCTGTCGATGCCGCCCCTCAGGTAACCAGCACATAGCATCTGGGAGGTGAGTTTGCGCCCGTAAACATTAGGCCTGGTGCATGTACTTCGTGGAAGGAGGGGCACACGTGCCTCTTGCAGTCTGCTCGGGTACGTATTGTCACCTTGATGGGGGCAAGCGGAAAGAAAGAATTCTTAAGATATAAGGCTTACATTTTGGTGTATGTATGGCACTTTAAAACAACAAATGAAATATGACACTTTCTGATTTAAGCTCTTAAGATTGGCTGTTCAAGGTACTATACTTAATGCAAATCTTTGAATGGTGAGATACAAAAACAAAGAACATTAACCCTAATTGTACTGTAAGGGGGGAGGGGGCTATTTCCATGCTTTCCAGAAAGCAAGCTGTGTAGATTTTCAACGTACTTTGGAATGTGACACGTGGGACCTCTTTATTAATGATGATATCGAGGAAACGTAGGATAATTTTACACAAGTCTTAAATGCAGTTGTTAAAGATGTCTTTCCTATTACCATCTAAAGGAAAACAATGTACACCATGGATCACTTCAGAAATTGTAAAGTTGTCTCAAAAGAAAATGTGTGTATACAGAAAAGCGATTGCCAAGAAAGATAACGAGAAATTATGGAATATATTTAAGCTACTACACAAAGAGATGAGTCTTTTAACCAAGTCAGCTGATAATGACTATCCTCAGACATGAGCTGTAAAATGTAAAAAGTCCCCAAGAATATTTTGGTTGTTTGTAAATACTAAATGCAAAACCTCTACATGCACTGTTTCTTCATTTATGCATAATGGTGTTCTTTTGGACTCACCCACTGATATTGTTCATGCTTTTAATTGTCATTTTCAGAGCAATTTCACCACTCATGATAGTTGTAACTCTGTATTGAATAATAAATGTCACTCACACATTGGTGCAATGTCTAATTTTGACATAGGTAGTCATGACTTTTCAAAAGAGATTACTCATTTGAATAGTAGTAAACCACCTGGGCCTCATGGAATCCTACCCAATTTTATAAAATTTGGAGATGTTTCCATTGTTTCAGTTTTAATGCAAATTTTTTATATCCGCTTGAAATTAGGAAAGGTTCCCCAGACTTGGAACCATGCTCATGTTGGTTTGTTACATAAGAGTGGAAAGCATGCAGGACTTGATTTCAAACTATCGGCCAATATCATTGTGTTCTGTTCCTAGCAAACTGTTTGAATACATTATGGTTGATAGGAGATTACTTGAACACTCTCCGAAATATTTCATTACACCTGATTCATAGCACAGATTTTTACCGAAATGGTATTGTGCTACCCAGGCTGTGAGTATGTTTGGAGAATGGGCAAAGGTTCTGGACTGGCCCTCTCCTTCAAAAATCGATGTTATCTATTTAAATTGGGCTAAGGCATTTGATAAAGTCAATCATCATTTATTTTAAGCCAAATTGCACAAATATGGTGTTTGTGATAATGCAACTTTCATGGATTAAGTCATTCCTTTTAAATCGAAAACAAAATGTTCTGTCTGAAGGTGACAGATCTGACTGGGTGCTAGTAAGTTCAGGGGTGCCTCAAGGTTCAGTTATTGACCCAATTTATCCCTTAGTCTCTCCATCTCTCCCTCCCTCTCTCTCTCTCTCTTTCATACGCCAATTTTTCTGGTCGCTTGAAAACCGTTCATACAAATAATAATAACAAATATTGTCATCTATGGCAAATGGGGATACCGTCCCAGATTGGGAGGGGGGGGATTTATCCAAGGGGTTACATTAGTTGACCTGGAATCAAAATTATACATGTGTACCTGTATTCCCCCAGCCAGAAATCCAACATTGATGATTTGCCGAAAACTCGCCTTCCGTTGGTAGACAGGCAGGGGTGACGAACGTTGTAATTTGGGCGGGGCGGTCCAACCTCAGGACTGCAATGTCATTATTCGTAGTGCCGGAGTTGTAGTCCGGATGCTTGTAAAGACATTCAATGCCGAAGTCTTGTTCAGATCCTTCGTTGATGTCCTGGTGGTGTTCACCAAGACGAACTTTGAACGAGCTCTTGCCATATCTGAACAGAGTTTGGTAAAATGAAATGAAAAAGTTGGTTAGAGAGCATAAAAGCAAATAATGTACGTTAGAGCCGACTTTTTCTTTCACAAGGTCTGTACTTGCCATGTGAGCTGAGTTGATTGTATGTCACATACTGAGGGAACAACTGCTTCTGAGTCAATTTCCCACTTTAGTCAAATCCAAAAACCTAATCATAACTTTAATAAAGAGAAGGTCGAGTTCTAGGAAAGGTGAAAAATAGTTTGTGAGCTTTCTCATTATTTTTATTTCAGTTTGGAAGAACTTCATAGTAGAAATGTCCCCTGTAAAGGATAGCTCTTCTGATGCCCTCATATTTGAAATATGACAAGAAATAGCTGAAATGTTCGGGCCGCACGCTTGCTTGTTATAACAGGAATGATTAACAATCTTTTTCTTTGATTCAGGGGCATGAGATTCAGCATGTTATAGTAGTATCTTTTTATAGCCAACCTCGCTACGAAAGGTTCAAACCCCCATGTAGTTACAAGCAAGTTAATTTGGGACTTGACAATATCCTTGAGTCGACCTCATCATGTTGGGTTTTCCCTGTAAAAGGTCAAGCTACTATGAGAGGAGTTTGTAAATATCAAGCAAATACTTGATTATAAAAATGAATTCTTGCTGTTCAAGCAAGTAATAGCTAGTATGGGGAAGCATTTTTTGTAAAGAAGAACATCCTTCCATTTGTTTGTCAGCACACATGTATGCTAAGCTTTTGATAGTTTGATAGATACAGCCGTTGTACCTTTGGAAGCAGTGAGCAGCAGACAGGACATGGTAATCATCGATGAGAGTCCCTCCACAGTAGTGTCCACTCCCTCGAAGGATCAGCTGAGCTTGCCAAGGCCAGTTTCCCCTCTTCGCCGAGCTTCCACCTATGATTCTGGCCATAATGTTACCATTGTCAATTCCTCTTATTCCGCACGGCACTGGAAATTATGAGAGAATGGAAATTTTTTCTTTCCACTGCCAATATTTAAAAAACTAGGTGTAAAACAAAACATCTGAAATTTTGATTGTTAATTAGTTACATGTATGACTTGTATCAAACTGAGGTTTTCCACATTGTAAAGATAAAGCATGTCAATTTTTTTAGTATTAAAGGTTTACATGTATGATTTTCTTTGAATACTTTTCCTAAAACATTTTGTTTACTCTAACAATTAGATTTTCACTTTTAAAAAAATCAAGGCCATAAAATCTGTCTGTATTAATGATTAATGCAGACCACAACAATACCAATGAGCACCTCTTCTTAACCCAGTTTTTGTCATGAATCATTAATGACACTGGATAACAGAATCTGGCAGAAATTACAGATGTGATGCACTATGTATTGTTGTGTTCTGAATTAATTACTGACACATACAAATTTTGTGAAATTATATTCTTCAAAACTGTAAATCTAATTAAATATTAAAAGCATTATTTTAAGAAACTATTCACAGAAATGTCTGAGACTTTAATCCCAAATGAATTTGACATCCTTCGATCAACTTTACAATGTACAAACCTCAGTCTGATATGACTTTCAATCCTTGAGTTATTAATGATCAACACGTCAAATTGTTCATTTTTCACCAAGTACATGTACATCAAAATCAAAATCATTAGCAAAATACATGAAACAAACAAAAACCTATGCTACTGCTTTTTTTTTTTTTGGGGGGGGGCATGCATCTTCACATACATTTTAAAATTGGCAACACCTTGAGCGGTTCAAAATCATTGTTTTACGATCAAGTTGGCCATTTTTTCAACTTTTCAACAAAATTCTCAACCATGTATGTTGTTTTCAAAGACAATTGATCTACTTAGAACCATGTAGCACTAAAATAAAAATATCATTGTTGCCAATTTGAAGAACAAAATGTGATCAATTCAGCCCTTAAATAATTCTTGTCATGACATTACCTGCTCGTGTCTGAATAAGGCTTTAAAGCCCTACCCTGCCATACTGGTGACTTACGTGTCTCTCTCCCGCACTCGACGCCTACATCTTCGCTGTGACCGCAGTTGTGCCTTCCTATGCCATTGGGAATAGTACACTGAGCTAAAGATGGTTCTGTCCCTATACATGTCACGTCATCAAGCCAGATCTGACCCGTCCCCTCACCGAAAGAGGCTTGTGGGTAGACACGAACGTCTCCGCTGGAGGATCAAATAATTTTTGAAACGAGACCAATCACCAAGGTGTAGTTTGCTCTGTAAATATTTTGAGGTGCCTTGTGCCAGTATACTATATTGAAAACACGACCTTGAAATATTTGCTGGTAAAGATAAATTTTGCATAGCGAAATTACAGATAAAAAAAAAATTACTTGTGAGTAGATCAGTCCACACACTCATACATTTTTTTATACTATAAATGTCAAAAATGTAAATTTTCTTCTAAGAAAATATTTCATAATACATGTACCTATACCCTAGACGTACATGTATATATGTACACTTTGGAGTAAAATTGGGCACCAAAAAGTTTATCTTTTTTTGGGGAGGGGGGGCTTGTTGGAGAAGTTACATGTACATGCATCATCATCCTCACGTTTGGAGAGAGATTCCCACTCATGCGCACAGAAAGTATTTCAGTAAATGAAAACACACACCCTCTTTTCACAAAGCTTCTGTTGGCCCTGTTATCGGACACGTTTTTACACACTCCCTCTATAATATAGATCAAAATTCCTTCATCAACAACCAAGACAATTGGTATGTATCATATTTTTAGTAAAAAACAGATGGGGGAGGTGCTCATGAAGGGAATCACAGAGTCAATACTTTACAACTAAAAAAAAATTTATTCTTATTCTTTACTGGGTTTTCCTCATAGACGGGTCAATTTATGGAAAAAAGTACCTCCACCCCAAAAAAATTGCAACAAAAGGTTTTTCAACGGTTTCCAGCAGTATTTAATGCCAGGAATAACATACTAAAAATCTAAGAAAATTGGACCTTCGGAAAGTGGTTATTTTCAAAATGGCGTCCAAAATGGCCACCAGCAGAGCTATAGTATACATACGGAGAGTTGCGACACGGGAGGTCGCTTCTGAAAGGTCAGTCACAGAGCTTCAAATAGTTCCCTCCCATAGAAAATGTATATGAAAAGGAACTATTTGGAGCTCCATGATCCGCCGTGTTTTAAATAAAGACCGCTTACGCATAGACTTATTGTCACAACTCTCTCTTTCAACGCGCTCTGGCCGCCAGAACCTAAAAATAGCTATAAATCATGCATCCTGGAGATGTAATTTTGGTATCTACACATGTATACATAGGTTTTTGGGGTCGAAAAATCCATTCAGACCACTTACAATGTGTTATGGGGGTCAGGAAACCTGGAAATCCAAGGTGGCGTCCAAAATGGCCGCCAATTTCCTAAAAATGACCGAAAGTGAGGTATTATTTGGAGTATAGAGGTAATATTCAAAATTAAAAACACATTACGTGCTCAGGATATCTATTGATACGCATAAATGTATTAAAAAAGTACAAGAGTAGACTTAAATTCATGACGGTACCTTAAATGGCCACCATTTTAGCATCCAAGATGGCCGCCGCGACCTAAAAATAGCCACAAATCATGAAATGTCCGTCCTTGAGATGTAATTTTGATGTCTATACCTACATGTAGTTTTAGGGGGTCGGGAAACCCATTCAAACCACTTCGAATGTATTATTGGAGGTAGAAAAATTCATTCAGACCACTTACAATGTGTTATGTGGGTCAGGAAACCTGGAAATCCAAGATGGCATCTAAGATAGACATAAAAATGACATCATTTGGCATTATTTCCTGTCATTTTAAAGAAAATTGGCTGCCAATTTGGACACCATTCTGGATTGAAAGATTTCCAGACCCCCATAACACATTGTAAGTGGTCTGAATTGATTGCCTGACCCCGAAAAGCTAGCTACATGTATATACATCAAAATAACATCTCAAGGATGGACATTTCATGATTTATAGCTATTTTAGGTCGCGGCGGCCATCTTGGATGACAAAATGGCGGCCATCTAAAGTACCGTCTTAGATGAAAGGCTACTCCAGTGCCTGTTTAGAATACTTTTATGCACATTAATATACCGCATATCCTGAGCCTTTAAATTGGTTTTTAATCTTGAATATTACCTTTCTGTTTTAAATAGTACCTCACTTCCATTTATATCTTAAGGAAACTGGCGGCCATTTCAGATGCCATTTTGGATTTCCAGGTTTCCTGACCCACATAACATTAACACATTGTAAGTGGTCTGAATGAATTTTCCTGACTCCCATAACACATTCCAAGTGGTTTGAATGGGTTTCCTGACCCCCTAAACCTAGGTATAAACATCAAAATTACATCTCAAGGACGGACATTTCATGATTTGTGGCTACTTTTAGGTCGCGGCTGCCATCTTGGATGCTAAAATGGTGGCCATTTAAGGTACCGTCATGAATGTAAGGCTACTTCTGTACCTTTTTAATACTTTTACGTGTATCAATAGATGTCCTGAGCACTTAATATGTTTTTAATCTTGAATATTACCTCTATACTCCTAATGCGTGACTTCCGGTCATTTTTAGGAAATTGGTGGCCATTTTGGACGCCACTTTGGATTTTCAGGTTTCCTGACCCCCATAACACATTGTAAGTGGTCTGAATGGATTTTTCGACCCCCAAAACCTATGTATAGAAACCAAAATTACATCTCTAGGATGCATATGTCATGATTTATAGCTATTTTTAGGTGCTGGCGGCCAGAGCGCGTTGAAAGAGAGAGTTGTGACAAGCGCATAATAAACCTATGCGTAAGCGGTCTTTGTTTATAACATGGCAGATCATGGAGCTCCCAATAATTCCCTTTCATATACATTCTCTATGGGAGGGAACTATTTGAAGCTCCATGACTGACCAATCAGAAGCGACCTCCAGTGTCGCAACTCTCCGTATGTATAGCTCAGCTGGCGGCCATCTTGGACGCCATTTTGAAAATAACCACTTTCCGAAGGTCCGATTTTCTTAGATTTTTAGTATGTTATTCCTGACATCAAACACTGCTGGAAACTGTTAAAAAACCTTTTGCTGCAATTTTTTTTTTGGTCAAAACCTATATTGACCTGACTATCAAACATTTACGGATCTGTTTCTCTGATTTTTGTACTTTAAAAAAAATTCAATGTATTTGGGGGATAGAGTTCCCCTTGAACGTATCTCAGTATCTCACCTGATGCCTAGCTGATTGCAGACAACTCTTGCAGCTGCTTCGCTGAAATAATCATCGCAAACTGTACCCCAGACATTATTATGTAAGACCTCGACCCTGCCAGAGGTACGTCCGTTGCCACCGACAAGACGGACTTGGAGAACAGGAAGCTCTGTAGAGTGAGGAGAAAACAATATTTGAATAAGTATTGACAATGCCAGCAGAACAGTTTACACCTGTGTAAGATAATTAAGATTAATCCATATCATTTTTCTCCATGCTAGAATGATAGAAATCAATCAGTAATTTCAATTGCACCTTCAAATACGAGAAAGAGACATGAATATACATGTACATGTACATGTAGTTATAAAATGGCCAAAACAGTATACACTGTAGTACCAAATATATGACTAAGAAAAGTACATGTATTGTATGTAACAAGTACCAAATATACTCTTACTTCATTGACTGCAATGTTCAAAACTAAAAATGGAGCATAATAAACAACTAAAAGAAAAGGGTCAACTGATGCACTATTTGAAATACATGTACATGGGTATAATACATAAATTCTTCATATAACTTCAGTCAGTGTTTTTTTGTCACATACACAGTATCTGGTATATGTAGTGCCTGGATTATTTTCAAACATGACAATTTATGATTTTGTGTCAAAATACAAGCATAGGGGATAAAAATTGAAAAAGAGGCTCCTGAAACAATGAGATAATTGACTAGAAAAAAGAAAAAAAAGAAAGACTTAAAGACAAACAGACACAGGATGAAACAGAAACATAATGTGCAACTGAACAGAGGCACGGGAAAGAAAGCAGGAGGGAGAATGGTAAAGGAAGGACAGAAAGCAAGAAGAGGATAGAAATTTGAGGGACAGGGATAAGAAATCTTAGTCGGCAGGGAAGGGAAATACAGAGGGGGCAGCAAAGCAATACAGCAGAAGAATGAGAAATGATAGAGACCAGCAGGGGAGACAAGAGTATGGTAGACAAAATTAAAGGAAGGGCAGAGAAGGGAACAGTAGGGCAGCAAAATGCATCACAGTGAAGAAACAAAACAGTACAAGAAAAAGATTGAGAAATGATGGAGTGCAGCATAGATAAAAAGTAAACTAATACAAAGAAATAAAAGGGAATGAGAAGAAGTAAAGCATATGATAAATAATATACATTATTATCTGTATCAGATACCTGAGCTGTGGTTTTACAAAATTGTATTCCCCTTGTTTTTGGTACAAATCAGGCTTAAAGGGGAATATTTCTTTATTCCCCTTTCAGGAAAGCCTATGGACTTAATGTGTTATAAAATCAGGCAATATGCATGTACATCTTGTAGAATGTACGCCTGCAATGTTGCAGCGTGCAGCTGCAGTGCACAGTTGCTGGCTCAGTGCAGTGGGAAAAATGGATTTGTGAATTTCGACGAAAAGCTGGGATTAGATGATGACTTTGGAAAGTGTTTTATCATACTGTTACATCTTGCTTGCTCTAGATATATGATGTGGATTATATTGAATGGCTCCTCCTGTTGAGAGAAACAACATATATTCCCCTCACTAGATCCTATTGCCCTCATCTTCGACTCGGGAAAGCATCTAGTTCAGGGAATATATATCGTATCCCCCTCAAGGCCAGTCAATATTATATAATTTATTAACCATATCAGACATCTGAGCAATGCAATTTTCAAATTCTATTGCCCGGCTTTGACAAGCCAACAAAATTGCGGGCTGATAAATTGTTTATTGCCCGGTTTCGAAAGTCAATGGGATTTTTCGTGTTAAATAGCAGGCAATAAACTGTATTTTTTACAATATTTTCGAGATGTCTGATTCTGTTAATAATAATGATATGGACTGACTACTTTCGGGGATACAACATTAATTGCCCTCACTAGAATCGTATTGCCCGAGACTTCGACTAGTTCAGGCAATAAATGTTGTATCCCCCTCAAGGCCAGTCCATATTATATTATTTTCAACACTGCAAAAGACTGAAACAATGCTTAAATTCACTATGGATGGATTTTTAAATAATTTATCAAAGTTCAGAAAACGAAGTCAAAGTCCAACAATACACACCATAAAAAAACGCTCTCTCCGTTCTCCAGCGCACACTCGCAATGCGAGCGCAGTGCGGGCCTCAAACACTCCTACAATCTTTCGACCATTCTGTATTCTGCTAGTGTGGAATAAGGACGTGACGGAGACTCCTTTGAATTGCATGCAGGTTTGGTCCTTGCAAACATCTAAAAAAAGACCTTTGCACTACTGATTCAAGGTGAGGTACAAAAAGTATTTGATAAGCTAGCTATAACAAATATCATTGTTGAAATGTGGAAGCTTAATACATGCATTTACAGTTCAGCGCTTATAAATGCATTAAGTTGTGTAGAAGGTGAGGCATTTACGGGTTGTATTATCAACTTCGATCCTGTGAAAAAAGCGAACACTGCTTCGTGACTTTGTATTAGTGCACGCATTCATGCAACTGCTGTACAGGCATTGAGTTCCACTCAAAGTACATGTACAGTAGTAAGGACAAACTCAAAAGTCATGCCTGATTTATAGTATTCAAATGTGTCTTTAAAAGTTTTCATAAGTAAAAGCGACGAATTCCAGCTAATATTTATTACCACAATGATGGATTTGACTGTGGACAGTATGTTTCCCTATTCGCAATTTCATTCCAATAGGCTACCATCATGGAACGCCCATCGACTGTACGTGGCTGGTTTAGAAACGTCTTCACCGCTTGTACACTGTGTATCAGAGATGGCGAATTTGACAATTTGGACCAACAGCCAGCCAAGGATGGCCCTCCTGAGAAGGACACCACCTTACCAATTCCAGTTGATGTTTGCCATGAGGCAGAACAACAAGAAAAAGAGATGGAGAAGGAGAAATTTTTGTCTACGGGAAGTGCCTACACCAAGCTCAATGGCAAGGTAGTGCCTTGACTATTTTCTCAGGATAATTTTATATTTAGTTCTTAACGGACATGTAAGCAATATTTAATGTGAGATAACCAGTTGCCTTCTACCATACTGATCAATTTTGCTGGCATCATCGTGCTGTAAAGGAGAAGGAAAGTGCCTTTAACAAACTTGTCTTCAAGAGAGCTCAATGAAGATATGGTGTTGGATAGACAGGCACACAGTTCAATACATACAGGCAATACCTATGAGATCTTTAACCATGACATAATGGCTTCGACCATATGATCAAATACAACTTTCATTTTGTGGCAGAAACAGAAAACAAAGTGCCAACAAGTCAAAACTGGACAACCTTACAGAATTATCTTGAGGATTTCACTGAACAAATATTATGTGATTCTATGAATTCATCCAATAGCCACAAGATGAACAAATAGTTATCCTAATCCAGGCAGTATTCTTTGAAAAATTTGTTTGTCTCGATGGAAGACTTCTTTTCACATCATCTAGAATTTGAACATCAAAAAGGTGCGCCGTATTTTGTATCGAACATGCATGTACATGTAAATTCCCAGACCAGATGTCTTCATCTCCATGCAACCTTGTTTCTTCTGAACTTGCAATTCCAAAATGTAAGTCTTCGAAAATAATTTTATTTTTCTACTCCTTTTGCTACTTGCGGCTATATTCTCGACATTCTAGCATGGAACACTCTGACTCCTTTCGAGCCATGGATATTGGATGTGGGTATAAAATCCAGACCCATGTTTTAACTCACAACAGCCTATCCAAGAACGGTAAACTAGTTGCTGATCGGTTGACAGTAGAAGTCAGCAGGCAACGAATACATGGTTTTACAGAATGTGGATATGTGTCTTCCATTATAAAATACTGTTGGGAAAATATATTAAGAGAAACCTTTACTCATCTTGTACATGTACATGTACATGTACCATGCATGCACTTGAGATACAAGTTTATAATATACATGTACATGTACTTACATGTACATATGTACATGTACATGCACAGGTGCGTAGCCAGGAGGGGATGGTGGGGGCGTCACCCCCCCCAAAAAAAAAAAACAAACAAACAAACAAACAAAAAACAAAACAAAACAAACAAAAAAACGCCAACTAAAAAAAAAATAAGGGAGAGAGAAAAGGGGGGGGGGGGGGGGCGAGTGAGAGAAAAAAAGCCTAAAAAGTGCTACAAGCCATTCTTTCACTCAAAATTTGCTATAACGTCAAAGCTTTTGTGCTTCGCCTGGGAGTAGGGAATTCACCCCTCCCTGTGCCCACACATTACATGTACAGTGCAGTATTGCGTCCAAATAATTGGAAAGTAGTCAGGGCGTCAAAACTAACTATCCGCCTAAAAAAAGGTGCCACGAGTCGTTATTTTTCTCTCAAAATTTGCTAAAACGTCAAAGCTTTTGCCCTTTGTGCGGGCCCTACACCCACGTCCCTGGGGTGCACGCTTCACATGCTCATCAGTATTTTTGCAACCGCCCCCCCCCCCCCCCCCCGAGATTAAGTCCTAGCTATTCATTTGTACATGGAGCATATTGATATGCGTGCAAAACTACATGCAAATGTATGTACACTTGTACATTAATGTTCTTCATATTAAAGTATTTTGTTTGTTTCTGAAGAAATATTTGATTTCCTTCAAAACTACAAAGGGTAGGTTGATTTATGTATATTCTACTCATGGCCATGTAAACAACATGTTTACATTCTGAACACATATCATTAAATATAAAATTACATGTTCTAGAGTCAAAATTGAAAGGTTGGTCTTATATACATGTACCACAATCCTGCATGCGATTGTGTTGGCTCAAAACAAATTTATTTTCACAAGTACATGTAATTGCCTCACATGGTCTGCAGGGTTATACACTGTAGTTTATATTTTGCAGAATTTTTGTGTAACAAGTGCTACATGTACATACATGTATACAAAGCTAAATTATATTTCATTGTTTGGACAAGCAGCGACAACCAAAATATTGGTGCCAAGTTCATGTTGTTTTTCTTGAAATACATGTATATACAATGTAATATCAAAGTATATCTTTTGTGTGTGCCTAGATGTACAAATGTACATTACAATCATCTTGAATTTCATTTGTCAAACATTTTTTAATAACAACCTTTGCACAAGGAATGTGTTTTTATGCAAGCAAAATATGAAAACCTAAAGGAAACTGCATGAATGTGCACATGCAGATGGGCAATTCTGTATACATGTATGTCATACAACATGTGAGAACATTTCTGTAGATTGATGAAAAATTGTTGTGGGATAACATTACTGTAACGTCACCATCATGGAGGGGTTTGACAGTTTGGGATTAATAATTTTCAGAAAATACCATATTTGTTGAGGTATCACCCACCATTTGATGCCAAATATGCTTGTGAATAAAATCCACCTAAAAAAAACACTGCATCTTGCTTCTACGGCGTGAATGCTACTGCGGCGCTTCTGCAGGGCTTCTGCTGCTCCAGTGTCGCCGCACATTACACCGGTGGTGCCGCACCCTTCGCAAATGATATTGCGAAGGAAGAATTATTCTAAGATAAATCACTCTGTTGTAAAAAATATTCACTTAGTTCACTGCGCGCTATGAAACCATAAGCAGTATTAAAGCTATACCTGGCTATTGCATTGCCTTTGCGGGATTGCGCATGTGCACTTTGTAATGTGGTTGTCCGGCTGCCTATGTCATGATTTGTGTGATGAAGGAATGGTGCGTCACGACAGGAGCATAGCATTCTCAGCACGACAGCCAACTTTGAATGAAGATAACTTATTTCCAAAGTATTTTTCCATACAAAAATTTGTCTGGCCAACATCTATGGAACTTAAGCTCTTTTACATTGAAAACAGAAAATACACCTCTTTAGCAGACTGAAACAAAATAATTAATCTGTACAATACACTGTATTGTACAGATTAATTATTTTGTTTCAGTCTGCTAAAGAGGAAGTTCTTGTCTAACAAAAAAATTAGCAGAACATAAAAATGCCCTGTGGATAATTCTCTTTGGAAACAAACTTTGCCTACCGTGATTTGGCAGCGAGAGAAATGCCGCATAGTTGTCTCTTATTTAATATCTGCAAGCCAATCGCATACGTTCATTTCACTCCGGAGAGACTGGGGCAGTTGACATGGGGCGTTGCAGCAATTAAGTTGTATTACAAGGGTACGCTACAACTGGTGACATTACGGTATTGAGATACCAGAAAGGTTAGTCAATGGGCATATCGAGTGATTTTTTATGAAAGATAAAATAAATACATTGTGAGATCTTTCAGGGAATCACCCATTCAATTACAATTGATCATTCAAACAGTATGAATGCGATTCAGGCGCTAATGTTTGACACATATAGCTCATAGGGTTGATCTACATTTGTAACTACGAAGAAAAATGACTGTCTGTGTTATGATGAGGCTGTTTTACGATGAGAATTTTTCAACAGTTGTATGTGGTACATGTATTAAATACACAAGTTGTGCTCTCATTAAAGATAAAGTTGAGTTCTGGTGATGCGATTACATTGTGAAGGAAACTGTCTAGAAGGTGGATTATGTAGTACATAGGAAATGATGAATGGAGAGGGGTCTTGGAATCATTAAAATGATAAGAAAATGACTCAATCTTGTCAGAAATCACATGCACTTCTCACAGAAATATAATGGATATACATGTACATGTATAGGACTACACATACACAAATGTGGCATGACACTCCAAACTTTCAGCTATTTTTTTCAGGAATTTGAAGAGCACTTCTTTTTAGGGGTAATTTTTCTATGATATTCTTCCAAACTGACATGCACTGTTTAATAAACAAATGAGAACCCTATCAAAGTTTTTTTCCCCTTTACCAGAACTCAACTTTATACGGTACTATAAGGTTATTGATAATGAAAATTTTCATATTTACATGTAGGTGCTCAGAAAAGTGATGCAATTTTTATGCATTTAGTTTTCTATACATGTAATTAACATCTACTGAGCATTTAAAAATCTCTCACTTTTGTGAATGACATGTATGAGAGATTTGTTCAAAAGTAGACTGCCTAGAAAGCATTGTGAATATATCTACATTGACTTTCGGCTTGTGATGAATTCTTTATAGCCACGCATGAACATGTATCTGGGCAGTTTTCAAATGTTGTCACTTTGAAAATGTGCCTTCAGTTTACTATTGAACAGATTTCTTAGACACCCGGGCTGGTATTCAGTTCACAACGTACATTAAGTAAGTAAATTACTAAGCATTTGACTTGGCTAAGTAAACTGGCTGAACTCGTATTCAGAAAAAATCTATGTACATGTACTTTACTTTAGCAAGCCTACTTTAAGGCAATGTGACATCACACAGCAAGTCCAAAATAATGTGCAAGATATGCATTGCACTAAATGCATGCTTTATATATACTTTGCTTGTACTTGTGTGCAGCTTATACAGCTCTGTGTATGTACGGTTCCATGACATCTGCTCCTGCGACAATTGCTCCGGTCTAATTTGCCATGTTAATCCTAAACCTAAACCTAACCCTAACCCTAATTCTACATGTAATACTAATCTTCATATTGTCCTTAACAAAAAACCAAATCATGACCTTGACCTCAACCTTTGACCTTTCGAGATATGGACGGAGGAGCAAATGTCGCAGGAGCAAATGTCGTGTCACCGTATGTACATGTATATGAAAGCCATGCACATGCCAGCCAATCATGGCTTCTAAAGTCCAGTGTAATTGGCTTAAGTCTGCTAGTGAGCTTCTTATAGTTAAATGTAGGGTAAAACACTTGCCAAGAGATTCAACTGAATACCAAAGTTGCTGAAATATTTTATCTCAGCTGAAAAACTAAGTAAAATACTCATAGTTCGTACTTACATTGTAAGTTATGAATTAAATACAGGCCCAGATCAGACTATAGTGACATTTGAAAACATAATGTATTTGGGTTGACAGGAAAAAATATAGATTAATTTGCTCTAGCTCTTTCTTATTCTTTCGACTATGCAGTTTACTTTTATACATGTACATGTAGGTGCAGAGTTTAATAGAGTTTAACCCACTAAGCCATTACGTATGTATTAGTTCTACTGGATTGGATATCATCATGCAGTACTGAATGTATATGGGCAAGTCCAGGGTATGTCCCATACGTTACCAAGTAATATGGAATTGCATTATCATGGCATTGTACTTGACATAAAATACCATTTTATTTGATATTTTGTTGGATCCAAGCTCTAGGTGGGCTGTCAGCTTGATACAGTCATCATATACCCAAATCTCAGATGTGGTCGGTCACATATGGGACAAAAATTGCTTGGACTTTCTGGATATTCTTTTATACCAATCTCAATATAATCACTCCTAATGAAAAACAAACCCCCCCCCCCAAAAAAAAAAAAAAAAAAAAAATATATACACATATATATATATATATATATATATATATATATATATATATATATATATATATATATATATATATATATATATATATATATATATATATATATATATTCATAGAATATAGCTACACATTTGGAATGTGACCTTAATAGGTACTGTATGTATGTACTGATTGAAGCCTGGGGAGTCATTACGTTTCATTTCAACAGGCAGGGAATAGAAATGCCTTGGGAACTGGTTCTGGCTAGCTACAATGTAGGAACCAGTTCGGGCCAGTTTCAGTGACTGCACAAAGTGGCTCACATGAGATATTACTGAACTGTACACGGTCTACAAGTAAGGTTGAATTGATAGAGGTGTAAATTTCACGTTGATTAGAAATAAAGCAAACCTTACTGACTTTTTGCAGGGTAATGCACTCTTAACCAGTTAGAGATATTTCATCCCCAGCTGTAATATCGGTTTCTAAAAGGGATTCTTCCTCCATTTTGGGGGGCTTGGTCTTCAATTGAGTGAACTACAAAGCATTCAGCAATGAGGCTACATTAGGTGCATTGTTCGCATTTTAAAGCAATTGAAATGAAACTTGTTCAATTCAGAAAGCAAAGCATTGTATAATGTAATACAAATGAATTGAACTGATTTTAAAGAATGGGGGAGGGGAGGAGAGAAAAATGTGGTTTCCTTCTCGATATACCCATGTAATAGTAAGATAATTTTGTTATTGATATCAAGTGTATTTGCACCTTAACTGATTCCTACATGTATATGCTATTTACTTCAGACAGAATAATGAACAAAGAGTTGTCAGAATAAAACAAAAAAGGAATGTAATATTTGCTGAGTTAACATCACTTTGTAGCATCACTGTATTAACAACAGAAGAGCTAAGAATGAACATTTCGAAAAGAATTCACGAGTAATTCTTAAATTTGGTTTGGAATGAAAAAAAAAAAGATTAACTGAGAGGAATGAGCATGAAGTCCTAACGGAAGTTGGTTCGATGTACATGTAATGGTACAATCAGTAATGGTTTTTTTTTAGACAAGTACTTTATTTTGCTTTTCATATATTATAAGTCTACACAAATATTAATGACTTACATGTAATGAGTATGTATTTTTTTAAAGAGCATGAGCAAAATGGACACTTCAATAGTTCACAAGTCATATATCAAGGAAATGTTGTTCTGTATTATCATTAAACATTTATTCAAGAGATTTAAAATTTTGTCGAGAAAGAATTGCTTTATTTTGCACTTCGTACATTTCAGTGTACGGTACATGTACCGTATGTTGAAAAACATGTTGATATTTATGCACATGAATATCTGGCAGTCCACTCATTTTAATACATGCGCCTCAAGCAATAACCTAGAACTACAGTCAACTTCGCTTAAGTCGATCTTGTCGGGACTGAGTAAAATGCGTCGACTTAGGCGATTTTCGACTTACCCGAAAGTCAAAGAAAATTCAGCTTACGCGTTGTCCCCGGCACCATGCAGCCGCGCCGTTGTCCTTGGCGCGGCTGGTGGCTTGAACAGTGTCATTACACTACAATTCTTATCCCATGAATGCCGTAGTTTTGTTGTACAGACATCCAGAAAATGAGAACATCCGAGGCCTGAGCCTTTTTTTTTTTTTTTTCCACTTCAGAAGAAGGATATCCAATATAAAGAAAATAAAACAAAATGCGTTAAAACTATATTTTCTTTTAAAAAGAGGAAGTACAGTATGGTTTCTTATCATCTGTCATCAAATTGTGTACTTTCTGACAGCCTATTTTCGGGTCATCGTGAGCGATATATGAATTTTTAAAAAGTACATCAAGTCTTCTCACTCTAACGATGCATATCATCCTGACGCTGGTAAAATAATTTATCAGATGCATGCTTTTTGATCATATCTTAAATGATGTTTGAAAATCAGTGTTCATAATAAAGGACTGAAAATGTATTGTGATGTGTCTCTGATAAAGTATAATTTCTATAGCTTCTCACGACAAAAGCATATCATTCTCTAACGACGCTGATAAAAATATTGTTACCTGTTGTATGAATTCAACTCGGCAATTCTGCTATTTAAAATCTCCCGCTAACGATATTCATTGAAATACATGTAGGTCCAATGAATCAAAGTTATTTTCTTTGAAGTGGAAAACATACGACGTGCTTTATAGACAATAAATATTCATTTGTTTTGATTATCATGATGATCCATATCATTCTCTAATGAGGCTGACAAGAATTGTATCAGGGAAAACTGATGACATTTGACTGGATAACTCTGCTCTCTAATCTAAATCGAGAGTCACATTTCTTGTCAAGGTGAAGGCACTTTATGATGCTCCAGAATAAGTTTTAAAAAAAAAAATCTGATTTCTATGACAATGATGTTTGTTAGCTGTCAACATTTAAACAAATTAATTATAAAAAATAAAACAAATGTCGATATATAAATGTCTTTTTAAACATTTCAAATATTGTACAAAATGTATTTGATTTCAGATAACGCCTATTCTGATTCCAAAATAAATTTTGTACCCGTGGGAAGCCTCCCTTCTTACTCGACGCTGTACGATTTATGTCAAGCTAACTAAGGAACAATGTTGCCTCTAATTTGTTATTTCGAGCCTAACTTAGTAACACTAAGCAGCCAATAACATCACGAACATCGCCCCCATCGAACCCCCTTACGCGACATGTGACTTAAATGATATTCAGTTGTTATGCGAAGGTGAACCCAATTTGTCAATATTGGACCAATCACAGTGATTTTATTTACGGGATTTACCCATCCTTATCGTTTCGGCACTTTCGGAGAACGTTCCATAATTTCTGTGCCTGAGTTTTCTTATGAGATAATTTGCCGAACGAATTTTGTGCCAGTGATGGAAACCCTTCGCAACTCAGGCTATGCCATGGTATATTGCGGCCAATAATCTGACAAAAGCTAGCTAGCACATCGGTGTGCTGTAATGACTGGAGGGGACTGGATTTTCAACCGGCACTTTCTTACAAAATTACAGAGTGTAAATGAAGTCTCTATTCTGAGATCGAGAGTTGTTGCAAATCTCATACATCAAGCCACGATCGAAAAAGTTTGAAGGGAGCTCTTAGCCATCAAAAACTTTTTGTCAGATTTCTTGGATTTTTGTTAATAAATAGCAAGATACTGCATGTAGCAATACTAAGCTGCTGTGAAGATTTTTCTTCCTAAAGTGAAAATGAGAGGTAAAAAATAGTTTATATACCCGGCCCACTCTGCCTGGCACGTAAATTCAAATGTGTGCACACATGCAAAACCTATGAGGGTTGTGTGTCCTTGATACACACACACACACACGCACACAATATCTCAAAGCGGGCTGCTGAGATAGTTGTGAGGGGAGCGGTCGGGTTTGAAGGGTCCTAGCTAGCGTAGCCTGCGTAGGGCACTGTTAAGCTATGGATCTCGTGTTCATTTCATATTTTTACACTAAAATTCATCAAAAATCATGGATGGAATATCAAAGCACCTCGCACATACATCTTTTCCTACAAGGAGAACAAAATATTCAACAGGTTTCATCCTAATATCCTTCTTATTACCAAAACTGAACGTGAGCTTTAAAGCACATCTCGTCTTGCTTATTACCATTGTCTGTACACATATATTCAAAATTGGTATGTATTTTCACTACAATTGAAATCCATCATGTTTGATACATGTGCACTAAGTGCTAAATGCATTGGCGAGAACCCTGCCTACACTACTGTAAATGAGACCAATCACTTGAAAAACTTGTCTACAACTACAGGTAGTGTGCATAAAATTATAACAACAAAAAAACTCTAACCGGCATTCTATGGGTTAACAGTTAAGGAGTACCGGGTATGAAGAAAATAAATTCAGACCGTGCATGGTTCCGTGCACACTCTTTTTCTATGCGAGCACATATGGGTTTGGATCAACTAGTCTACTCACAAGTTGCTTTAACATTTACTGAGAGTGCATTTGAACTGTCTTAATTGTAATATCTCTCTACAGAAATGCATGCAACATCAGAACCTCATCTTTTGAATATGTCATGAAAGTGGCATGGAATCCATAACATGGAGAGCAATTATTTTTTTGATGACTGGTCCCCTTTAATGAACTTCAACTCCACATCATATAAAGCAAATGTTGCTTATCTATATTTACATGTAGCACGATTTAACAAGGTCAACAACAACTACTGATCAGCTAATAAATGAAGAATCACCGGTAAGCTACTAGACTCCCACCTGCCTATTAATATCCCATTAATTCTCTCACTCTATTACAGGCTAATCGATTTAGCAGACAAGCATAATTAATCTCATAACTCCATATTTGATAGCTGAAGTGATGTTGGGTAAACTCTTAATGCCTACATGGAAAAATGCCAAATACTTTACTGAATGATAATAGGCATTATTTATAATTATTATTATTTGCAGTGCACTGTGCATGACTACTTCAAGTTGTTTGTTTAGCAAGATAGATTTTCTCCTTTCATACCTTCTGTACATGTACATTTTTAGTAACAGAGTCTTGTTAAGAGGGGGAAAAATTTATAGGACAGGAATATTAACTAATTGCCTATAGGAACCAAGTGGTCCCTATATTAAGCCTATGGGAATGAGAGAATTCAGTAGCTGATGGGTTAATGGAATACTTGGCCAATGCGGCCATGCCTGCACATACATGTAGATGAACCTTATTGTGCATGAGAGGCATACGAGTACATTATCTACATGTATATGTATTATTAATACAGAGGTGGTTGAATTGATCATACCTCCCAATAACAAAAGATTATCCTGCATATTCATACCACCATTTCTTCCTATTCTTTCTGTCATTACAGACATGTACATGTACAAGAACTGTCAATTACTAATAATTTGCTCCCCATACAGTATATAATTCTCCATCAATCTACTTTAATATACTTTCAATCATTCATTTTTACATACTTATAAACAAACCTGTCTATAATCGAGAGTAATAAGAGTTGTGTAATGACACTAGCAGCAATGAGTCACTGGATGTTTACACACTGAAATCTATATAAGTGCTACAGTAGTACATGTACATCCTGTTCCTCTCTCTTTCTCTGTCTCTCACTCTCCCCATGTTTATCTATCTGTCTCTCACTCTCTCTCTACCTTTCTACATCCATCTTTTGTTAAATCTGTTTATCCATCTGTCTCTCTCCCTGCATAATTTGTATCTTACCATCATCTTTGTCTTTCTTTCTGTCTGCTAATGTCTCCCTTTCCTTGTTTTCTTTATTAGTATCTCTCCCTCTCTATCTCTGTCTGTTTGTATGTCTGTCTCCTTCTCTCTCCTTACTCTATTTGTCACTCTACCATCTGATGTTTGTCTGTCTGTCTTTCTCCAGTCTTTGTCTTTCTGTCTCTCTATCATTCAATCTCACTCTACTTCTCTCTTTCTCTCTCTCTCTCCCTCTCTATCTCTGTCTGTTTGTATGTCTGTCTCCTTCTCTCTCCTTACTCTATTTGTCACTCTACCATCTGATGTTTGTCTGTTTGTCTTTCTCCAGTCTTTGTCTTTCTGTCTCTCTCTCTATCATTCAATCTCACTCTCTTTCTCTCTCTCTCTCTCTCTCTCTCTCTCTCTCTCTCTGTCTGTATCTCTCTCCTCTCTCTCCTACTCTATTTGTCACTCTCTCTGATGTTTGTCTCTTTCTCCAGTCTTTGTCTTTCTGTCTCTCTCTCTATTTCAATCTCACTCTCTTTCTCTCTTCTCTCTCTCTCTCTCTCTCTATCTTGTCTGTTTGTATGTCTGTCTCATTTTCTTCTTCAAATTGGCAACAATTATGTTTGTCTGTTTTCTTTCTACATCTTTGTCTTTCTGTCTCTCTCTCTATCATTCAATATCATCTTTAGGAATTTTCTCTCTCTCTTTTTAAATTGTCTTTTGTAAAAAAATAATGATTCTCTCTCCTTACTCTATTTGTCACTCTACCATCTGATTTTGTCTGTTTATTTTCATCTTTGTCTTTCTGTCTCTCTCTCTATCATTCAACAAAAATGGATTTCTCTCTGCAGAAATTTTTGCTCTTTCTACTCTGCTCTCTATATTTTTTAGAGCTCTGAATCAAAAGTTATTGAGCCCCACAAAATTGGTCAATTGTCTTGAAAGGGTTAAATACTCTGCCATTTTCTCATATTATCTCTCTCTCTCTTCCCCTATCTTTCTCTTTCTTGCTCTCTCTCTCTCACTTCCTCTCTAACCTCTCACTCTCTCTGTCTCTCTTTCACACCCTTTTAACGCTTTCGAAAGCACTTCCTCATAATCTGCTCAACTTTCCAGCCATGAATAAACAACAGAAATCAATTACCGGTCTTCACGGGTGCATCAATATCACATGTTGCAGAGCAAACAAACAGTAAACAATAATAGCCTGTATACACAAGTTGTACAGCGGAAGGATATTTCAACAGATCAGAAATATAAATAACCTGTATTACACAAATAAAAAATATTTGATTTGTGTGGGTTGTTGATCATACCATCCCCCTATATGCTTATCTTGTCATGAAGAATGAGATTTTACGCCATCCTACTCTTTCCGTCATTACAGACATGTTCAAGAACTGTTAATTGATTTGCTCCCCATAGAGTACATATTCCTCCATTACTCTATCCTCAATCAATCACTCAATTTCATAGACTGATACGCAAACCTGTTTAATCGACGGTAATTGGAGTTTGGTAACAGCACTGGTATCAACGAGTCACTGGATGTTTACATGGATCTTACATCCTGTTTCTCTCTTCCTCTGTCTGTCACTCGCTCTCTCTCTCTCTCTCCCTCTACCTTTCTACATCTGTCTTTTGTTAAATCTGTTTATCTGTCTGTCTCTCTCCCTTTTGTTATTTGTATCTCACCATCATCTTTGTCTTTCTTTCTGTCTGCTAATCTGTCCGTCTCCCTTTTCTTGTTTTCTTTATTTGTATCTCTCCCTATCTGTTTGTCTCTCTCTCTCTCTCTCTCTCTCTCCTCACTATATTTGTTACTCTACCACCTGGGCCCTCTTGCATAAAAAGCTGCGATTAAACGCAACTCAAAAAATTAAACGCAACTTGATTTTCAACCAATCAGGATCGAGTATTTGGGACTTGCGTTTAATTTTTTGAGTTGCGATTAAACGCAACTTTTTATGCAAGAGGGCCCTGATCTCCATGTACATGAATCTGTCTGTTTGTCTCTCTCCAGTTTTTGTCTTTCTGTCTGTCTCTCTATCATTCAATCTCATTCTCTTTCTTTCTGTCTCTCACTGTCTCAATATCTCACTTTCCACATGCCTCCCTACATACATGTACATGTATCTCTATCTCTCTTCCAATATGTCACTTACTATTAAGTCTCTCTCTCTCTTTTCCTCCCTCTATCTCTCAGTGTGTCTCATCCCCTCTCGGCCTTTATTTCAATCTCTTGCATACTCCTTCCCTTAAATACTCTCATGCCTTTTTCTCATTTCACTTGTATCTCTCTCTCTCTTTCCCTATCTTTTTCTTTTTCTTTCTTTTTCTTGCTCTCTCTCTCTCTCTCTCCCTCTCTCTCTTCCTCTCTAACCGATCACTCTCTCTCTCTCTCTTGCTCACACCCACTTTTGTGTTTTAACCTTTTCGAAAGCACTTCCTCATATTAAGCTGCTCAGCTTTCCAGCCATGCATGAACAATGGAACTCAATTACCGGTCTTCACATGTAAGTAGCAAGTAAACAAACATCATAGTACAAAGGGGAAACAGCCCATATACAGACTGAAGCTTTACAGAGGAGGAAAATTTCAAGACATCAATACAAATAACCTATTTGTATATTACACAAATAAAAAATATTTGATTTGTGTGGGTCGTTGAACATAATTGTCATGAAGAATGAGATTTTACGCCATGCAGTTGCATGACTTTACTTCCTCTATTCAAGGTTATTTCATTCTCCAGACCAGACGCTCAAAGTCTTACTATCATATTTTATGATAATGATGCCCATTGTGTGATGTAAAGGTCAACTCGTCACATAAATGATATCATAATAGAGGCAGGCCTCTGATCACTGACATACATGTACATGTATGCTCTGATGAAAATTGCTCTGGGCTTTACGTGTATTTCGTCAAAGATATTGGGTTAAGGTTAGCGTTGTATTGGGTTTTAGGTTGGGCTTAAGGTTAGAGTTAAGGTTAGGTCTAGTGTGTGGTCCAGCGTTAAATTTTAATTAGTTAGAGTACGACATTGAAGCGGAACAATTGTCGCCAGAGCATGTGTCGTACTACCCACAGACTGCAAAATAATCTCGAAGCAACAGATGTGCTGCATTAAATATCAGCATATCCCAAATGGCTCAGGGTGATGATGACTGGGAAGACAAAATCAAACTCGGCTCCTTTCGGTCTCACTATTGGTCAAATCAAATTCAGTCTAAAGATGTGGAACTTCATCAGTAGCCTAAAGTTGCGCAACTTCATGACTAGTAGCTACATGTACAAGTTTTCTTATATGTGTTTCTTCCAGTAAAAATTATATTCCAGCCTAGAACTTCACGTGTATTTACATGTAGTTGATACACACATGTACATATACGGTATATTGGGGTGGTAATTTGTAACTTAGACTGTACAGGATGTTGCCTTTAATCCTATCGCACTGTCTGGCTAGTCTGCAAGCACAGACCCTAATTTGACACTTTATCAGAAAATCATTGTGTCTTGAGAGAAGCCTAACCCAGCTACCTACTATGGTAGTCTTACAGTGCAGAGACTCTTTTACGACTGACCAGGGTTTGTGCCTGCAAACTACTGTCTGGCTCGGGGTAATCTAATAACTGTAATCAAAGCAGCGTTTAACAATCCTATGCTGACCAACTAAATGTATCAACTGAATTTGTAAAGATGTCTTGATGGAACATATTTGTTACAAGACAACTGATAACATGGTCGAGTCTTGATCTACACTCTGCTCCGACGAGACATCGAGAATGAATTTTCCCCCAAGATGACCATACATGTATGGAAGAAATACTCCCATAGGAGTGGATCTGGTACATGTGTAGATGTACACATAATATCTGCCAGTATGGATCCAGTGACTGGATTAAAACATCACCAAAACGCCTTTTTCAGAGCCTCGACTTTTGATTAAGATGCTATATAAATCAAGATTATAAATTCTATCATTGTTATCTGTATCATTTGGAAAGTCCAAGCTATTTTCTCCCATACATTACCAACCGTATTCAAGCTTTTAATCTACCGATTTTTGTATTTATTTCCAAGCCCTGTAGGAAAATGATACTCCTGGGTCGCCGTCTTCTAAATAGTTGCAGTTGACTCAAATCGATAGCAACTTGAAATCAATCCCAACTCTGTACTATTAAAAGAGATATAGGCCCGTATTCTCGAAAGGTGCCTAACTTTAAGCCCCTGCCTAAGTGTGTAGACTTAGGCCACTGAATTATGGAGAGCCAAATGTCACCCACTTTTAATCCTACAAAATCACCATAGACTCCCTCTAGTTCTGAAACTAAATGCAAATATGAAAACCTCAAGATAGAATTAGTTTTTGATGCTCATTTCATCCCAGAAAATCATTTTGTCTCCTTATTTTGTTACATAAATATCGTAATTTATACGGGACTTAGGGGTTGACTAATGGCCTTCCATAAATCAGCGGCCTAAGTTAAGCCAGGCTTAACTTATAATAGGCCACTTTCGAGAATACAGGCCATAGTTTGTAAGTTTAAGATTGAATGGAGGACAGACTTGCACTCAATCTGGATCAATAGCAACCTTTCATACGACAGGGCCTTGATGTCAATTTATAGTCATTATACCAAAATACTTGGTAACGGATAGGACATCAGCAAATGACCAAATACCAAGGACTTGCCCCATTAAGTATATCATGGATGACTTTATACCAACCTGGTTGACAGTTGAGTTCATCTGATCCATCATTACAGTCATCTATGTCATTACACACGTTGCCCTGCGGTACACACTGTAGGTTCTGGCACTCAAAGTGATTAGCAGGGCAGTCTATTGGATATAAAATAAAGAGAAAGAAGAGAAAATAAAGAGATGTTTCATATTACATAACTATCTATTATTGACAAGTAATTTTAAATGGTTCACTTGCGTAACACAGACATGGTCCTCTCCTCAATCTGGGGAAGTTGGGTGGACTTTGACAATACTCATTTGCTGATGTGCTGTAACCTACATCATTTGTTATTTCTTGTCTCAGTTTAGCACACTATTTAACACAAAACTTTGACATGAAAAGCCACAACAGTAGTTTGGTTATTTTTCTTCAATTTTTTTTTTCAAACACATGATCATAGAGCAATCAAGGTGACCCCCAAAATATTTTGAGAAGTATTAACCTTTCTGATACAAGATCTGATTTTTAGTACACAGTGTATCACACATATTTTCCATTTTTCCACAGGCTCCAGCCAGAGTTATTGGTGGCTTGATATAACATGGATTAAAATTATCTCTCTTTTTTGTGAGTGCTTTATCAGGAGGAAAATTAAACAGGAATATACATGTACATGTAGGCAGAACATTTTTCAATACCGGGAAGAGGACTGGGAGGCATTTGATGAAAATTTATATACTTTGTTACTTTCTGTCGTACAATTTCAATTTTGGGATGAATTCTTTAAAAAGCAACAGGAATTTTGGACTCTCGAGTGGTGGGTTCTAGGTATAGAATCCACTCCTCACCCCCCCCCCCCCCCCCCCCCCCCCCCCTCTGCTGAGAGAGCACCGCAATAACCTGGCCTTTTTAGGGTTAAAATATGTTTTAGATTGTATTGAAACTATAATTCTTTAATTCTTTATTACAATTTACTCATCTTCATGCTACAAGAAACTTCGTTATTTAAATTTCATCTTTCAAATGTGTTTCCTTATTGTGATATTATTTACTATGTTACTTATGTTTTTTTTTCATTATGGTGTGATTATTTTTGTACAAACTTTGTAAAAACAAACATTATCAGCTTTTTAGCAGCAAGTCTTGTTTTTCACTAAACCATTACAATTTTTTGCTATTTTCATTTTTTTCAAAGCTTGTTTGGGCTCAGATGAGGCATAAAACCTGAAATCATCCGGATCACAACCATAACAAAGAAAACTAGAGTAGAGCTGTTAGATATGGCTTGTGGTTGCCATTCAAAACCACTCCAGTAAGTGGTTTTGTTGATAATCATTGTGGTACCAAATTAGCTTTCATTATTATTCCAAAGTGTCATATTTAGTTCATATGACAGTTCAGTGACAAAGCACAGCTCAGGGTTACTACCTGATATATATTCAAAGTCATAATATTGGTAAGTTTGGTTACCCACTGAAAACACAACATTATTAATGCTGTTTCTCGATCAAGTGCATACATTTTCATACATGTATGTTGCAAAACAAAGAGAGGATGGACTATACATAACAATATAATTATATCTACATGTACATGTATCACTTTATTTTCTACTCATTGCTCCCAACTAAAATTTTTTTTTAAAGTTGCTTCCAAATTTGATGAGAAAATTAATAAATGCAAAGGATTAAAAGAAAGATGACTTCAATCTAAACAGAGCAATATACATTGTACATGCAAATCACACCTCAAAGATTAAGTTCTTTTTCAACCTGAGAGCACAAGACTCCTAAAAACTAACCTCCAGATAATCATACAGCATTAAACACAATACAATGAGAGCCACTCACATTTATACACATAATACTACATGTAAGCTACATGCATATAAAATGTGAACAAATTCTTCAATTGCATGAGGCCAAAACTGCAGGAGCAAGAGCGAGATGCGTGTCAAAGAATGCATTTGGAACTGTTTAACTGTGAAACCTACAATTATTGTATAGTACATGACTGTACATAATACAGAAAAAGCAAACAGTTATATTCATTAAAGTTGCTCGACTTTGAACGCTTACTTATTAACTCCCCACACTGCCCCTTACAGTCACTGTGAATTACCAGGTGAGCGAAAGGCAGTGTACACTAGGAAGCTTTTTCAAGCAATTTTGATTGGCAGATTTGTGAGTGGAGAAAAAAAAGCAGAATGCCCGAGTTTCAAACCAAATACAAGTACATGTAAAACATTTGCACTTCCCAAATATCCACTCAACAAAGTATCCTGTGTGCTTGCTCAGCAATGATCAATCCAATGATATTAACTTGGAATAACCATCAAATTAGTTCTGAAACATCTTCAAAAATGAAGTTATGAAATAGCAATAAAACAAATTTTAATACACAAATAAAAGTAGTAGAATTCAGAATATGTAACATAAAATATTATTAACTGAATTCATTTTCTTATGAAATGCATATTCTTTAAAGTTTTATATTAGTATTTTTTCTTATTGCTGTTTAAAAACCAGAAAGTTTCATCTGCAAGAAACTTTTGCAATTCCACAAGTGGTCTAGATTGGCAAAACTCTCATTCTGCAAAATATGAATCACCAAAAGTTTCTTGCTGCAAAAATGGCCGTCAATATTTTGTAAAAGTTCCTGGTTTTACAGTATTTTAAAGGGAAGATATAATGTAGGAGACCTTGGTTCAGTTTGCAGAGGACACCAGCAGCTTCGCCGACGACACAGTTATGCCTGCCAAAGCCAGGGTGGGCACAGTCTGCTAGAGATGGTTCATCCCCTAGGCACTGGACATCATCCATGAAGATATCAACAAGGCTACCGTGTCCGAATTCACCCACGGTGTAAACACGAGATGCACCCCTTATGGATGAAGAAAAAAAGAAGGTTGATTGGGTGGAAAAGTGAGATAGTCACGACGGGATGTATTCACTGATGTTAATTCATTTACTGATGCTGACATCCCTCTGAAATGTGTTTCTTTAAAACACAATATTTCAGTGGGATTTTCACCACACTTTGTACACCCTTTACGACGGTTTTGTGAAACAACGTCCTGAATACACATGTAGGCAAGGAACAAACAGGACTTTCAATGTAAATCTTCTAATCTTGTATGCCGTATTTGTCAATAAGAAGACAATTCCACCAGTTCATGTGTCAGTAATGAGTAATTGTAAGTCAACTATAGTCAAAACCTGCAAATACTTACGGCAAAGCACACAAGTACCTACTACTGTACATGTATAATGTATGTCTTCAGACTCGTCCTGCAACTATTTGCCAGAAACTTCCAATCAAACGTAGATGACCATACTGTAAGACTTACGTATAAATGTAAGATTCAGAAAAATAAAAGTTACTGTGCCAGCAACATAAGGGTAGAAGAAAAGAAAAGGTTTGGACTTGCTTTTAAAAAAAAATGACTCTTTAGTAGCAATTTACTCACCTCGTGTAGCCAAGCTGCTTACAAATGACGTTTCCATCACTGATGTCCCAGTCGTCATCGCAGACTAAACCCCACTTGCCCCCATACTTGACCTCTACGCGACCTTCATTTGGAGCAGTCCCATTGACGATACGGACATCAAATTCTTCTGCAGTACCTATGGAAGTCATTCGGATAATGAAGGAAGGAGACGATTTTTGTTTTTTAAACAGCAGAGGAAAAAGTCAGTATATACATGTACATGTATATATATGTGATACATGTATTTATAATAAAGATATTTGCTTAAGATTACCCCCCCCCCCCTCCCCCATTAAAAAAAGAAGGATTCAGGTAGAAAAATGTATATAATAACAATAATAATGAAAGTACATCAAGTATTTATGGTTTTAGTGGCTGTATGAAGACATCGAGAGAATGCTGGTTGTGGAGAAATGTGATTAACCCTAAAAGGGCCGGGATATCCTGGCTATGCCACAGCCGGGGGGGGGGGGGGGGGGGGGGGGGGAATCCTTCCCCCCCCCCCCCGAGATCTCGACCGTCGACCGCGCGATCGCACCGAAAATCGGCAGGCACGTCGTCCACGACGTAATCTACAAAACTGCATAGTTAAATTCTCCGAAATTATTTCACATTAATTAATTATGCTAATTTATGCATGAAATCAAAATTTTGCTCTAAATCATTAAATAAAGCTCCAAAAATTCTAATTTTTGGTCTAGACACTCTTTCCAGTATTCTTAGCAAATATACTTGAAAAAAATTCGGTATCAAATTTGATTTCTTATGTATTTTATTGTATTTTAAATTTCTTATGTATTTTATTGTATTTTAAATTTCTTATGTATTTCTTAGTTTTTTTTACCTTTTGTTTTTTATTGTTTTTTGGATGAAATTTGTTGGGGACACTTCTACGATCATAAACAGCATAAAATAATTAATTTCAATCAGTAAATGTAGAAATATTCATAGATTTCTAAATTTGGGCTGAAAACACATTTTGTATTGAAATTATACATGAAATCACGTTTTTGAGCAATTTTTGGTCCGACGTGGAAGTACGAAATGTTGAGTAACTTCGGAACCGCATGCCCGGACATCGCGAATATGGTCTCAAAAGATGCGTGAGATTCGAAAGAAAAAAGTCATGAAACGCCGCGGCGAATGCTTTGCGCATTGCGGACATATCGCGAGAAATGTCTAGGGGGGGTGGATTCCCCCCCCCCCCCGGCCCTTTTAGGGTTAATGATGCCAAAGTCTGGAAGACGACAGTGCGAATGCTCTGCCAATGAGTGTGGAAAGCATTTTGGATGATGAATGGTTCTGCATGATGTCTTCGTGAGGAACGATGAGAGGATAAAATATCTTATTGAAAAAAAAGGAAAAAGGAGTGTTCAGAGCTGTAGAAGAGTGATTTTTCTCAACAATAATTCTAATAATTATTGTGAAAATAAAGAGAACAATTGCATAAGGTAGCTTAGTGAAATGTAGTAGCACAAAAAGACATGTCGGGAATGCAAAATGCATATTGTTGGAAAATCATAATTTTATTGCATTAAAAGGTAGAAACATAGTATGAAGACAGAGAGTCAGTAAAAATACATCTACATGTACTACCCTGATTAGGCTTAATATTACCCAAACTGTCATTACATATGTCATATCACAACTTTTAATTCACCACTATCATCGACAGTTTCACCGTTTGGGTTCCGGACATGTCTATCATCCTACTCAGTTTCACTATTAAAGCTACATGTGCATGTATTTTAATCAAAGCAAAGGGGACTATGGGAGAGGGGGCGGGGGGTAGGGGCAGCAACTGAACACATACCACAGTTTGATTCGTCCGTGAAGTCTCCACAATCGTTATCACCATCACACAGCCAGTCATTGGGAATACAGCGGCCGGATGGACACGGGTGATATTCAATGCCATTGGCATTGGTACAATCCTCTATTGAGTCATAATAAAACAAGAATGTGATTGCATCTCCAGTACACTTCCACCTACCTTCAGTCACTTTTCTTTATGTATATGCTACATTGTCGCACGGCTGGCGTAAGCACATTGCGTCGTTCTGCTAAATGTGGACGCGCACTACTACGTTCAATAGTTAATACCTATATAACTTTAAAAATATGTGCTTATTTGTTACGAAACTACTAAAATTGAATACAGTTATCATCTATTTCCGATTTTTTATTAGTTGATGAGAGAAATCCCTGTCATATTTCAAAAATGGTATAACATGTGTAGAGTAATCATGATATTAGAAGCCTAATACCAGAAATCTGCATTACTGCATGCGTATACGTGTTAATGCCTTTCTACCAGCCACAGGATGACATGTACATGTACATGACTACATGAACATTGTAAACTTTCCTCAGTGTCCTTCGACCTTTGACATAATGCCACCAAACTTTAATCATTTCATCTCCTAAAATGGTGATGCATACTCAGCTGGCATCAAATTTGATGGCTATTAATTAGACATCTCAAACACCTATGAATTTTCATGTAAGAAAGGATTTTGCTGTAACTCATGTGTTCAAGATATTGTGCATGATCTGCATATAAATGGAAAATAAGTCAGAAAAAAAATCTTTAAGAACCAAAGAACCAGGAGGAATTTGACCTCATAAACAATTTGGCTATTGACCTCTATACATACATTTACATGTACAGTACATCTTATTCAGCGAAATAATTTATATACTATTTTATATGTATGACTGCAAGACTTGTGACTAAATAAAACCAGTTTGAACTATCAGATGGATTAGATTTAAAAATTTTAAATGAGGAGGTTCCTTCTATTATCACGGATAAAGCAAACAAGAACAACAATAACATGAATCCCTTCAAAACTTACGTGTCTGCGAAATCCTCTCATAGTGGGAGACGCCTTGGCGATTGAAAAGCCTTCCGTTTTGGGATCGGCTAACATTAAATAGACTACACGTTCTCTCGGCTGCAATGTAGTCAAACGACCGACAAACAAAGGTCATGGCCGAGACACAGAACCTGGCACACTCATCGGCTGTTTTCTCCATGTAGACTACAGAGGGTTCCCTGTTTGGAAGGTATTTGTCGGCCATGAGGGTGAAGTCATCCATAGGATCAGCTGAGAATGGGAGAAAGGGGACAAAATTACAGATTCAGTAAATTTCTATGAATTCATATTGCTCTCATTAAGGACTCACAGCTCGACTTTTTTCCATAAGAAAGATTATTGTTGTTATCCTTAATTACGAATAACGCTACTTTATAAATGGTCAATAATAAACATCATATAAATTTCTCTCTAATAACACCAGAAAAAAAAAATTAATTTACCAATAAGTTTTTTTTAATTTTCATATCATTAAACACTTAAAATAAACCACAAACACTGAATGTTTCACTCAGTTTACGCACACTCAAAGTAACAATGGACTCTTCTTACAAAAATATATAGCATGCACCAAGGATATTGTGTGTAAAGTGCACTGTTGCTATTTTCTTTTCTCTTTTGCTGTAATTACAAAGAAAATAAATGCTACATGAAGAAGACAGTACATGCACTTTTCTTTAAATCATGACATAAGAAGATAAATGCGACTGCGTCTCCTATAAGCCTCTGCCTAAATTCAGTTGATGGCTCAAACTGTTCCTGAAATATTGTGATAACCAGAATAAAAAGCCTCTAATTACATGTTAATTGACCTCTTTTACATTTGACCTTACACCTTATAACCCCAAAGTCTGATCGCTTTATCTCCTCCTAGTCATGAACACAAAATAGTTGAGATATGGTGATAACAAAGGTAAAAAAACATTAATTTCACATACACCTGTATAATGACCTCTATGACCTGTCACCTTTGACCTACATGAACAAAAATCGGATCAGTTCGTCTCATTATGGTGATGCATACTAGTTCCAAGTTTGAAGTGAATGGATCAAATGGTTCTTGAGATATCACTTTAAGGTTAATATTTGCAGTTTCAGAATTGACCTCTATGACCTTTGACCTTTGACCTACATACCCCAAAATCTAATCAGATCGTCTTTCTATGGTGATACATACTAGCACCAAGTTTGAAGTTCATACCTCAAATGGTTCTTGAGATATTGCATTAACAAGGCTAACACCTGCAATTTCAGAAAGTGACCTGTGACCTTTGACCTACATACCCCAAAATCTAATCAGATCCTCTTCCTATGGTGATACATACTAGCACCAAGTTTAAGTTCATACCTCAAATGGTTCTTGAGTTATCGCGAGAATGAGGCTAATAACACCTGAAATTTCAGAAATTGTCCAACCCGAAAACATACTGCCTCCAGCACCACCTTCGGTGGGCGGAGGCATAAAAAGAAAGAAAGAACAATCTCTGTTGGGGAAAAAGTGCTTTAATACTAAAAGTTTCCATAAATATTACGAAATTGAATCCCTCATTCACAACCAATATGTGTTTTAAAAATTCTCTACCATTATGTATATAACACTATCATTTTTCACCAAATTGTTGATTCAACTTTCTTTCTTTTTTTTTAACGAAACCACTGTCAAAGTGTGTTATTCTTCCAAAATATGTGTTGGTTTGCAGGCCAAAAGGATTTCACCACAGGGGGGTTTTATTTGATTGCGGTGTAATGGTGACAATATGCCTGTATTTGACATGAAAACAGGCAGTGTTTTGAAAGGAAAGGATGTTGACGCAGCGTGAACTGTTTGTATTAAATGAGGAGTCAGAAGGAGCTAGAAGCCTTGCAAACTGGAATGATTTCAATACACTTCACCCTGTACACAAACAGTTAACAGTTTGTTCAGTAATACATCTCAGGGGCATTCACAAGATCAGCTTGTGCAAGGGCAACTTCTATTATGCAGCTCTTATTTTTCACAATGAATGTGAACTAATGCTTGAGAAACCAGACTAAAATCACACTTTTCTCCTCATGGTACACAGAGATGATTGACAACTCCATCTGGGGGATGTTTCATAAAGCTGTTCGTAAGTTACGAACGACTTTACGCACGACTGGTGATATGTTCTTGTGCTACATGTAAATGAGATATCCCAGATTTTCCCTGGTGTTTTAACATGTGGGACTGAATTTCCAATAACCCTAATCAATTTTGACAAATAATAAACTTTGCATTCGGATGCTTGTTTAACAGCAAGAATTTTAATCCACAAAGATCGGATTTCAACTTTAGCTGATGGGAATCAAAATGATTGAGAATCTGATTAGCACCCAAGAACAGGTACCAGTCGTGCGTAAAGTCGTTTGTAACTTTACGAACAGCTTTATGAAACACCTCCCAGGTCTAATGAATAGTGCATACAGCAGCTCATGCTGTAAGATGTCAAAGTCCTTGATTGGTGACATAGGGGTGTCATGCCGAGTCGCAAGTTGACAACCATATTTCTTTTATATTGTGAAAAATACAATTACCTTTTAGATGCAAAACCAACTTAAATTTGCATATTCTGCAATATCATATACATGTATTATGATATTCTTGACAACAGTTACCAACAAACCCCTTTTGTATGACCTTCTTGCAAAAAAAGTTAAAACAGTTCAGGAAAAACAGCAGCATACATTCATAAGACAGCACCAAGTCCATCAGATAAATAGAGGAGGCTGAACATACTGTATTATACACTGAAGGTAACACATCATGAACAGAGACTCAGGCCAATATACTCTCTTCAAACTACGATCCCATTCCACCATCTCGTCATACTGCTTTAGCAACAGTACCAGCTCGCAGCACAGCAAAGCAAAAGCTCACCCCTAAACTGGTAATTTTTAAAAAAATATTGTGGAAAAAGAACTAATTCTCAACATTACATCACTAATCAGATGAGCCTCTTCAGTGAGTTCAACAACTACCAGGTAAATTACTGATAGACTGAAGAAATGCAATGGTATTCTGAGGGTCTACGCCAGGCAATCAAAGAGTTTGGGGAAGTTTACCACTACTCTGTATGAACAGTGAAATATGCTTTCCCACACACTGTATCCCGTAATATGTTATAATTGTCGAACCCAGCTTTGAATGACACCAGTTATTTCTATGTTCATTAAAAAAAGTACTTCTCAGGAATGTGATTTTTTTCTGATTACATGTATCTACATGTACACTGCACAAGGTCTGTGTTAGCAGGATCGAGGTAATGCTCTTGTTGTAAAAATATAAATATGCAATAAACATTCCAACATCTACAAGAAATTGATCAAATAATTCAACATTCTTCATTCTTGATCTAAGTTGCCATGGAAGCAGAAAAAATAATAGGGTTCTTTTTTTTTCCTTATGATGTACACACAATCCAAACATGTCAAGGATCTACATGTAGTATTCATTTCGCCATCAAAATCATGTCAACAACATTATTTTACAGGTTAACAGCTTCAGAATACATATGAATACAAGAGAGGAAGAAGGGCCCAAATCCATCAAACGTTTTTTGAGTTATTAAGAAAAAAAAAAATCAATATTAGATGAGTTTTAAGAGATAGTGTGCTTTCATCTTCATGTATTAAAGACACGCAGTCACGGGGAATTTGACACCATTCAGCTTTTTGCCTGATAACGGGGGTTATCAATCACCGATAGTGGACTTCACTTTTTTACAATGACGGGTCGACTCTTATGTAATGTTTGAGACCTCCCCCAACTTCCTAAGTTCCGCCCTGTAAAGAAAAGTAATCATCATAAATTAGGCATCTGAAAGAAGACTGGCATTTATGCGATCTCCCGAAGGAAACACATGTTGTTCCGTCGTAATTATTCTGGTGCATGAGAAATTTAGCCTACACACATCAAATCAATTCCAAAAAGTCGGAGTATGCGAACTATGACACAATGCACATGGAAAACTGTGTTCTTAAATAATGTACATGTACATGTTCATATGTATGTTAATGTATTGAAGGATCCCTGAGGATGAAAAAAAATCTGTCTCTCATACTTATACCACAGTCACACCGCCAAACCAACCCTACATCGACTCCAAACCGACTCCAAACCGACCGACTCTTGGCCATTGGTGGCAATGCAATTTCTTGTTCGGTCTGCTCGGTCTGCTGTCGGTCTGGCATCGCCCTTGTTGGTGTGACTGTGGTATAAATCTTAAACCATCATGTTGTTTCGAAATAACTCAAAAACTGTCTTGATGGAGATGGGCCCTTCTTTCCTTTCAGGTATTCAGGTGATAATGGCTTGGGAAGCCCATAAAAGCAGTGTTTAAAAATGAGTCAATTCATTACATAATGAAGGTACACGTACAAGACAATATGAGTGATAAACATATTTACAAGAGTAAAAATGGAAACACTTAAAGGAGACAAATCATAAAAAAGGGCAATTTGTGCATTACTAAAAAGACATTCAATCACCTCCCAAATCTGGATATGAAACACTGAAATGCTTGCGGATAACAGGGGGGAAATTAGTTCATATCAAGAACATAATGTAACCCGCAGTCCCATAAAAGTTCTGTGCGTGTGAGCGTGTGAGTGCATATGGGTGTGTAAACTGGTGGACTCAAAACTCAATTTTACCTTTATTTAGGGGGTACATGTAATTGCACTTGCAACATCTCTTTACAGATGAAATATTTGAAGCTGATATTCTGAATGTAGTATAATGTACATATACCAGGATAAAAAACCTACACATGCTTAGAGCAAAACCTTTTGGAAGTGATTAATTCCCTTTAACCAAATAGCTAGAACAGGTTGGAATGGAACCACAAGCTGTGAGAATTAGAAGCAACTTATCACATTAAAAAAATGTCACTCTGCACATGAATGATTTATTGATGGATAGACAGCAGCAATAATGATTTATAGTGCTATTATGACAGTTGATCCAAACTACAGTTCAGGACCATTCACGAGATAAGTAGAAATTCTCTTTTGTGTCTGGCATTCTTGAGATAGTATGTGGGGTATTCATGAAAAACCAGAATAACATAACAATAGGGTTACTACCAGACAGGTGTTACAGTTATCAAAAGAAACAAAATGTATGGTGCAGTGTAACCATGGAAATACATGATTACCGACAATGTTTGTACAGGACTGCAAATTTGAAAAAAAAATGGTGCAATGTAAAAAGTGAAATACAATGTTCACAGGTTATTACCAATGAATGAGTCTTGTAAACAAACAGCAAACTTTAAAATTAATCAGATGCAGTGTTAACCAGGAAATATACAGATTATGTCCAATGAATGAGGCTTGTATACGATAACAAACTTTACAATACATTCGATGCAGTGTAACCATGGTGCCCATCTGGCAATTCTGGTTGCTACGGGAACTTGGGCAAGTGGGTAAGTATAGCACCGTGCCTCCATTCATCACTAACGGTACAAATCTGGCCTCTGTGTTGTTACGGCTGAAAGGCCACAAATTATGCACTCAAAACAAGACAATCATTGCAAAGAGAAAAACCTTAAAGATAAAGTTGAGTTCTGGGGAGCGTTTCATCAAGCGCTTTGTCAGTGATTTTTACTGACAAATTGGCTCTCAGCCAATCAGATGCAAGGATTTCAGTAGCTTATAACAGTTGTTGGTAAAAATCACTGACAAAACGCTTGATGATACGCTCCCCTGGTCATGTCTTTACATTGAGAAAGAAACTGTCTCAAAGCAATTGGGAAAGGGTTGATTTATTATGTCTATATACAAATTTGTGTATACTTAGAAGTTTTAGAATCATCAAATTGATGAGAGAAAATGACCCAATCTTGCTGAAAAGCAAATTAACTGCTTACAGAAATGGGTAATAATAATCAGCCCAAACACTTCATCCATTCCTTGTCATATTTCAAATATTAGGGCATTTGATGAGCAATCCATTTCAGGGGACATTTCTACCATTATGTTCTTCCAAACTGACATAAAAGGAATAAGAAAGCGAACATATTATTTTTCACCTTTCCTATAACTTAACTTTCTCTTTTAATAAACACATGATTTGTTGTTGTTGCCGGTTAGAAAGGAGCTAGTTATGATGTAATTGAAAAGAGACTTACGGCATCCATTTTCATCAGTCCCGTCTGTACAGTCATTTTGGCCATTGCACTGGAGTCTCTCAGGGATGCAGGATACACTGAACCAAAGACAGGATAACAGAGGATTTTTTAACCAAAAAAGTAATGTTTTTTTATCATTATTATTATCATTATTCTATTTGGCAAAGAAAAACAGTACAAATTAGAAAAAAACAAAAAAACAACCAATTGATAAATAAAGGAAATGCAGCCACTGGAAGTATGATATAAATCACTTATATCACCCCTAACTATACTGTACATGTATCTTATGGAACACTAAAAAATATATGTACTTTTTTTAATAGCTGCCACTAAACTGAACAAATACACTTCATGCAAATTTTTCATTTCCTCATTAATAAACATGATGAAAATGAAATGTTAGCACATAACTAACTCCACTAAACCTTTCATTTTTTGCAGTCATATGGGCAAACAAACCTAAAGCTAGACTCTAAAGCTAGACTCTCCAGCAGAGATTTTTTTGCATTATTGAAAATGTCAGCCACAAGATTCTATCCATTATGACAGTTTTATGATAACAATCTGATCGAATCATAAAATCAATTGCTGCTGGGGTAAGGGTGCGAGGAAATTGAATGCTAATAATTGTTCGTGATGAAGATGAAAAGATATGGATATAATAGAGGTAATTGGTGCCACTGTTGGGTCGTGTGACTGGCCATAATGTGAAGTGACAAGGTTAGGGAAATGATAATAGCTTTTAGAATGGGCGGACTCAAAGTAGCTTAATATGGGGATGGATATATTTACAATACATACAAAAGATACATGTACTTATTACATGTAGGTATTACATGTATATGTATCCACTACTATGTATGAATTAGGCATGAGATAGTGAACATCTGGAAAAAAACAAAAAAAAAAATACCAGGCCTCTGCAGATTTTTAAAAGTACATGTAATTATTCCCTTTCAATTTTCTTTAATTCCCTTATTTTTAATATTTTTTTCTAGAATTAAACCTTAATGATACCATTTACTTAGTTGTATCTTTTAGATGTGTTCGTTATTTTTCTTTTAAAAAATATATAAGCAGCACTATCATGTCTTCAAGTGGGACGGGATTACCAACAAAATGAGTACACATATTTCAATCCCAATTTTAACCTGGTGAATACACATTGATTCAGATATAACACACATTTTCCATACTTAATATCCTGAATAGTATGTGTACATGTATCTTGGGCTTATCATTCAAACGGTTGAAAGACAAAACCGCCTCCTCCCACAAACACCCAGAAAAGAACAGATCAAGGGGATTAAATAGGTAAAAGGAAGATGGTCCCAACTCAATCATAATGGTTTTTTACTCACTAAGAAAAAAAAATCAATATTTTGTTACTTTAAGAGACTGAATTTTTTCATCTTCATTTATTGAATAATGTACATTCAGGTACTCTTAGTTCCCTTCTTATTCTTCTCGAATCACTACACAAGTCCCGTCCAGTGCAGAACGCAGGATCTGGCTTTGGTGTTGAAACCCTTCAGATTATTACAGTGCACGGTTCTGGTAGGAGGGGGCAGACCAAAAGGTGTTTCATTGTCTGATCCTCCCCACAGTCGCAAAAAGTTTCTCTATCCTTATTACAGCCCCATTTCTGCACGAGGGCATAGTTTCCTTATGATGAAAATATTCTGTCTCTTAAGCCTATCGCAAAATATTTCTTTTTTCTTAAAGTGATTGATTAACTTTGTGAAAAATTGTAAAATCAGCTCAAATGCCAGTGAATTGTGTGCAGTCCTCTAACTACATATATAATTAAGGATATGTGAAAGTATGAGAGAAAATGGAACCCTTACTATCCTAAAAAAGAGAAAATCGCGATCAATCGCTAGCGCAAGTCGCTCGGCTTCTTCACTGCGCTACAGTCACAAAAACCAAGCACCAGCGCTTGGCGATTTCGGAGCGGGTTTCCAGCCCGTACGGTATTCTGTGATAGAGCGAGGTATGCCAACCGTAAGAGTTCTTTAGGGTTCGGTGGTACTCTATCCGACATCAATGTTCAATCGTAAATATCTTGATATATGACCGATCAACTTATAAAACTCAGGCGATTCCTGTCTGAGCTAAAGGTTTGCAATTATGATTACAGCATTAGCTGGAACAGTGATTTTTTTTTCAATCCTGGGCAAAGTTATTCAATGCCTTTAATAACTCAAAAACTACTTTGGAGTTCAGCCTTGTTCCTCTCATGTATTCAATTGTAACGTGTCATATCAGTGGTTTAAAGTGACAGTTACATGTATTTACGGAAATAATTGGCTGGTAGTACTTTTATTGTCACAATGATTAATCATTGATCGCGGATTGTAAGAGGAAGGACTAGTCTTGTTGTCCAGACCCACCTGCCTGATGCACATTCAAATTCTGCAGCAGTGCAGGTCACAGTTGGTTCAGGAACTGGAAATTGTGAAGAAAAAGTCAGGAAATGTATCAGTTCATAATTATGTAGAAGTTGTATTTATAAGTTGTAATAGATTCTATGAACAGTCTTCGAACAAAAATGTAGCATCGTAGATCTTATAATACACAAAGACACAGTAGCCTGCATAACATACATTGTACATGTTACAGTTTTGGTAGTCTTTTGTGAAACTTTCAAAAATGTCAAAATATGTCACATAAGATATGCCTTTATCCAGGGATGCCACTTAGAATTGATAAAAAAGTAGGAAAACTCATCTAGAGTCCCTTTTGTACATAATAAGTGGTTTTCTATGGCTAAAAATATGTTGAAAAAGTAGGAATTCTACTTTTGTCTGAAAGTGGCATCCTGTTTATCTGCACAATCCATCCCGAACCAAAAATTGAACATTTGACTCTTCAGAAAGAGTTATGGACATGAGCCTGATCGGTTAAAAGTAGGCATTTTGCCCATCTGTGACATTGAACATTTTATGGATTATAATTTTAGTAGGCGACCATGGCAACCAAATGTCATCAAATTTCAACCCCTTCAGTGAAGTCCTTCATAATGAAACATAAAATGGCTCTCTGCAATTAAATAAAGATTTTATACAGGCCTTCAAATTTTCAAAATTTGTCAAATGTCCGTCCGTGACTAACTGATCAGGCTCACATACTGTATGTACAATACCCTGCACTTCAATAGTAAATACACTAGTCTCCATGTAAAGATCTTGTGTGTTTAACATACTTTTGAATGGTTTCGAATGGGTCTCCATCTATTGTATTCATAATAGATTAAAACAAATATTTGTCCTGCACTAGATTTTGCCAGAGAAATAGATAAAGAGATGTACTAGATAAGGATCGACATCAAATAATAATTCGCGAGTTTTTAATGATCCATTTGTAAAGAAAACCCCAGCAGATCATAATAATCAAGTCTCATACTAAAAAGCATGAGCATCGTATACTGGTTTATGTACAGCAATACACAGAGAACTGTAAAACCAGAAACGTTCACGACGCAAAAATGTTTGCGAATCGTAAACAGGAGCAATTTTCACAGGAAACTTTTTACAAATTCCAAAATTTCAGTGTTGTATCAGTTGTGATTCATTTATTTTGCAGGATGAAACTTTCGAGAATCTGAACCACTCGTGAAAAATGTTTCATGCCCACCAGCGTTTCAGCGCCCTGTTTCATCAAGTGTCTTGTCAGTGATTTTTACCGACAAATTTGCTCTCAGCCAATCAGATGCAAGGATTTCAGTAGCTTATAACAGTTATTGTAAATTGTCTGTGAAAACAAGTTTCATGAAACGGGGCCCCCTGGATTTACAGTAGCCTACCTGTAGTAGGGGGTGAAGAGGGTGTCCCATAGACCTCCACCTCACAGAAAGAGAGGTAGTCTTTGCGGGGAGAGCCGATGTGCACATACTGCCCTCTAATTGGGGTGGGGCACTCGAACGTGATGCGTTTGTGAGGGGTGAGGCTAGCCGCGGTGGTCATGGCGCGATTGACCCTACCGCAAAGGGTGCGTGTGGAGGGATCGGTGGCAGATGATCCGATGGTGATGGATGCTCCACGAAGCCTTTCTCCTGCAAAACGGAAAACGAGGAGTCAGATCATCTATATAATCACCTACACAACAACTTACAGACTTTAATATTCCTACTAATACTTATTTTCAGTGAAATCAACATCACCATAGCTATCATCAGTAACCCACCTGACACAACCTGACAGACCCTGAAATTTAGCCTGAGCAAGAAATTTAACCCCCCCACGCCCCAAACTGCAATCCATTGTTAAAAATCACAATGATCGTTTGTGATCGATCATAGAAATTGTGAAGATCGTAAGAAAGACAAGATAAATCATAGTAGTATGAATCTAAGTACATGTATGTGAGTAAGTACAGATACCCTTGCACAACTCAAAGTTGCATTAAGTCGAACTATGCAAAACATATTGTGCTATTTACATTTCCAAATTCAAACTATTTTTTGTGGCACCAACAGATTTATACAAAGTTAACTGTATGTAATTTTCTTTATATTCTTCAACACACACGTATGATATACTAAATTACTAACATTATTTAAAAGAGAAAAACAAATGAAATCACATAATCACATTTTGTTGGGTAACATGCCCCTGGTACCCTCAAGATCCGCCAGTAGTCTGTACCAATGCAAATTGGTACAGATTTAATTTAATTTAATTTAATTTAATTTGATTTGATGTACATACATACATGTAGCAATCAACCCCTATTATTAAAAGAAAATTGGGAATATCAGAAAACCAACATTCCCTAGAGTAGATGCTCAGGTGTGCGGCCACTGAAGACACAATACAATTTTAGAACTCTTTATTCCAGAATTATTTTCACTTTTTATCCAAATAATGGAAGTTCATAATGTAACTGTTTGAGCATAAATATAATCCCCCCCAAAATAAAGAGTTGCCATGGTAATATTAATTTTTCATTTCCCTCTTTTGGAGCCAGTTTGCGGCATACCTTCACTGGTTTGCGGCCCAATGTACAACTCAATGGAGAATTCGCATGCGCATCATGTGTGCGCGAGCTGAGCAAAATCCCAAGGCCTGAGCCAGATTCCCACGCCAGAGCTCCCTGCGTGCGATCCGGCCGCACATCTATGCAGCGATATCTGACACTGACATCGCCATTCGCACGGAGCTTTCACCGCGGCATGCCAGTGTGTCACACACGCTGAATATCTTTTGAGCTTGCGACACGTGAAAAATCCCAATCTAAAATTGAAAATTTCTTGAAATCAAGCTTATTTTTCAAAACCCTATTTCCTTAACAACACGCTTAAGAAAGGCATATTTTCAAAATTTTTAATTTTTCACAGTGGGAACGCCAATCGTATCGCTAAAAATGTGGTATTTATGGATACTTTTTTCATGGCCACTGCTGTTTTTCTTTGACTTTGGTAATGTACCCTTTGTGTGTGATATGTGTGACATATGTGACCACCACAAAACCACCAAAATCGCCAGATATGAATTTTTAGTTGTCTGATTCTGAAAGATTCTCAGCTTTAAAATGATATATAACTCATTAGCATTGGATGTTCCTAACCCACTGAAGAATAGAATGTTTAGTCCAGCATGTGTTACTTATGAGAAATAAGGGGTTAAAGTTTGCAGTCTATTCAAGCGCTCTTACTCGCCAGGTATTGAGGTGACAAAAAGGATTAGAACTCAATAGATTTATATGAAGGGATTATCATTGTCCTAGAACTTGGCATACTAATGGGCACATCCTGCCCATCATGTTGGACAAGTATCAATACAGCATTACTTTCTTGTAAAATTGAAGATGAAAATGAGACAAGTATTCAGGTCGTAAACTAATACCACAAAATGCAGACAAACATAGGTCTGCTATGTCCACTTTTAGATTGCTTGGTACTCCATTTTTACATTAGTATACTCTTTCAGGTACAAAAACTGACATTTGACCACGCTGACACATTTACTGAGCTCTAACTGAAAATCATGGTGGTTTGTGGTGCCTGGTCACATATGATGATTTTATGTATATTATGTATTTTAAAGTGATTTTGCAATGCAAACAATAGACCGGCCGCACTTCGGAGCATCTACTCTATATATGTAAAAAGCATACCTTGTACATCCTTGTTGACTATGACCACTGTTGTAACATCATAGGTTGCTTCGAGATCAACATACCACCAAGAGTCTGATCTATGCTCTACAAAAAAACATTGAAAGGTACAGTGTAGATCATGGTGAGTCAAGGTTGTAACAAATCAAGAAAGGGCAAGCCAGACATTTCAGATTCCCTTATCTCGAGGATATTTTCAGGTTTCAAACAGATGGAGCTCAAGCAACCCCAAATTTGCTTCTAAATTTTGACAATCTTCCTCCATTGTAAAGTTTTTTTCTCTGTTGCTACATCAAAAAACTTGCAATTTTTAGTGCTAGAAATGTGAGATTCAACATTTATCATTGCCGGCTCTTTGTCTTCAAGATAAGCTCAGTTGTGAATAGAAATAATTCTCCAATTCTCCCTAAATTTCATTTTTATAAGAAATATTTCATTCAGAATTTGCTCTTATCACTTTCATGCTGCCTATATTACTTTAGACTCAACTTGGATCGCTACCCATTTTGTGGAAACCAAAATATTCCTTGATTCCTTCTATTTTCAAGTATTCCAAAGCAGAACACTTATTCCTTGATACATGTACATAAACAACATTTCAATGCAAACACTCCTCTGGCTAGCAATACTTACGAGTTCTTGAGCACGAGCCGTGTCTGTACACAGGATCTGGGTTCCCGTCCACGGCCAGGCCTGCATTACCCATAACACCCTGCGCATTAGCAGTAGAGCTCTGAAACGCAGGCTTCCCACGAGATATCGGGATCGGGCCTGGGTACAATGACGGAATAGAAAAAATTTTGTATTTAAAAGATGCAAACAGAGAAACTTCTCAATCATTCCAATACATGTATCAGAAATAGACTAGTTTACTAATAAATTCGTATTTCAGATGTTTCATTAACAAAAAAGAACCCTTGTGACTATCTACCTTCATCTGCTATGTATAATAAATATCTCTAAGGGTAGACTCCACTTTGAATACATATGTTGTGGTTACATCCAGTAAGCCTTGACCAAGCTTTCTGTGCCATTAAAAGACTACATTAGTAAGTGGTCTATTGCCATGAGGTATATGTATGGAGAAACTTAATAAGGAATAACGGTCTGATATTAATTGAATTTAAATGTTTTTTTTTTCTGTTTTTTTTTTCCTTTTGTTTTGAGGTTTTGATTGGTCACAATAATAGTAGAATTTAAAGTTCTTGGTATTGTGCCTTCGAGTAGAAGATGGAAAAGAATCAAGAATCACTTATCAGTACACAACTCTCCATAATTATGTAGCAGCCATAGAGCAGTCAAAAAAAAAAAAAATCTTCATATTTCATGCAGTAGTACATGTACAGTATATTGACACAAGGTGGTGCTATCAACTTTCTGACTTGGCTAAAGCTTGAGTTGTATCATCTGTTGAGAGCCGTAATTGCATGAACTCTGTATTACAAGACATGCATTAATGCCCTTCTGCCTCTGAACAGATGACTTATGACAGAATGAAAAAAAAAATCAAATCATCTCCAAATCTGGATGAACAGTTGCGGCTGGTTTCACACCGCAACCGCTTCTGAACCAATTTGGCCTTTACGCCAGCTGGAAAAAACTTAGCGTACCGGTACCCCAAAATTTTGATTTCTCCATTTGTAGGAAAATTTCACATTTCTGACCTTTCACACAATGTACAAGTATATCTAATCCTAAAGCAATTTCATGTACCCTTCGGTTGTAGTAACCATACAGTCGTAAAAAAAAATCTTCATATTTCATGCAGTAGTACATGCACATGTATATTGGTGACACAAGGTGGCGCTATCAACTTTCTGACTTGGCTAAAGTTCGAGTTGTATCATCTGTTGAGAGCCATAATTGCATGGACTCTGTATTACAAGACATGCATTAATGCCCTTCTGCCTCTGAACAGATGACTTCTGACAGAATGAAAAAAAATAATAAAATCATCTCCAAATCTGGATTAACATTTGCGGCTGGTTTCACATCGCAACCACTTCTGAGCCAATTTGGCCTTTACGCCAGCTGGAAAAAAACTTACCGTAACCCAAAATTTTGATTTCTCCATTCACATGAACACTTGAAACCTCCATCAAGAATATTTCACATTTCTGACATTTCACACAATGTACATGTATTATCTAACCCTAAAGCAATTTCAAGTACAATTTAGTTGTACAGTAGTAAGATTGCAAGGTCTGTAGAGCCCTCATCACATCTCAAAAACTTCAAGAAAATGTCTGCACCTTTTTACAATTTCAAGAAAATTCTTGAAACTTCTTGATGTTTTTAATACTCCCTTTTTTGTGTGTGGTGACTACCGTTCTCACCTGACGGGGCCTGGGTATTTGCTGGTGGATGAGTAGCAGGTCTCTGCGTAGGTGGCGCTGTGGGGGTTGCGCAGCGGCTGATGTTACAGTACATCCAGGCACTGACTGTAGTAGAGCCAGGATTCTTGTAGTAACACCAAGGGCCTCTGTCGCTGTCAGGGTTGCGGCAGAAATTGTGATTGCCGAGGCCTGAGCAGATCGAGAAATAAATTCATCAAACAAAGTATAGCATGAAAACATGACGGAAAGGCATGCATTTTGTGTGTCCTTGGCAATAATTTCAAATTTTAAAAAATTTCATTTTCTTAGTTGCTGATGAAGGGATAGATTTGTTTCATACATACTTTGTTTAAAAAGATGTGCAATCATATCTACGGTGCCTGTGTATATCTATAGAGAAAATGGACATTTATAATTTTCCTTAGTACAGGGCAAATGGGGGAGGACCTCGAATGATAGTTTGTCAGAGAGTTGCCAATTTGTATTTGTTTGACTACAAGTTCAAAAATTCATAACTTTCTTATTTCTAGTCGGATTTTGCTCAAACATTCATTGATCAGTTCTCTGCTTCTTTTAAAACCAACTAGATATCAAGGTGGACTTCCCCTTTTAATAACTTGGGGCAGTTTCTTGAAACCATCATACATGTATGTCTTAGTTGTGAATATGGTATGCATTTTATCTGATTGAGATTCTTTAATTATTATTATTATCATTATTATTAAATATTTGGCATCACATGGGCTGGGAGGGAAAAAGCGAACTGAATCCCTGAGACCCTCAGGTCTCTCCTACCGGTATAACTGCTTGGGATAGGCATGTGTACCACTAAACTGGGATTTGTTATAAGAAGAGTACATGTACATAGCTGGTGACTCTCCTACACACAGGGCCTCCATTTAACGTCCTTTCCAAGGTACAGAGTGTTTTCCACTGTAACCTAGCCTGCGTCTATGAAACAGGGAGGGGAATGTTAAGAGACAATGCAGGGTTGAATTATAACCCTCGATCTTTGGTTTGACAGGCAGATGTTTTACCGACCGGGCCAACTCGCCTCCTCTAAATCCACCTTTTATATGCGATAGTCAAAAACTTCAGACTTATTACGGTTTCGAGGGACCATTTTTTTTTTTACAGTGAATCAGGATGTCACTTCTGCCAGATATATAAGCTGATAAAGATGAGGAATTTCAGAAGACCTCAGGCATACCTCCATGTGGAAAGAGAGCTGCCGTAACCCCTACATTATCTAAAGCGGCTGCCTGCCAGTTGGTACACTGATGCCCCCGTACTGTTGTGAAGCTAAAGCCCCGGTAATCTTCGCCGTTCCCTGAATAGCAGTTAGGTGTGGCTGGAGAGAGAAGAAGAAACAATAGTAAAAGGATGAATGCGACTGCATCTCCTACATGTATATGCCTTATGGCAGGCCAAAGGGGAATATATTCGTCTCTTGCATTTATATTCATCTCTAGTATATATTTTTCTCTAATATATTTGTCTCTTGTATTTATATTCATCTCTTAAGAAATATATTCATCTTTTGAAGTTGTTTATATTTATCTCTATAGAAATATATTCAGCTTTTTAATATTTTCGTCATTTTAATCTATTCATCTCTTCAATATTTTCGTCTTTTCATTATATTCATCTCTTCAATACTTTTATCTTTAAATTATATTCCTGTATTTCATATATTCATCTTTTCAATATTTTCATCTTTTTAATCCATTTATCTTTTGAATGTTTTCATCATTAATTATATTCACCTATTTCGATATTTTCGTCTTGAAATTATATTCATCCTTTATCATTTAGATGTCTTTTTGTTCGTCCTTGACAATATTCGTCGTACATGTATCTATTCAACTCCAGAGCCCTTGATCTGTGCGACTCTGTGCGGCATTTATTCCACAGCAGGTTTGTTCGTCTTTGAAATATGTTCGTCTTTTAATATATTCGTCTTTGAAACATTATATTCTTCTTCTCCAATGGGCACGAGATGGCGCTGCTCTCTGCTCTTGCTCTAACTCAACCTCGGCGCAGTCGGCACCTGTATAGCAAACCCCGCTATAGTATTAGTATTAAAGTCTTTCAAAAATAGATCCACGCATAACCAAAGGAAGCGCACGGAGATCAGTCAAGTGGTAAGAGAAATACGGTACGTCTAATCAGTTTATTTAAATTCGAGTGTTTTCATTTAAAATACTCTCCATAGACTAGAGGGAAAAGTTATAGCCCTTATCAAGACGTTTATATTTTAAAAATTTTCTTTCCTGTTTTTTTCTCTCTTTTTTTCTCTACATCGCCCTTGATATAGCTGTGAAGGGCATAATCTTGTTATTGTCACTTCAAATACAAACTTATGTCCTAAAACAGATAGGAATCAACTCTAACTGCATTAGGGAGGAGAGAGAGAGAGAGAGAGAGATTCGAGGGGGGGGGAGGGGAGCTGTGAGAGATGCTTGTAATTTCATTTTTGTTAAAGTTATTTGATGAGAAACTTTCTATCAATATTTATGTGATGGGGGGCGGGGTCCAAACATTTCCCCGATGTTATAGCTCTATATGAGCAAACACTATGATATCTGACGGGAACGTTGAGAAAAGTAAAAAAAAAAAATAATAATAAAATGAAATAAAATGAAATAAATAAATAAAATGCCATTTTTATTTTTCTAACTCAGAATATTTCATTTAAAAAAACAGCCTATTTTGAATAAAATCAACTAGTAACCTTCTAACAATTACCAGTCCTATTCTGTCTTTGTAGGCATATCCCAAAGTTCCTTTTGCCGCCCCCCCCCCCCGAGCCTCTTTGTCTCTCTCTCTCCCTTCCTTCCCCCTCTGACAGGCTTTCATTTTCTCATACTCGCTTATTCTTTCTCACAACCGATCTGTAAAAATGACTCCAATGGAATGATGACAAAAAGTGGCGTATCCAGGATTTTGTAATGGGGGGGGGGGGGGGGGGGGGGCAGGGGAATTTAATGGGTTCCAGTTTTTCCTCCATAATTCTCTTACATGGAAAAAAGGGGGTTATCACATAATTATTTTAAGGTCTGTTTTCCGTCCAAAATTCTCTGACAAGCAAAAGGGGGAAAAATGTTATCAGTTCTAAAAGGAAGCACATTTTTTTGTTGTCAATAGTTGTCAAGGGCATTCTACCCCCTGCCAGCCCCCCCCCCCCCCCCGGTTACGCTATAGCGCCCCTACCTCATCCCCCCCCCCCCCCCCCCCCCCCCGACGACATTGTCGCTCTCGTTGGCTGAACCCAAACTAAATGACGATCAGCAAGCAAAAACTTTTATGAGCCACTTGAGAACACCCTTGGCAAACAGAGTTCCATCAGTAACGCCATCACCTCCATCGGGACTGCAGAAGGATAGACCCTGGCCTAGCTAGGGCTAGAGCCAGCCCAAGGAGCCACCGTGTCGGTCGCTATTCAGCTCAGCTATTCTGCTTGCATGATCTAACGACAGCCATTTGTCTTGCCGTAATTCAGTGATATAACATTAGGAATTTATAAATTTGGCACACTGAATTTTGCCTCTGATCCATAAGAAATATGATAGTGAACTGGATTTTAGTTAGCGTTTCTTCTTACCCGCTGGGTCTGCTAGCGCATGATCTCATTGGATGTCGTCGAACTCACGTGATCGATATACACGCCCATATTACGTCATCAATAACAACAAACGGTTTCACGTGTAGTATGACAAATTATTTTTTTTTGTCAAAAGCATGCATATTCCCGGGGATTTATGCGGGACCTATTGGACTCATCGAGCCTTAATTATACATTTTCAGAGTTTGAAATTTCATGTAAATCACATTTTTCCTCATTTCAAATAAATGACAAGGGAATTAAAGTCATTTCAAAATCCCTGCTTTTGTGTGTTAACCTATGGCAGCTGGAAGGCCAAAAGCATGCATATTCCCAGGGATTTATGAGGGGTCTCTTCCACTTTTTGAGCCTTCATTAAGTCTTTTCAGAGTCTCAAATTACATGTAAATCACATTTTTAATATTTTCAAATAAAAACTATAGGAATTATAATCATCCTAAAATGCCTTGTTTTCGCGTGTAAACCTATGGCAGGCGAGACCCTTTTTGGGTCAAAAGCATGCATATTCCCAGGGATTTATGGGGGGTCTATTCGACTAGTTGAGTCTTTACCTTACCTATTCAGAGCTTGAAATTTCATGTAAATCACATTTTTCATAATTTCAAATAAATACTAGGGGAATTAAAATGATTTCAAAATCCCTGTTTTTGCGTGTTAACCTATGGCAGTTGGAAGGCCAAAAGTATGCATATTCCCGGGGATTTATGTGGGGTCTCTTCCACTTTTTGAGCCTTCATTAAAGGCATTGATTAACTTTGCCCAAGATTGAAAAAAAAAATCACTGTTCCAGCTAATGCTGTAATCATAATTGCAAACCTTTAGCTCAGACAGGAATCACCTGAGTTTTATAAGCTGATCGGTCGTTTATATATCAAGATATTTACGATTGAACATTGATGACGGGATAGAGTACCACCGAACCCTAAAGAACTCTTACGGTTGGCATACCTCGCTCTATCACAGAATACCGTACGGGCTGGAAACCCGCTCTGAAATCGCCAAGTGCTGGTGCTTGGTTTTTGTGACTGCAGCGCAGCGAAGAAGCCGAGCGACTTGCGCTAGCAATTGAACGCGATTTTCTCTTTTTTAGGATAGTAAACGGATTCCATTTTCTCTCATACTTTCAAATATCCTTAATTATACATGTATATGTAGTTAGAGGACTGCACACAATTCACTGGCATTTGAGCTGATTTTACAATTTTTCACAAAGTTAATCAATCACTTTAAGCTATTTCAGAGTCTCAAATTACATGCAAGCCACATTTACAATAAATTCAAGGTAATAATAGGGAAACTATAATCATTCTTAAAATCCCTGTTTTTACGTGTTAACCCTATGGCAGACGACTTTGTCAAAAAGCAGGATGATCCCTGAGATTTATAGTGGCATTTATTGAAAGTAAAGGTTCAAGAAATGTTTTTTGAACTATCCATCCTTCCTCTCGTTCAAAAATCAGACTTGAAAAAGATAGAGTAAGATACGAAATATCAAGAAAAAAGGAGACATCTTTTCTATGGCGAACATATTTTTCTGAGTCTTTTTTAACACAGCAATTTACGCTTGCCGAATGTACTACGGAAGTAGGTGAGAGTAATCTGTCTTGATACTATTAAAAGTCTTTGCCCTATCTAGCTAGCTAGCTCCGGCGCGGCCGGCCGGGGGGAAGTCGTGTGCGCGTGCATTGTTCGAAAGTGGTAAAGCGCCATCTCGTGCCCATTGGAGAAGAAGAATATAATATGTCAAAGACAAATATATTAAGAGACGAACATATTATTTCAAAGACGAACAAACTTGTGGAATAAATGCCGCACAGAGTCGCACAGATCGAGGGCTCTCGAGACGAATAGATACGAGCACCATCTCCTGCCATTTATCTCAAAAGATGAATATAATTTCAAGACGAAATTATCGAAATAGGTGAATATAATTAAAAGATGAAAACATTCAAAAGATGAATAGATTAAAAAGACGAAAATATTGAAAAGATGACTATATGAAGTAGACGAATATAATTAAAAGATAAAAGTATTGAAGAGATGAAGAGATAAAAATGACAAAAATATTTAAAAGTTGAATATATAAAAAAAAGATGAATATAATGAAAAGACGAAAATATTGAAGAGATGAATATAATAAAAAGACGAAAATATTGAAGAGATGAATATAATAAAAAGACGAAAATATTGAAGAGATGAATAGATTAAAATGACAAAAATGTTGAAAAGCTGAATATATTTCTGTAGAGATAAATATAAACAATTTCAAAAGATGAATATATTTCTTCAGAGATGAATATAAATACAAGAGACGAATATATTAGAGACGAATATATATTAGAGATGAATATAAATACAAGAGAAGAATATATTAGAGACGAATATATATTAGAGATGAATATAAATGCAAGAGACGAATATATTCCCCTTTGGCCTGCCATAATGCCTCCGCCTAAATTCACTTCAGTTCATCGTTGTTCTTGAAATATTGTGATGACCAGAATAAAGAATCTATAATTACATGTTAATTGACCTCTCTGACCTTTGACCTTCCAATGCAAAATCTGATCACATTGTCTCCTCACAGTCATGCAAACAAAATAGTTGAGATATGATGACAACAAAACTAGCATATCTTTAATTTCATGCATATTGATCTCTATGACTTCTGACCTTTAGCGTAGCTGGCTAAACCCAAAATCTAATCACTTCGTCTCACTATGGTGATGAATACTACCACAAAATATGACTTCCAGATACTGTAAATAATAGTAATTCATACTGGACTTAGGAGTTGACAAATAGCTCTAGATATATCATAAGAGCATATTAAGTTAAACAAGGCTGAACTTGACCACTTTCAAGAATACGGGCTAGAAAGGGTTTGTTACATGTAGGTCACTGGTACATGTATTCTAGCCATAGCCTTCTACTTATGTGGGCTAGGTATTCTGTTAATTCCAAGTGCATTATTCCTTCAGTTCCCAATTATATTGTTTGTATATTCTGCTATCGTTCCTAGAAATTATTCTGATGAGAGCAAAAAGACTTTGCTCAATCCTATTTTGAAATATGCTTAATATAGATACACACCCATGGGGGAAAAAATATGCATGTCAATTCTTTGTTATCTGGAAGTTCGATGGCATTTCCAGCAAAGGCTTACAGAGAAGGTTGAGTTCTGGGAAAGGTAAAAAATAATATGTGAGCTTTCTCATTCCTTTTATGTCCCCTGAAAGAGATTGCTCCTCAAATGCCCTCATTTTCGAATATGACGTGAAAATAGCTGAAGTTTTTGGGCCAAACATTCATGCCACATGTTCGTGCAGCCACATATTAATTTCTTTGAATACAAAGCATCCTACCTGGGCCCTCCTGGCAAAAAGTCAGGGGTTATCTTTCAGTCTAGAAAGGCTACCTGTCAACAATGGCCACTCTTTCTGTTTCCCTAGGGTGGCCTTAGAGAGACAGGGTTGACTGTATACAAAGCATCCTACCTGGGCCCCTCCTGGCGAAGAAGTCATAGGGGTTATCTGGGAAGTCATTCCTGATAGCTACTTGGCTGGGGGACTTGTTGCTCAGCCAGCATCTTTTGGCACGTCGGGCGAAGTCAAAGGATGCGCAAGGCCAGGGGGCCACAAGACACTTCTCAGCACATTCCTCCATCGATACTGCAGTCAAGGACTCAATGTTGTTACCTGGCATTGCAGAGTTGGGCGTCATGTCGAAGAGGGAGACTGGACCTGTGGCACAAAGAAAAATCAAGTTTTTCCTTCAGTATTCGGCAGAAAATTTATTACGTGGACACTACAAAATACATTTTTTTGTAACTGCAGCATCACATAAAGAACAATATTTAGCCTCTATCATCATGAGACCAGAAGTGTCATTTCATTCTGCCATTTGGAGGGTATTCAGGATATTTCAAATACAAAAATGTTTGGAAAAAATGATACCTTGAACTGTGGGCTGTAGGGTCAAATGACTGTAGGCAAATGAGCCATAGGACCAATGGGATGTACATGAGCAACTTTGGAGGGTAAACCAGAGAAGGCATAACAGAGGTAGAGCATTGGTATCGTAACTAGGATGTTTTTTAATCTGCTATTACCAAGTCCATGCCACGGAAAGGACTTAAGCTACATACAGGTCCCCTGGTTTCTTATCTACAAGCAATACACCTGCTTTCTGGGTAAAATTTTAAAAATTAATCACCATCATCATTATCATTGTCATCATCTTCATCATTACCATTTGGCATTATCATCATCATCACCATCATCACCATTATCATAATAATAATAGCTACAATGTACATTTATATTGTGCACATATCCATCTCAGGGGATGCTCAAGTCACCTACAAAGTACTATTAAGTTGGCTTTAGCCTAGCTGTCCTAAGGTGCTGAAAGCAGCAGCAGCAGCAGCATCATCATCATATTCATAACCATTGTAATCATCATCATTGTCATCATCATCATCATCAAAACCATCATCATATCAGCACCATTATCATCATCATAATCATCATCACCATTATCACCATCACCACCATCACCTTCACCATCATAAACATTATCATCATCATCATCATCATCATCACTATCACCATCAACATCACCATCACCATGATCATGATCATGATCATGCCATGGTAACTCACCAATATCAAGTCTCTCATAGTAATTGAAGGGCGTGTTGAGAATAAAGGTAAGGTCCACATCTCGAGAGTTGCTTGAGCTAGTGAAGCATTCGTTAGACTGCTGGTTGTACTCAAAAGACCTGCAGGCAAACCCTGTCTCCTGTCTACACTGCTGGGCACAGAGCTCGGGTGTGGCCACTGAGTGAGTCCCGTCATTGTGGCCAGCGATGTAGGCACCGCTGTTGAGGGCAAACTGGGAGAGGTAAGTAGTTGTTTCACCAGTTCCTGTGGAAATAAGACAGAGAAATGTTGAATGAAAGGGGAAAAGCAAAGGCAACATAGGTTCTGGTGCCAGCATCCATGGTGGTGTTCCAAAATCTGTAGTTTTCATGATTTTAATGAAAATTCTGTGGTCAAATTAATTTGACCATCATATTCAAGACAGTTTTTGCGATACATAAACAATTTTGAGGAGAGAAATGATTTTTGTTTGATCACTATATCCATGCACTTGCTTTCACATAGCACAAAATGAAATCGAAAGCTTAGAGTAAGTTTGCAGTGTATCATCCTACATGATTATATAAGAGCAAGGGCATGTGACATAATTCTAAATGTTGAGACTTGCAGAATTACTTACTTTAAAAGATATCATAAACAAAATGAAAATAAGGAACATGATCAACGATGAAGTTTCAATATGAATTCAAATTTTGATTTCAACTCCATAATGTAATCAGTCCACTTAATTTCCGAATTGTCTTCCTGCTACAGTCGAAAAGCATCATTTAAATTTTAAATAATGCAGAATACAATCGTTCAAATATAGAATAAAAAAAGCATATTTGCATACTTGATACTGTGTATAGATCACATAGTCACAAAATGTCAAATACATTACCTGGGCATTAATCATGTAAACTTATTACATACAATGATTAATAGTAACAATAGGTACACTGTACCAATCACGCACTCTTGATCAGAAATAGTGTCCTTTGACAAGTTTGGGCATAAAGGATGATTATCCTCAACATAAACAGTCACCAGTGCAGGCACATATTCAGGTCAAAATGCAGGATTATGCAAGAACAAACAGCGCAAAAGTATCAGGAGAGTGTTTCATCAAGTGTTTCGTCAGTGATTTTTACCGACAACTGTTATAAGCTACTGAAATCCTTGCATCTGATTGGATGAGAGCAAATTTGTTGGTAAAAATCACTGACAAAACACGTGATGAAATGCTACCCAGGTGATTAGGAAGCAACAGTTAGAACTTGAACCTTACTGCAACATCAACTTTGCAAATATGTATTTAAAAAAGATTTCATGAGTCAACTTCTCAATGAATGCCCTCTTTTTTTTTTCAACCATACTTCATAATGATACAAAGAGAAGTCTGTGGGATCGAATTTCAGAAATTCATGAACCTGCTTTGAATATCAAGAGGAAAGATAGCTTTCCTTTAGTCCACAAATAGCAGATACATTGTAAATAATAGAATATTTGGGGTGGTATAGACCACATATGGTACGGAAAGGGTCAAAATTACAGCAAAATATCCGGGTATGACAGGGGAACACAAAATAGTTGATTTTTCTTCACACATTGTAACTTGCTAGCTTCAACTATTATCTGACAGTTAACGGTGCAATTTCTGTCAATGATAATGACGTTTCCTTTTCATTTCCTTACCCTACCATCATTTCTGTAACTGGTAGTTTCAAAAGGTGTGAAAATAAAAGAAATGAAATGAACTGCACACTGTCACACTGCTATAAAGGATTTCATTTTTCTACACCGTCTCTTTCCCTTCTACCCTTCTTTTTCTCCTGTTCTGCCTTTCTTCTATCAATCTCCTACGCTTTAAACAAAATGAAAACACACAGAGGGAATAAAGCCCACAGGACAAATAGAAGCAGAGGAAGGATAACATGTAGATGTACATGCTTATCAAAGCCATGCAGACACATAACACAAGTTTCATGTAGAGGGTGGGTAGGAGGGAGCATACATGTAGGGTGGCATTCCCAAGCTGTGCAGAGCATAAAGTGGGTGTGGTAGGGTCAGGGTAGGGGTAGCATTCCCAAGCTATCAACAACCTTGGGGGCTCTGGGATGCTACGGCACAGGAGGTCCGGGGGTTGCCAACATCACAGTATTCTCGAATGATATGAGGGTTGGTAGTATAACACCACGGCTGGGAGAAAGTCCCAGGGTTCCTGCAATGATTGTGGTTGCCGAGGATACCAGGGTACTGGGCCGGGGTGTAGCTATGTGGGTGGGGCGTTTGGACGTTCCAACGCTGGCAGGTGTAGCCCGAGATGGTCTGGGAGACCACACCCCTGTAGTCCTGACCGTTTGGTGTGGTGAAGCACTCAGGGTCTCTTGCCCTGGCGACTGAAAATAAATAGCAAAAAATAAATTAGTATGGCATAAGTAGAAGGGTCAAGGTGATTATGCATGGAAGAATGCATTTAAATATTATTGAAAAAATTGCATCATTTCCAAAATCAGAACAAAGTTCACTTTTACTCATCCAATGTCAAATTAAAGGAAATTCAGTGTAAGTTGTGTCTCGCTCTCCTCCTCCTTCCCTCCCTCCTCCCTCCTCTCTCTCCCCCCCCCCCCCCCCTCGATCTCACTCTCGCTCTTGCTGTTTATAAGTTCAATTCCTGATAAACTCCATGAGTACACTGCATAGTTTTCTAGCACTAGAATAATTTCACTGCATTGTCTTCAATACGTCCCAATCATTAATGAAGAACATATCAGCATATCTAATGCAATATTTTCTACAGTTAGAAATTGTGAGTGTACCATGCTGTACTATTTTGTTCCCAACTGACTTTAACCCCTTCTGTGCCATGAAGTTTTTCTAACAAATGGAATAGATGAACTTTTCAAGAATTAAATTTTGACTTGTTCTTGCTTCATTTTATTGTGGTATATAAAGGTAAAAATATCTCCCGCAGGAAGAAACTTCAAAAATAAAGGTGTCTGTTCCTGCTTCTGGAAGAAAAATTAAGACCTCCTTAAACCATAAACAATGCTCAACACTCCAGTTCTTGAGCAGGATTTGCCACCCATGACACAGAAGGGGTTAAGATGAATCCTTGCACAGTGCACAAGTCTTCAGGTAAGGTATTTCAGCTACAACTATCTTGTTGGATCCAGGTATATTTGATAGACAGAAATACCTTGAACGAATTGAGCACTTACAACTAAAAATATCAAGAATGGCAAATTGTTTTAAACAATAAAGAATAATAAAATTTATGTGATACATACCTGGTACAGGGGAGTCTCCAGTAGATCCACCACTTGCACCAGACCCTTGGTTTCCAGTTTCCCCAGTTGCCCCACTTGAGCCTGCTCCTGTTCCACCTGCCCCACCAGATGAGCTGCTTGATCCCGATGTCCCAGAGGTACCTCCTGTTGCTGATCCTGGACTTGAGCCTGGACCTGACCCAGTGGTCGAGGTTTCAGGTTTGGACCCTAGTATGCTCTGAAGCCAGGGTGGGAGGTCGTTCACGTTGAAACGCAAGACGACTTCAGGGGATCCTGGGACCGTGGAAGCACCTTGGACTGACCTAGCAGCTATTAAGAGGTCAACACTTTGTTTAAATCCAATCTTCATAAAAATAAGTATGCTCAGGTGGGCCTTTACATATAATAAATTTTGAAGGCTGGATAACATGAATCTTCTATAACTGTGGGGCAGCGCAACCCCTCAAAAAAACACATCTACAGTTAACTTTGCATAAATCGAAGCTGTTGGAACCTCCAAAAAATAGTTTGAATTATGCAAAATTTGACTTAAGAAATATAAAAAGCATATGTTTTGTAGAGTGTGATAAAAAAAATTCATTCGACTTAGGTAAAGTTCGACTTATGCGACTTCCAGTTTTATGCAAGGTTAACTTATATGATTACCAGTAAAATGGATACTGCAAAAGGTCAGGTTCATAAATAAAGCAATGCATAAAAATAAATCAAGTTTTGTTCAGAGTTTCTGAAGCATCAAGCTGCATGTACACCAGACGCAATATTAATAAGACTGCTCTGTATTAGGTCTACCACAAACCTTGAACTTTGAAAAAATATGCATCTGCCATAACTGATAGCCCCTTAAAAATGACGATTAAATTGATAAGGTAATGTCAAACGTATCACTAAAGCAGTAAAATAACGTTTTTTCTCCAGTATTCCTACATCCCTAAATTTGAGCATAGTTATTCACTAATCAAACCAAACTGGTAAACATGGAGAATGATACAGAACAAAACTTGACATCAGCTACCATGCCAGCCTTTGGACAAGGCCTCGCGCGCTGCTTGTCTGCCGAGCAGGGTCTGAAAATAGACTAACGCAGTGTGCGTTTACAGCAGTGATTGCTGGACCGAGCCGCGTCAGCGGCTAGGTCTTTGCTAACTTGCGGAGCTCATCATATATTTGCATATATGCATCAGGGTCTTACATATACAGCAGCTAGTGACGATCGTGGCCAATCGTAATTGTTTTAACCGCGGTGTTTTACATGGATTCGTTATCAAATTATGGGGGAATTGATATTCAAATGTACTTAATAATTGATAATATCTAGTTCAGTTTTCAATAAAACATGGATTTATTAAAAACAATAGAGTATTTAATGACTAGAGTATTCATTATTTTGCTACATTAGATCTATTGATAACTTCAATGGACAGTGCAGTGCGAGTAGTCCCTCCCGCCGAACTCTGGGCAGTTTCGGTAGGAGACGCCGATGGGGATGGTGTGCTCGCAGCGACTGTGGCCGTGGGCTGTGCGCACGAAGAAGTCCTTGCACCTATGCCTTGCACAGTGGAATGGCTTGAAAAATTGCAAATTTGCCATAACTGGTTGGAAGATTAACAAATACATCTTCCCCTTTCAATGCTGATCTTATAGCTTTTGATTGTAACTCCTTAAAAGATGAAAATTTCAACCTTTCAGCCACATATTCAAGGCTCTTTAATAGGAGATCTTCTTCGTCGCTCGCCATGTTCGTCGGGCAGAGATATGATCGCTCAAAAATTTATTTATGAATATGTATGTTAATAATGAATATTCATAAATTCTCTCGAATTGTCTACTCTGATTGGTGCATCGGATTGGAAGGGGTGGTTTGGCCGGCTTTCTGGGTAAGCTACTTGGCATCTAATTATCTACCGATTTGGAAGCGGAAATATAATACAAAACTAAAGAAATAAACTACAACAACCACTCAGGTTAGTAAAGGCCTCGGTGCTGACACACCTCGGGCCAAGGATCACAGTTGTCGCGTGATTAGTCTATGTATTCAGGCACGTTTAGGGAAATAACAGCACCGAGTGCCTTGACTAAAGGCTACTACCATGCCGACTTTACTATTGTCCTTGCGCTGAATTCTGTTAACTAAATTGGCGAGTTACAAAAATTCAGAGAAATTAAAGGGTGACTAAATTAGAGAGAAAAAAGGTGCTGTTTCCATGTATTTTTGCATTCAAATCACGAATCTGGCAATTGATTGTCAAAATTTTGTCTCGTTTTGGCGAAAAAGGGGGAAAAGTAGAGGTTTGGGGACCGTTCCTTAAAACTCGTGAGCTGATTGGCTAATTGACGTCACACCCCCAAGTGACGTATGAAGAGTAAGAGTCACAAGATCTGCAGGCTGCGGCAATGTAACATTGTACACACAATACGGTATTTGACCCCTCTGTTCAACGGACAATTTATGAAAAAGGGAAATTAATCAATACAGTCTAAGGAGTGAATAATCATTATCAATATATTTTCTTTAAGATCAGTGAACACTTTTGCCCAAATATACAGCTCTTGTTTTGTTTTTTTAACTTTTCTTTGAACAATGTTCTCATCCATCTGAGCTTGCCGAACGACAGTTTTGCATTGGTCTTAAACGCGTACACAGCCGTTTTATGCGTCTGTGCAATGTACTACACATCTTATAGTACGGCAACTATGTTCCCCCTCGTACTAAGCGACTGGTGAACGCTTTTGTTTGGTTTGTTTTTACTCTCGCCTTTTTTTACTTCGCTTTACATGTACTACGGTAGTACTGACTTAGATTTTTGGCTGAATTCTTCGAGTAACTTAGAGAGATGGATAGTGATCGCGAGTCCGATTTGGAGGACTTTTTTGAGCCAGATACGAACTCTGATTTATCAGATGATTTATCGATCCCGAAAGAGAAGAAGCTCAAGTGCAGTGGCAAGGGGAATTCGACCATTATGTTTGAACCCAAGAAGAGGCGCCAGGGCATGGTGAAGGGGTCGCGGGGGAAGGGGCCGCGGGTGAAGCTGCTGCAGCTGCTGGAGAAGAAAAGTGATCACTGCAAATTGTACTCTACTCGCTTGGTCCTTGCCACTCTGCCCGCGTGAGCATACCTTTGCGACCCACAATTTCCGTAGATTTTCATCTTTAGGAAAATTATGTACGTAGGCTTACATCATCTTTAGGGGTCTTGCTACAGCCCGCAACTATACACCGATTTGGCATTATTGATGAAATTGTGTCCCAAAATCAAAGTTATTGTGATGAATTAAACACACGAAAATATGCGATGCAAATGGTCGATGCGGTGAATGTCATGCTCGGCACCGGGCTAGGCCTGCCGGGGCCTGCGGGCGCGCACGGTATATAGGTTGGTGGAATATTTTCCCTTACTTCTCGTACGTCACAGATCACGTGATCATGATGTCGCTCGATGGGTTTTTTTTAGGGGCGGGGCTTATGACTGTGTAAATCAGCAAAAATGTACTTTTCAAATGATTATGAAATACAACTGAATGCATAAAAAAGTGTGTGATAGATATTTTTTGGCTCCTGATGACTCCTTCCTACGAAAAATGGGCAATTATTTTTTTATTTTAGTCACCCTTTAAGTCGTCTTTCTGCTGCAAAGTTAACTGCAAAATGACATATCTGGGCCCCGTTTCATGAAACTTGTTATCAATAACAAGCTATAATAATTGTTATAAGCTACTGAAATCCTTGAATCTGATTGGCTGAGAGCAAATTTGTCATAGAAATGAGGCAGTTGTTATTGATAACAAGTTTTATGAAACAGGGCCTAGCTGGTAGGTAGTATGTCCCAGGCATGTGAGTGAGGTAAGAAAAAAAAAGAGGAAAATAAATTAGTGACATTGCGAGGGAGCGGAGCGACCGAGCGGGGGGACACCCCCCTCCCACGGTAGGGAGCTTTGCAGTTTTTGAACTTGAAATTGTGCAATCTGGTGCATACCAAGAGAGGAAATTCAGGCTTAGGATTAACTGTATCTGGGTAGGTGTGTTATGATTTGATAGATAATTAATTATAATAATTATATTTTTCTTGAAAAACACAAATAATTGACACACTAATAAATTTGCACGCTAACAAATACACACACATATTATTGTATTAAGTATCTAACATTCACACTCACAGTTCAAAATTACTTCAGTTTTTAATATGGTACTCACAGACTATATGCTTTTCCTACTTTTCTTGTTTACTAATACTAATCTCTTTAACGAGAGGGTCTTTCTTGTCAATGGATGCCTTATCATCACGCGAGCCCCGCTCCACATAATTTTGATCCTTGGAAGTAGAAGCCATGATTTAAGTTCCTCTTGTGAAGTTCACATCAGTAAATAAACAATTCAAAACAAGTACCAAGATGGTGCATAACTGTGTTGGAAACGCGGAAGAAATTTATCCAAACGAACTCGAAGTCCCGCTCGAAGTACCACTCGAAGACACAGCTAGCAGCTAAAGCAACTTGACCAACGCCGCGTGATACATGCGAGACCGGCTATCGCCACCCAGAGCTTCCCCGTGCCACTCGATTGCTAGACCGGCGCGGCTGCTTAGCAGTGCACTGCTAGGCCGCCACGCACTGCAGCGTGAAACCAGAATACCGGATTGGATAGTCTCTATTACCAGGCGTTTTTAGACATTAATAATAATTGCTCGTAATGAGCAGCTCAAAATACGTTTATATTTTGACAAAAAGCATGGTACGAGACTAGACTGTGTTTTTCATTACCCAGGGAGTAAAAAACGCGGAAAGTGAAAAAAAGACGCGAGAAAATGATTTTAAAAAAGCGGAAATTCGCGTAAACGCGGAAATTTCACATGCCTGATGTCCACATACACTGTAGTGGAGTACATACCATCAACTGTGAGCAAGAAAGGCATTAAGTCATATCATTTTACTGAGGCAACGCCCTCCTGACTTTTACCAGGCGATGCATTATTCTGACTGCATGCCGCACGATCAAATCAATTTTGAAAAATGTTTTAAAAAGGCTCTGTTGTAAAAAGGTTTTTGTCAATGAACATGTTTTTTCAAGTGTATACTATTATCCAATCCCCCCCCCCCACCAAGAGTCTCATTTGTTGAAAATCTCTTGATTCTAGTGCAATCATGTGCATCCCAATATTTTCATGCACGTGATCGCTTCCATGCACAATTCTACCCTAGATTATCCTCCCTTTTCAGCTTCATCCTTTGAGCAAAGTCATCCATTTGCGACTCTTTATGCAATTCTTTTCATGACAGTGTTATTCACAAATTGTGCTATTTTTTTCTTTATTGTGCAGTAAGTTGACTTAAACTGTCAATCACAGACTTTTGCATAGGGTGTTCACCCAGCGCTCCATGAATTGACCTTTGAGCACGTATGCGTACGCATGTCACAACTATCTCTCCTCTTCTAGCTATGGGTTAATCAATTAGAGGTCTGACATATATAAACTTTCTTATTGCCCTTTCATTTTACCTCTATTGGGTGTGCTCACTTTAGGTTGGCATCTGACCCCTGCAACCTCTTGACCTTTGTCACAGTTGTGCCATCCCCATTCTGCAAACTCGCATCTGCTAAGCTCCGTTTCCATTCCAGTGCACACGACATCATCCATGGCGAAGCCGTTGTCGTTGTAACCGTACCGATCTGCTCCCCTCTGTACTGCTGCGAGAGCCCCACTATCACAAAAGAAAAAAAAAACAGAAGCTTTTAGCTTTCTTCTTTACAATACATTTGGGAAGAAAGACCTGATGGTCATTGTGATTGAAATATTGCTATTTTCCTTCCAGGCAGCAAAGGGGGAGCATGCTCAGGAACAAATGTGCACTTACATTTTTGTTTCATTTGTTATATTGATTATTGTTTCACAATTTTGTCACTGCAGACTTTTTTTTGTTTTTGTTGTTGTTTTTTTTTTTTGGGGGGGGGGCAGTTTACCGCTTGTATAACACATGCTCTTGCGACAATTGAGCTCCTACACCAATCAAATTCTTAGCTTCGACCCTAGACCAAACACTGCCCCTAACCCTAAACCTAACCTAAAACCCAATCGTAACCCTGACCGTATATCGTTATGACTTAAAGCAAGGATTAATTATTGCAGGCAGGACCACATGTCGGAGCACCCGTTCCCTCCATCGTGTCCGAACATGGCTTTGGTCTTTTCACACTCACGTATAACCAAGCTGTCTGCAGACCACGTTGGCTTCTTCAATGCCCCACCCATCATCGCAGACCATGTACCAACTGTTCTCAAATCTGATCTCAACTCGGCCATCAGACTCGGCCGGCCCTCCCTGAAGCCTTATTGGATACTCTGTAGAGGAAAGGAAGAACACTGAAAATTAGCAAAGAAATGTTGAAGAGAAATACATGGTACAGTTTTAGGATAGCGCATCCAATTTCAACAATACATCTTGATATCATCATCTGGACCTAGATGATAGATATATAATTCAATATCTTTATTCGATTTTGATTAACCTTGTTTTACAAATAAAAATTTAAGAGGTGTCAGCTAATAGAATGATAAAGCTGAAAATGTTTAGACAGAAATAACCGTCTGGTAAGGGGAAATCTTTAACATTACTGACATTTGTTTACCTTCCCCATACGGAGGTCAGTGGAGTCAGACGTAGTCTCAGTACCAACAATACAGAGGTCTACAGAGAGACAGTTCTAAGCTTTTGGTCTAAACAATGTTATGACAGAGTTCACTCTACATGTACAGCTGGTCTAAATAATCTGCTTTCGAAGTTTACGTTCCACTTTTGGTGCCTTTCCTTATCATATACTAGTATATAGTATATACTAGTAAGATTGATGCTTATTATTTTGATATTTTATCTTTCATTATAGCAAATTTTGATGTTTCATTTGGATAAGGAGATATTTTCACAATAAACTTAGAACCATTTGGCAGATCAACTTCAAACTTGGCTCATGTATGCATATGGGAGGGGCAATGATAGGTCAAAGGTCACAGGGGTCATTGTATATGAAAATGGCTTGTTCTCGCGATAAGTTAAGAACCATTTGGCATATCAACCTCAGACTTTGCTCATGGGAGGGACAATAGTCTGCTTACATTTGGGGGTCATGAGGTCAAAGGTCAAAGGTCACAAAGGAATAAAAGGTGAATAAACCTTCTCAATTAGCTACGTAAGGTTTAATGATTCAGAAAACATGACAATGATGACATCATGACATTATGACAGCATTAATTATGAAAGCATATTCCTGAACGACTGGTATTTATCAGTGTTAGCCCAGTAACTTTCCTTAACCTTGTGGGTAAGCTGTCAGTGTCAAGTTTGCTGTTAGATTTCATGGAAAATATGCATCAAATAGCACTAACCACCATAAATACACTATCTGTCATTTATATTGTTCAAGGCATAGGCCCTTGCCTATGTGGGACTGTGTCCAACAGGCAACAGACATTCACTGCTGCAGCAGTCATGAACAGACAACAAAATTTCTCCAACAATCTAAGTTAAATTAAGCAAGATTTAATTTTCTTAAATTTGCTACTTGCTAGATTATCTACTTCAGGGACTCTTCAACTCTTACTGTGCCACAAATTTGGGGATTCAGAATTGAAAATGAAATTTTAAGTAATTATTTTCCTCTCATAATTGTCTAGACTGGAAAAAGGCCCGCTCATACACACAAAAGCTATTGAAGCCACCTGTAATTGTATTGTATTTCCGAACAGATTGTATTACCGAACGTGTACAGTTAAGCGCCTAAAATGGGTTTTCATACGCATGGGATTACGCGTATGAAAACCACACTATTGAAACAAAGGTTGTGTCTTTTTCCCATAGGTTTCACACGTTCGGAAATACAGTACCTTTTTCAAGGGATCAAAACGGCGCATCGTTGGGAAGGGGTTCACTCGGAAGGGAATATCGTATTAAATCTACGTTGTCTTTTTAAAATTCCATCAACTTCTTTTTCTGTAGGACTTTGAGCATTCATTATATGTAACTTTGACAGATATTCGTTCGATATTTTATTTGCTATCGTTGATCTTCTGAAAAGTGTTCGGAACACTGGATCCACCACCATAAAAGCTAGTCTGGATTAGGTTATCTTCAGCTTGTAGTTGTACATGTACAAGTGTGTCCAAGGTACATGTGCAAGGATTGTAATTCCGAACAGATTGTATTACCGAACGTGTACAGTTAAGCGCCTAAAATGGGTTTTCATACGCGTGGGATTACGCGTATGAAAACCACACTACTGAAACAAAGGTTCTGTCTTTTTCCCATAGGTTTCACACGTTCGGAAATACAGTACCTTTTTCAAGGGACCAAAATGCCGCGCGTCGTTGGGAAGGGGTTCACTCGGAAGGGAATATCGTATTAAATCTACGTTGTCTTTTTAAAATTCCATCAACTTCTTTTTCTGTAGGACTTTGAGCATTTATTACGTAAGTTTGACAGATATTCGTTTGATAGTTTATTTGCTATCGTTGATTTTCTGAAAAGTGTTCGGACACTGGATCAACCACCATATGTTTTAAGTGATTGGCAAGCAAACTTAAACATATTTCAATTTTCATGCTTATTTTTTAAGCAATTTACAAGCAAACTTGTTCAAACTGCCATTGGACATGGTGCAGTCAGCTCTGGTAACCAACCTGTCCGGGCTCCAGACACAAGTCGAATTAAGGCACATGAACTGACCCGGAGACCCGGGCCAGAATTAGGGGAACTTACGGTAGAACGTCCTTACTATGGTGCAGGCCGAAGGACGAATACTGGTCCCTCCACGATACTCTGCTCTAGCTCTATAGACAAGTCAATTCACGTCACGGCATTCTCAACATAACCGCCCCGGATAGATTATCTCGTTTTAAATCATTGTGGAATAATCTATTTTTCTCAGTTCCAAAGTTGACTTACAGATTCATCGGTTTATCAGACGCTGGAGCCGAAAATCCCTTGTTTTGGAGCTTCAGTCTTTTCGGAGACTAGCTGCTGCGCCACCCAATATTAAGCCGATCGTTAATTATTCGAAGTCTCGAGAAGGCATCCCCCCCCCCCTCTCCCCCCTCTCTCTTTCTCCCTCTCCTCTCTCTCTCTCTCTCTCTCTCTCTCTCTCTCTCTCTCTCTCTCTCTCTCTCTCACCTCCGATTCCCCCAAATCACCACAAAATAAGAAGAAAAAGCTAGAAGGAAGAAGAAGAAGAAGAAGAAGAAGAAGAAGAAGAATTAGGAGAAGAAGAAGAAGAAGAAGGAGGAGAAGGAGAAGAAGAAGAAGAAGAAGAAGAAGAAGAAGAAAAAGAAGGAGAAGAAGAAGAAGAAGAAGAAGAAGGAGAAGGAGAAGGAGAAGAAGAAGAAGAAGAAGAAGAAGAAGAAGAAAGAAGAAGAAGATCAAAAAGAAGAACTATCATCATAATTATCTAGAGCTCCCTGGCCTTGATACGTCCGGTTGCCGACTTACGACAACGACTGTACTGCCACTGGTCTTACCGCCGGTGGAGTCCACCCCCCCCCCCCGGGACCCCCGCTACCCCTCATAAAAATCTGGGGGTGCTACAGCACCTGGCTGTAGCATCCTCCATAGACAGCCTTCTAGGGGGAGCTGCGCACCCCCTCAAAAAAATCTGGGTATAGCTATATAGCTGCCGCATCGATCGAAAACCTTTTGCCGACCAAACTGGTTGCGGGGGAGGTTTTTTCTTGGTTTTGGTATGGGCGAATTATGGTCTCAGACTGTATCGCCGACTGATCTTAAATGGAACCAAAACCCAAGGAGAGAGCAATGTTACTGGAAAGTGAGAATTCAGAGAAGCACTTTACAAAAAGTTTCATTAAAATTGGTTAAAAAATGAGAGAGTTATGGAAGTTTGAAAAGTCTCATTTTACTTTCCATGGGGATCCTCAAATTGGCAAAATTGCTTCAAAATGGCTGATTTTGTGAACAACTCTCCACAAACGACCAGTCGCCGACTGATTCCCAAACCATTAGAGAGCACCGACAACCAACAGTAATCAAAACCATATATCCCAAAGACTCAAGGGCAATTTTGGTTGTATTGCCTATTGAAAAAAATAGTTTTCCATAAGGGATGATGATGATCGTACTTTTTTGTTGTTGTCAGAAGTCGGCAGCCGGTCGTAAGACCAGTGAGATCATGGCTTAACGACTATAATACAGTGAAACCTGTCTATAAGGACCGCTCAAGGGAGACAAGAAAAGCGGTCTTTATTAAGCAGGTGGTCTTTATGTACAGGTTCCTTTAATACATGTTTCAATGAGAAACAGTTTTCAAGGGAAACGGAAATTGTGGTCTTTATAGACAGGTGGTCTTTCTATACAGGTGGTCGCTATTTCCAGGTTTGACTGTATATTCTGTACCCCCTTACCGCCCATACTCGTGGCCAGCTCCGTCTCCATTTAAAAAGAACTTTGATTAGACATTTTAAATATCAGTGTTGGCTTACGGGCATTAGCTTGATTAGCTGCCCTGTTCTGGCCTTGGGTGTCGAATTGTGCACGATCTTGCAGGGCTCGTATCTCAGCAAGGAGTCTGTCAAGCTCGGCGATCACCAGATCAACGTCCTCGTCGTCATCTGTGTCACGTCGCCACCTGTGTCGTTCTTCCTCGGCCTCTTGTACCAAATCAATCTTACTCGCTGGGGATAAGAAGAAGAAAAAAAGGAAAACCATCTGTACTATGTGACGAAAGGATTAACAATATCTGATATCTTCTTTAATTTAATTTTTAAATGTTTTCGGGTTGTCTGTCCATCCCGCTTTCTCGCGATATCGCAAGAACCATTTGAGATATATGTACTTCAAACTTGGCGCTACTTGTATCACCATAGGAAGACGATCTGATTAGATTTTAGGGAACGTACATAGGTCAATGGTCATAGGTCATAGAGGTCAATTTCTGAAATTTCGGGTTTATCTCAAGAACCATGCGTCTGAGCTATATGAGCTTCAAACTTGGTATCCGCATGATTAGTATGCATCACCACAGTAAGCGAAACTGATTCGATTTTGGGATAAGTAAGTCGAAGGTCATGTAGGTCAATATACATGAAATTGTTCTATTAATTTTATAGTTTTGTTATTGCCATATCTCAATAACTATATCAGCTGTGAACTTCAAACTTGGTACTAATATGTATCAAGATGGCGAGACGAAGTGATTAGATTTTGTGTTTGGTAGGTCAAATGTTAAAGGTCAGAGAGGTCATGAAATTAAAGATTTGTTAATTTTGTTATCCCCATATCTTAACTATTTTGCAAACATGATTATGAGCAGACAAAGTGATCAGACTTTTGTTAGGTCAAAGGTCAAAGGTCAAAGAGGTCAATTAACATGTAGTTATCTATAATAATTAATACGCTAAGGCCACGCGGGAGGTCCCGCGCCCGCCCCGATTGACTTTGCACGCGCTGCAGGAGGGGGTCCGTTGGACCCTATAGAATTTTTTCCCGCTGCCCGCCGCGAGCCGCCTTCCATCCTGACCGGTCGGCCTGGCCGTCCGCATGGTTGTCGCCCCCTTCGCGTTGCACGACGACGTCGCGTTGGCAGCAGGTGAGCGATCTCCTGAACGACCAAACCCCATTGGCCCGCGTGCTTTGCCTCGCCGCCGACCAAATCAGACGACGACTGCGCGTGCGTCCGGCGAACGGTACGTAGTGCAGACTCTGTATCTCTCACCGGGGGAACCCACGTAAGAAAATAATTATGCCATGGGTATGTTCAACAGAGGTCCGTGGTATGTACGTACGATTTGTATCATAGTCCGCTTTGTGATCAAGTATACCATGTAGGAGCAGCACCCACCAGACTGCGGTGCAATCTCAATGCAAGCTCACTGTGCGACGCGACTATATACACACATGCACAAGGCATGATGCAATACAACAATACACTGCATGCATTGCACACAGCACTCAACATGAGATATTTGACCGCGAATTCCCGAGCGAACTCAGAGTCATACATTAGATGATTTTGGACGTAACGTGAGTTATATTATTTAGAACTAAATAATGTTAGAAACTGTATTTATAGACTTTGTTTGTCTCTATGTGCTCTGTATAGTTAACTGATGAAATTCTTCTCTTTTTAGCCGGACTCTGTCTCGGCGTCGTTGCACTCTGCTCTGAGCGGTACCAGCATGCACTGAGGCCTTGGCTGCTTGAAATAACTACGGGGGAAGAAACCTGCAGTAAAAGCTGTTTATTTCGAGATTTTAAGGTTAAAGGTCATGTAAAGTTTTGGTAAGCCCTCAAAAACTGTTCGTCAGATTTCTTCAATATTTGTTGATAAATAGCAAGATACTAGCAATACTAAGACACTGTGAAGATTTCGCCTCCTAAAGTTTAATATTAAACAAATAAGAGGCAAAAACTAATTTATGTGCCGGGACAGGCACGTAAAATCCCAACAAAGGCAGCATGTGCTATACACTGTACACACACGTGTAAAACCAATGATGAGTAGCTACACACAGTGCACACACGCTGTCTCTATGCGAAGCCCCAAGATTGCTGTGCGGGGAGCCCGTCGGGGTGGAAGGGTCCTAGCATAATGGCAGTGATCAAGCATTCCTTACAGATATTTACACTGAAATTCACCAAAATCATAGATGGAATACCAAATGATCTCTACAGACATCTTTTGATACAAGGAGAACAACATGAGACTATATTTAACATGTTTCTTTCAAATTTTCTTTTTGTTACCAATACTGTACATGAGCTTTAACTTTGGACGTGAGTGACTTTGTTGAGAACAAAAAATGTTTGAGTATAGTATCTGTGGGCTCTGTTTTCCCCTATTCGATCTGTATTTAGTTAAAAACTGATGACATTCTTCTTTACAACGCTGGTAATCTGTCACGGCAGCGCCCACAGTCTGAGGCTGAGCTGTAGTAAGGCTTGGCTGGTTGAACTCCCAGCGAAGACGTCTAGCATGCACTGAGCACTGCTTATTTCAAGATTGAAAATAGTATACTTACCATTTTTTTAATACTACAGTTAACATTTGAAGATGAATTCATCCTACCATATGTCAGAGCAGTGGCGTACCCAGGATTTTTTTTAAAGGGGGTGGTTTTTAATTCTCTGACAAGCAAAAAAAAAAAAAATTATTAATATTTTTTTTTTTTTTTTTTTTTTTTTGGGGGGGGGGGGGTATTTTTACTCAAAAATTCTCTGTCAACCAAAAGAAAAAAAAGGTTATCAATATTTTCTTCTTTTTTTGGGGGGGGGGGGGGTCTTTTTTTCAAAAATTATCTGAAAAGCAAAAAAAAAAGGTTATCATGAATTCTAAAGGGGAAAGTGTCTTAACTTCAAATAACACCAAACGGGGGGGGGGGGGGGTGTTTGAACACCCAAAACACCCCCTTGGTACGCGCATGTTCAGAGTAGATTCTACATTACTTGAATTTTAAAACCCGCACTGCCGTAAATGTCTCACTGCGTTTCTTATTTCAAGATTGGAAACAGGTTAGGCCGAATACACCCGGGGGGGGGGCACTCAGGTATATTGGTGTACACATGCGTGTCCATGGATTTAAAAAATGCCCCCTAAACAAGTTTCATACTTTGGTGAAAAGACACCCCTTAACAAGGATTTCGCGTGTTTTTTCATAAAAATTACCCCCCTAAACAGGTTTGATTGAAATATTACCCCCTAAACAAGTTTGTCTTAAATATTACTCCCTAAACAAGATTAACTTAACCAACATAAAAAATACACCACTTGAATTCAAGATCACCTTTTGCAAACTGACATATTCTTCACACAAGGCAAACAAAATAAACTGCACATATAGGAAATGCTGTTTCCTACAAATGTTATAATTTACTTCAATTATGTAGGACAGGTTTCAAACTGTGTACTCCGTTAGGTTTAATACACGATCATCATTTGCTTACTTTTGAAAAAAAAGAACAACTTTTGTAATTTACTTCCAGAGAAATAAACTGTATCGGAAAGAAATCCATGCACAATAATCACACACATAAAGCCATTTAACAACTCCCTAGGTTCCTGTAATTGAGATCAAACACCCGTTTTTCTGCACACGCCACCGTTCAAAGGGCGTTCAAGTTCCTGAAAATCGAACTAAAAATGTTTTGTTCGTACCATTGCCGCCGGAATGAAAATGACCCCCTAAACGTGTTCCGTTCATTCAGCACCCCCTTTTTGTTGAAAATCGGCGTTTTCGACCCCTTAACATGTAACGCGCGTTACGCGTCCTGGATGAAAAAAAAAACCCTTTTTACGCGTTTTTTTTTTGGACGCGCATGTGTACACCAATATACCTGAGTGGCCCCCCCCCCCCCGGGCGAATACACCTGTACTCATCTTTTTATTCGATGGTAAATTCATTTTATTTGAGTATATTCTACATCTATTTTGTTTCTTTAAAAAAAAAAATCGTTCCATGAACATTATCCGTTTGAGGGGCAAACATTATGCTAAGAGCGTTATTCCATTGAAGTCATGGACGTAGATATAGCGGGCAGGGGGGGGGGGGGGTATGTGAATGCATCATTCAATTAAAAAAAAAAAAATTCATTGTAGAAAAATAAACTCACAGTATAGATAGCACTAGCAGGGGTGAAGGATTTGATGGGTGATGCGGGATTATGTAAATGCATCAATCATTTTTATTTTCATTGTATTTGGGACCTTTCTACGCCACTGGCGGCAGAAGAGTGAGGGCAGGGGCATGATAGGGCCTGCCTTCACCATCCACCATGTCCAACGGCGGATCCAGGATTTTGTGAGGGAGGGGGCCAGCGCCGGATCAGTGATTTTGTGATGTGAGGGGGCCCAATATTCGGAAAATTCATGCTTCTGTTCTTTGAATACTTTTCATGTGTATTGTAGGATGTGATTGAACGCATGTATTGCTCATATTTAATTACATGTAAGTGTCTGATTGAATTTGAGAATTATGATATGTGTATAGGTGAATCTTCACTCGATTACTTATATAGAAAATATATAATTACTACCAATTTCTATAACCAAAATTGTATTTCTTGCTATAGACTTAAGTAATGAGCGACCTCTATGATGACAACAATATTCCATACACAAAATATACATAACTAGGCCATAGTAATTAATTTTACAACTATATTTAAGTTCTAATAATAAAACAATAAGCTAAATGGAAACACTATAACTTCAAAAGAAACTCTGTTATCTTTATTCCACTCTTTCTCTCTCTTTCTGTTATGTTTATATTCTCTACATCCATTCCTCTCTCTTCCTATCTGTCTACCCCCACTCCCCCCCCCCCCTCTCTCTCTCTCTCTCTCCCCCTTTATGTCATAATGATATCTAACATAAATTATGTACATTACATAACATTATACAATATTTTTAACTGAGTTCGTGGGTAAGTGGGTAAGTAATTGTGACCATGAACACGCACGTATGCGTGTGTAAATACATGTTTCTCTGAGTGAATGCCTGTGTGTATATAAACATGATTTTGTTTATAATAATATAAGGGTGTGTCATTTGAACAAAAGAATGACAGTTACGTGCATCCATCTAAACGATGTACTATGTCTGTCCGTCAAACCAAATAACACCAATCCGCACGCGGTGCTTTCAATCGACCATTTAAAACTTCCAAGACGGTCCTACTAAAAGCAGCCAACAGCAGCCAACAGCAGCCAACAGCCGCCATTAGCAGAGTTGAAAACTAGCCGAAAACAAATCCCGGAGCAGCCAAGAAACAACCAAAACGCTCCTTAAATATTGCTAAGGCTATTCTGAATATTATGGTACGAAATCAGCAAAAAATAAGTTATTTTAGGGCCTAAAATCAGCAAAAGAATAAAATTATAAAAAATAAATGATCGATATGGTTGTTGGCGGCTTTTAGTAGATCGGACTCTTGGCGGCTCTTGGCGGCTTTTGGTAAATCGATTACCGTGTCTTGGTATACTGTTGGCTGCTGTTGGCTGCTGTTGGCGGCTTTTAGTAGGACCCCTTCCAAGATAGCACTTACAAGGTTTCAATGAAAAGTCTCACATCGATAGACACCCTATTTTCTCTTTCCGTCTCTCTAACTTCCGGTTAATTTTCCCACCTGTTATCTCTCCAACCCCTTTTCCAACCCGCCTCCCCCCCCCCCCCCTCTCCCGCTCTCTCTCTCTCTGAAATCCTATTACAAAATTTGTAACTATAAAAAAAAAAAAAAAAGTGTCATGTTTGTTCAGTTATAAATGATGTCTGTGTATCATCTTTGTATGTGAATGTGGACGGACTCGAAATTAAAGACAACAAAATTTACCTACAAAAATTAATCAATCTTCATAACCATTTTCGTTTCCATTTAGAGCAATTTAGTGATAATTTCATTAACAATTTTTTTTTAAAAAATGAATAAACTCACAAGAATGTACACATCGATTGTGAAAATGTTGAATGTGCAATGTAAAAAAGGAACCCGTGGATTTCCACGGGTCCCGCTAGTCAATATAATTAATTCGCTAAGGCCACGCAGGGGGTCGCGCGCCCGCCCCGATTGACTTTGCACGCGCTGCAGGAGGGGGTCCGTTGGACCCTATAGAATTTTTTCCCGCTGCCCGCCGCGAGCCGCCTTCCGTCCTGACCGGTCGGCCTGGCCGTCCGCATGGTTGTCGCCCCCTTCGCGTTGCACGACGACGTCGCGTTGGCAGCAGGTGAGCGATCTCCTGAACGACCAAACCCCATTGGCCCGCGTGCTTTGCCTCGCCGCCGACCAAATCAGACGACGACTGCGCGTGCGTCCGGCGAACGGTACGTAGTGCAGACTCTGTATCTCTCACCGGGGGAACCCACGTAAGAAAATAATTATGCCATGGGTATGTTCAACAGAGGTCCGTGGTATGTACGTACGGGTGACACGTATCATAGTCCGCTTTGTGATCAAGTATACCATGTAGGAGCAGCACCCACCAGACTGCGGTGCAATCTAAATGCCAGCTCAATGCATGCGACGCGATTGCATATCCACAACCATACTAGGCGGGCATACGATACAACAATACACTGAATGCACATCACTCAACAGGAGTTGACCGGGAATTCCAGAGCGAACTCATACATTAATTCTAAAGATGATTTTGGACGTGAGTTATATTATTTTGAACTAAATAATGTTTGCCACTGTGGCCATCTCGTGAAATAAGCCACCGGTCATCGAGTGTGTACACACACACTGCCATGTAAAGTCAATGGAGGATGTGAACCCTCATAGACATTTACACGCAATAAACTGCATGTATAAAGTGAATGCGGGGTGGCTTATTTCACGAGAATGCCGACTTTGTTTATCCCTTTGTTCTCTGTATAATTAACTGATGAAATTCTTCTCTTTTTAGCCGGACTCTGTCTCGGCGTCGTTGCACTCTGCTCTGAGCTAGCGGTACCAGCCTTGCAGCCTTTGCTGCATGAACTCCGGGGGAAGAAACCTGCAGTGAAAGCTGTTTATTTCAAGATTTTAAGGTTAACTTTGGACGTGAGTGAGGTTGTCGAGAACAAAAAATGTTTGAGTATAGTATTTGTGGGCTCTGTTTTTCCCTATTCGATCTGTATTTAGTTGAAAACTGATTACATTCTTCATTACAACGCTGGTATGGTAATCTGTCACGGCAGTGCCCACCGTCTTAGGCTGAGCTGTAGTACGACTTGGCTGGTTGATCTCCCAGCGAAATGTCTAGCAATAGATACCTTACTGAGCGCTGCTTATTTCAAGATTGAAAATAGTATACTTGCCTTTTTCTTTTAACTACAGTTAACATTTGACGATGAATTTATCCTACCGTATGTCAGAGCAGCGGCGTACCCAGGATTTTTTAAAGGGGGGTCTTTTTACTCAAAAATTCCCTGGCAAGCAAAATAAAAAAAGCAACAAAAAAAAAAACAGTATTTTTTTTTTTGGGGGGGGGGGGGGGGGAGTCTTTTATTCAAAAATTATCTGACAAGCAAAAAAAAAAGGTTATCAGGAATTCTGAAGGGGGTGTTTTATCTTCAAATAACACCAAACGGGGGCTGTTTGAACACCTAAAACACCCAAAACACCCCCCTTGGTACGCGCATGTGTCAGAGTAGATTCTATACATTACTTGAATTTTAAAGCCCGCACTGCAGTAAATGCCTCACTGGGTTTCTTATTTCAAGATTGGAAACAGGTTAGGCCGAATACACCTGTATTCATTTTTTATTCGATGGTTAATTCATCTTATTTGAGTATATTCTACATCTATTTTGTTTCTTTAAAAAAGAGTTTGAGGGGCAAACATTATGCTAGGAGCGTTATTCCATTGAAGTCATGGGCGTATAGATATAGCAGGCAGGGGGGTGGGGATATGTGAATGCATCATTTTTTTTTTTTTCATTGTAGAAAAATAAACTCACAGTATAGATAGCACTAGCAAGGGTGAAGGATGGGATGGGTGACGCGGGATTATGTGAATGCATCAATCATTTTTATTTTCATCGTATTTGGGACCTTTCTATGCCACTGGCTGGAGTAGAGTGAGGGCAGGGGCATGATAGGGCCTGCCTTCACTATCCACCATGTCAACGGCGGATCCAGTATTTTGTGAGGGAGGGGGCCAGCGCCGGATTAATGATTTTGTGATATGAGGGGGCCCAATATTCGGAAATTCATACTTCTATTTTTTAAATACTTTTAATGTGTATTGTAGAATGTGATTGAACGCATGTATTGCTCATACATGTAAGTGTCTCATTGAATTTGAGAATTATAATATGTGTAGGTGAATCTTCGCTCGATTACTTATAGAAAATATATAACTACCAATTTCTAACTAAAATTGTATTTCTTGCTATAGACTAAGTAATGAGCGACCTCTACGATGACAACAATATTCCATACACATAATTTTACAACTATATTTAAGTTCTCATGTAATAAAACAATAAGCTAAATGGAAACACTAACATCAACAGAAAGTCTTTTATCTCTATTCCACTCTCTCTCTCTCTCTTTCTGTTATGTTTATATTCTCTACATCCATTTCTCTCTCTTCCTATTTGTCTACCACCACTCTCTCTCCCTCTCTCTCTCCCTCTCCCTTGATGTCATAATGATATCTAACATATAATTAAAATATATTCTGTACATTACATAACATTATACAATATTTTTAACTGAGTATGTGGGTATGTTTGACTAAGTAATTGTGATCATGAGCACGTATGCGTGATAATTTCATTAAAAAAAAATAATAAACTCACAAGAATGTACACATCGATTGTGAAAATGTTGAGAGTACAATGTAAAAAGTGAACCCGTGGATTTCCACGGGTCCCGCTAGTCAATATAATTAATTCGCTAAGGCCACGCAGGGGGTCGCGCGCCCGCCCCGATTGACTTTGCACGCGCTGCAGGAGGGGGTCCGTTGGACCCTATAGAATTTTTTCCCGCTGCCCGCCGCGAGCCGCCTTCCGTCCTGACCGGTCGGCCTGGCCGTCCGCATGGTTGTCGCCCCCTTCGCGTTGCACGACGACGTCGCGTTGGCAGCAGGTGAGCGATCTCCTGAACGACCAAACCCCATTGGCCCGCGTGCTTTGCCTCGCCGCCGACCAAATCAGACGACGACTGCGCGTGCGTCCGGCGAACGGTACGTAGTGCAGACTCTGTATCTCTCACCGGGGGAACCCACGTAAGAAAACAATTATGCCATGGGTATGTTCAACAGAGGTCCGTGGTATGTACGTACGTCTTGTATCATAGTCCGCTTTGTGATCAAGTATGGTGGTTGATCCAGTGTCCGAACACTTTTCAGAAAATCAACGATAGCAAATAAAATATGAAACAAATATCTGTCAAACTATACATATTGAATGCTCAAAGACCTACAAAAAAAGAAGTTGATGGAATTTTAAAAAGACAACGTAGATTTAATACGATATTCCCTTCCGAGTGAACCCCTTCCCAACGACGCGGCGTTTTGGTCCCTTGAAAAGGGTACCGTAATTCCGAACGTGTGAAACCTATGGGAAAAAGACACAACCTTGGTATCAATAGTGTGGTTTTCATACGCGTAATCCCACGCGTATGAAAACCCATTTTAGGCGCTTAACTTTACACGTTCGGTAATACAATCTGTTCGGAATTACAATACTTGACTATATACCATGTAGGAGCAGCACCCACCAGACTGCGGTGCAATCTCAATGCAAGCTCAGTGCGACGCGACTTATACACACAACCATATACATGTACAAGGCATACAATACAACAATACACTGCGCAGCACTCAACATGAGATGACCGCGAATTCCCGAGCGAACTCATACATTCTACAGATGATTTTGGAGGTGAGTTATATTATTTAGAACTAAATAATGTTAGAAACTGTATTTATAGACTTTTTTTTGTCGCTATAACATGTTCCCTGTATAGTTAACTGATGAAATTCTTCTTTTTTTAGCCGGACCAAGGAGTTCTGTGATAACTCCTTGGCCGGACTCTGTCGCGGCGTCGCGTCGTTGCACTCTGCTCTACATGTACGGTACCAGCATGCACTGCAGCCTTGGCTGCTTGAAATAACTACGGGGAAGAAACCTGCAGTAAAAGCTGTTTATTTCGAGATTTTAAGGTTAACTTTGGACGTGAGTGACGTTGTTGAGAACAAAGAAATGTTTGAGTATAGTATTTGTGGGCTCTGTTTTTACCTATTCGATCTGTATTTAGTTTAAAAATGATGACATTCTTATTTACAACGCTGGTAATCTGTCACAGCAGCGCCCACAGTCTGAGGCTGAGCTGTAGTAAGGCTTGGCTGGTTGAACTCTCAGCGAAGAGTCTAGCAGTAAATACCTTACCGAGCGCTGCTTATTTCAAGATTGAAAATACATGTATAAAAAAGATTGAAAATAGTATACTTACCATTTTTTTAATACTATACAGTTAACATTTGAATACAAATATGAATTCATATGAATTCATCCTACCGTATGTCAGAGCAGTGGCGTACCCAGGATTTTTTGAAGGGGGTGGTTTTTAATTCTCTGACAAGCAAAATTAAAAAAAGGGTTATCAGTATTTTTTTTTTGGGGGGGGGGGGAGGATCTTTTTACTCTAAAATTCTCTGTCAAGCAAAAAAAAAAAGAAGGGGTTATCAGTATTTTATTTTTTTTTGGGGGGGGTTTTTAACTCAAAAATTATCTGACAAGCAAGCAAAAAAAAAAAGGGGGTTATCAGGAATTCTAAAGGGAGGAGTGTTTTAACTTCAAATAACACCAAACGGGGGGGGGGGGGGGGGTGTTTGAACACCCAAAACACCCCCTAATTGGTACGCGCATGTTCAGAGTAGATTCTACAATACTTGAATTTTAAAACCCGCACTGCCGTAAATGCCTCACAACGTTTCTGATTTCAAGATTGGAAAAAGGTTAGGCCGAATACACCTGTACTTATTTTTTTATTCGATGGTAGATTCATCTTATTTGAGTATATTCTACATCTGTTTTGTTTCTTTAAAAAAAAAAAAATCGTTCCATGAATATTATCCGTTTGAGGGGCAAACATGCTAGGAGCGTTATTCCATTGAAGTCATGGGCGTAGATATAGCGGGCAGGGGGGGGGGGGTATTTGAATGCATCATTCATTTTTTCCCCCCATTGTAGAAAAATAAACTCACATTATAGATAGCACTAGCAGGGGTGAAGGATGGGATGGGTGATGCGGGATTATGTGAATGCATCAATCATTTTTATTTTCATTGTATTTGCATGGGACCTTTCTATGCCACTGGATGCAGGAGAGTGAGGGCAGGGGCATGATAGGGCCTGCCTTCACCATCCACCATGTCCAACGGCGGATCCAGGAGTTTGTGAGGGAGGGGTCAGCGACGGATCAATGATTTTGTGATGGCCGGGAGGGGGCCCAATATTCGGAAAATTCATACTTCTGTTTTTTGAATACATTTCATGTGTATCGTAGGATGTGATTGAATGCATGTATTACTCATACATGTAAGTGTCTGATTGAATTTGAGAATTATAATATGTGTAGGTGAATCTTCACTCGATTATTTATAGAAAATATATAACTACTACCAATTTCTAACTAAAATTGTATTTCTTGCTATAGAATAAGTAATGAGCAACCTCTATGATGACAACAATATTCCATACACAAAATATACATAACTAGGCCATAGTAATTAATTTTACAACTATATTTAAGTTCTAATAATAAAACAATAAGCTAAATGGAAACACTAACATCAAAAGAAACTCTTTCATCTTTATTCCACTCTCTCTCTCTCTTTCTGTTTATATTCTCTACATCCCTTCCTCTCTCTTCCTATCTGTCTACCCCACTCTCTCTCTCTCTTTCTCTCTCTCTCTCTCTCTCTCTCCCTCCCCTTTATGTCATAATGATAATTGATATCTAACATAAATTATGTACATTACATAACATACAATATTTTTAACTGAGTATGTGGGTACGTGGGTGAGTAATTGTGACCATGAGCACGCACGTATGCGTGTGTAAATACGTGTATGCATGTTTCTCTGAGTGAATGCCTGTGTGTATAGAAACATAATTTTGTTTATAATAATATAAGGGTGTGCCATTTGAACAAAAGATTGACAGTTACGTGCATCCATCTAAACGTTGTACTATGTCTGTCCGTCAAACCAAAAACACCAATCCGCCCGCGGTGCTTGCAATCGACCATTTAAAACTTCCTAGATAGCACTTATAAGGTTTCAATGAAAAGTCTCACATCCATAGACATTCTATTTTCTCTTTCAATCTCTCTAACTTCCGGTTAATTTTCCCACCTGTTATCTCTCCAACCCCTTCCCCAACCCGCCTCCTCCCCCCCCCCCCTCTCTCTCTCTCTCTCTGAAATCCTATTACAAAATTTGTAACTATATAAAAAAGAAAAGAAAAGTGTCATGTTTGTTCAGTTATAAATGATGTCTGTGTATCGTCTTTGTATGTGACTGTGGACGGACTCGAAATTAAAGACAAAAAAATTTACCTACAAAAATTACTCAATCTTCATAACCATTTTCGTTTACATTTAGTGATAATTTCATTAACAAAAAAATAATCAATAAACTCACAAGAATGTACACATCGATAGTGAAAATGTTGAATGTGCAATGTAAAAAAAGAACCCGTGGATTTCCACGGGTCCCGCTAGTAGGTTCTTTATTCTGATTATCACAGTATTTTAAGAACAGTTTGAGCGATGAACTTAAATGAATTTTGGCGGAGGTCGGCATATAGGAGACGCAGTCGCATTCATCTTGTGTTTTTTATGTTATCTCATGCATGCGGGTTCATAATATTCTAAGCTTGTTATTAAACACTAGCTGTGTTCCCAAACAGGGCCTCGTGGAAGACTACCAATATTGGTTAAAATATGCTACCATGTATAAATATCAGAAATGAATAATTTAATGAAGAAATGAAATCACATAACATCCAATAATGAGAAAACATTGTGGTATCACTGTCAACCTGTGAACACACCCAATTGCCCACAGGAACCGGCTATGTATTAAGCCTATGGGAATTAGAGAATTCAGTGGTGATTGGGTGAATACAGCGTTGACGATGTGAAGAAAGAACATAACATCCAACTGTATGAAAACAGTGCTGTATCACTGTGAACACAGTTTTTCCTCTCGAGAACTTGTTAAAAACGTTGACGAATTGAGAGAGAAAAAAGAACATTACATCCAACAGATTTTTATTCCCATCGTCAACGCTACGGTGCGTATATATAGGTCAGCAATTTCTAACTGTACTGGCCACAGTCAGGGTACACGTCGATCAGGACTAAAATCTACGGGAAAGTACCTAACGTTCAATTGTGTAAAAACTAGCAGTGCGGAAGCAGTGTGAATAATTACAGATTTTTCATTTTGTGAAATCATGTGAGTTTACAGAATCCACTTTATAGTCGTACTGTGGTACACTAATTTTGGGATTCTCTGTGGCTATACAGTGTGTCACACTGTGTCATGGTGTCGAAACAAGTGTGTAACCCAGTGTGAAAATAATGTTACCACGCATCATATAGGCTAGCTTGTCAGCCCCATGAAGGTATTCCAAATTCATTGTGTTGTCCACATGCACAGAGGTGCGTTAAGTCTCTGATTTCTCACAGTGTACCACAAAAAAATTTGTGAATACTGAGCCCCCTCCCTCAAGAAATCCTGGATCCGCCACTGATACAGTGAACACAATCCTGTAGCCATAGTATGAAACACTGCGTCATTGTACCAAGAAAGTGTGACACTCCGTGTGAAACAATGTGAATTATAGTCCACGATGAAAATGTGCTAAATCCATGCTGTGGTTACACTGTGGTATGTACACTTTTTGATTCTTATTATAGACACAGTGCGCCAAAATATTTCATACAATGTGAAAGGTACTAAAGTATAGGCCTAACTATAGTACAGTGACACTATCATTAAATGGATATTTGAGATACGGGGAAGATATGGGGGGGGGGGGTTAAATATTGATGATATTTTTTATCACACTTACCATAGCTGGGAGCATGTATCTTCTTAGCCTTTGCATCGACGCTTGTCGTCTGAAGAGAGTTAGAGAGAAAGAAAAGAACATTCGATATTAACATGGTTAACGGCAATCTGTCTGGTAGCCAAGCGTCCACAGTGAGCATTCACATAGTTCCACGAATTTCTGCATTGGGGTCTCGAGAGAGACTCGTGAAGATAATATACATCAGCAAGTGTACACCTGGGTCGAAAGAGACTAGACCTACTATAGAGATAAAGAGCCTGGTATGGCTGCAAGGGCTATGTCTTGAACCCGGCCCGGCCAGTGAGGAGTATTCCGAAATACAATTGCTTTCATCAAGATGGAAAGAAAAATAGATCACACATGTACTCCTCCATGATTTTGCTTTGTGTATTTATGTATTTATGTTTATAATTGTAACATTCACCAAGTAAATACAACCACGACACTTCCACCGTGTGGAAGTGTCGTGGTATAGTGGTTCATTCACTTGACTCTCAATCCAAGGGTTGAGGGTTCGAATCTCAGCCCGGCATTGGCGTCTTTTGGCAAGATATTAATCCACGTTTGCCACTCTCCACCCAGGTGTTAAGTGGGTACCTGGCATGATTTATTCCTTGAAATGCACTGTGCGCTGATTACGGCAGACGGAGCTAAAGCCAGGGTAATAATATCCAAACCCTTTGGAAGCGCATAGGGTCGTTATATCGTAAGGTGATATGCGCTATACAAGAACGGTTTATTATTATTATTATTAGTAGTAGTATTATTATTAGTAGTATTATTAGTATTATTATTATTAGTATTATTATTATTATTATCATCATCATCATCATCATCATCATCATCATCATCATCATTATTATTATTATTATTATTATTATTATTATTATTATTATTATTATTATTATTATTATTATTATTATTATTATTATTATTATTATTATTATTATTATTATTATTAATGGACAATAAATGAATCTCTGAACCTATGAACCTTTGTTGATAATTACAAAGGCTTTTGTGCATGGATACATTTTTAACGCATGTATTTCTATGGATAGTATCTCATTGACATTTTACATGTAACTGAAATTTTAAAAGTAATCTTACCATGTTATAACTATAGGTGTATTATGTTAGATGTGTTGTATCGTAAACTACGCGGAAATAATCTTACAAAATACATAATGTAGGTCATTATGTGATATACAAAACTGGGTAATTTCCAGATGCTATCGGAAATACGCAATAATTTCATTTTCAGTATAATGTAACCCGTTATGAGAGTGGTAGGAACTTCTGGAACTTAGAACTGGAATTTCCGATAAAAATATGACATCCAGGGTCCTGTCTTTGAAGGCACTACAGCAGTGGATCCGGGATGTTTGTTGAAAAAAAATATTAGGGAGTCCAAATCCCCCCAAAAGTCTGAACCCAGTTTTAAAAGGGTGTCCAATTTCCCACTTTTTTTTTTTTTTTTAAGAATTATAAAAGGTCATATTTTGGAGTATTCACTTTCAAGCAGTAGTCTCTGACAAGCAAGAACTACACACACAAAATAGAAAAATAATAACAGAACAGAACCCCAGAACACCTCCGCCCCTGCACCATCTACAGTTTCCAGACACTCGAAATAGGTTACTGAGTCAAATGTGTTCATATCCCAACATTAATTACTCTTTCTTCTTCTTCTTCTTCTTCTTCTTCTTCTTCTTCTTCTTCTTCTTCTTCTTCTTCTTCTTCTTCTTCTTCTTCTTCTTCTTCTTCTTCTTCTTCTTCTTCTTCTTCTTCTTCCCCTTCCTTTTCATCTTTTTTTGTATTCATACCTCAAGTGGTGGCACCAGGAGTTACAAAAGTGTGTGTGTGGGGGGGGGGGGGGGTGCTATAGACATGTAAAATCCAAAGCAATTTATTTCACAAGTTCTCCAGTATCAATATGTAAACATGGTAGAAATGGCAAGGGTTGCAAAAATTAAGCATTAACATTCTTTAAATATTTTCTTTATTTTCAAGAAAAAAGAATAAAGAAATAGAGGAGGTTTAAACCATCAAAAACCTTCATGACCTTATAGACTCAATAATTACAGGAACTGACTAGGCTGGAGCGATACCGGATGTTGTTGATTCAACCATGTCAACCGGATAACTTTATGTTCATGCCTGATAATCCGGTACTTTCATATCTTTAAGTCGATGTTTCTGCTGTATTTGTAGCTTTTACAGGTAATAATATCACTTCCTTGTTTTCATACTTCACTACATCAATAAAATAATGTGCATTTATATTCTCTTGAAAATTCATTCATTGCAAAATTCGGCCGCTTGCAATTTTTATGTTTGGACAAGTTCTATATCGTAATGACGTATAGTCACAATGAATTAATGTCGATGTATCAAAGGTTACTTGATATTTTGGGATCGCCATTATAGGTGCACTAAAATATTTCGCTTTCATCTAATTCATTTTGTCTGGGGCCGTCCGTTTATTTTGGACTTGAAATTCTACATGTTTGTTTGTTTGTTTCGTAGTTGTTTTTTCTTTCTTTAAATAAAAGTCAGTGTATCTAATGAGCACCACAGAGCCAAACCATAAGTCTAATACCTTTTCTTACACTTATTTCCCTTCCCTTTCACAGTGTTCTTGTTCTTATTAATGTAAACTATTATTGTCATTATCAATCTAAAAAAGACCACTTGTTATAATTACATTGGCTTCATAGTCTACATAGCTACCAAAGAATTCCCAACAGACGGGATCGCGTTGATCTAAAATTGTCTGACAGCCTGAAAGCATGCCATGTGATTTAAACTTTCATTTCACGGAATTGACAAATGACAAATGGTGACAAATGACAAGAGTAGAAAGTAGCCAACGTTTCCATGGTAACAAAAGAATTTTGCCAAAATTGCAGAACGGGTAACCCAAATGCAAGCGGTATTTCCATTAATACAGCACAAAACTAAGCGTTTTTTGGTAGTCGCAATAGGCCTATATCGTTTTTAATGTATCTTTTTTGAAGGCTAATGTTAATTTGCCGACCATGCAGATTTCACTGTGACATTGGAAACTTTATATCAACAACTGCTTAATCGATAAATGCCTAAAACCTCCTCGTACATGCAACGTTTAATTTGAATACATTTGAATACCTTGCCAAGGAAGAATCTTTTTATTTGATTTTACGAGTATGTATTTTTATCATTATCATCACTACTTGGTTTGGGTTGGAGATGTTACCCTTTAAGTGTCCTTTTATTGAACCCTGTCTTTAAATAGAATTACATTTGATGCAGTGAAATAGTACACAAGTATTTTAATGATTATTATGTTTGATTATATTAAGTTTACGTCAACCAAAAAACATCATATCACCTGTCAAATAGATAACAATGTATATTAGTTATTGCTTGATACAAGAAAGAGACCCCTAACAAAATAAAATACACTCTACGTAAAGAACGAATAGGCAGACATAATTATGACTGTGATTTAAAAGTAGTGTGTACAATATTACTTGTCACACGATGTTGACTATAATGGCATTGGATGCCCTTGTTTATACCTTGGCAACATTATGAGACTGCTTATCTAATTATAGCGCTGTCATAACTCGAATCAGATATAAGTCGGGAAAGTTGAAGGAAAGTTACTGAGCGAATGAATGAGAGAGAGAAAGAGAGAGAGAGAGAGAGAGAAATAGAGAGAAAGAGAGACAGAGTGAGACAGAGAGAGAGAGAGGGAAGGGGGATGGGTTAGAGGGGTTCAGAGGAGGGTGTGAGGAAGGTAGGATAGGAAGGACAAGGAAGGAAGAGTTGGACAGACACAGAAAAAGGAGGCAACAGGGTGCCTGTCCATCTACAGTGAGCAACGAAATTGACCGGAAATCCCTAGACAAATTGAGTCATGCATAATAGCCTTTGCGTGTGAACGCGATGATATGGGCTGGATGCATGTCACATCACAGGCAGAAGCCTTCACGTCATCTGAAAGTGACAGATAAGACTCGAAGCGCGGCTATTAAAAGGGTCATAATACTCTGCACCATTGAATAAGCTTTACAAAATAGGATACGAGTTGGGTTTTTTTTTCTTTCGCAAGAGAAAGCCTCAACATGATCTATACCTTTTCAGAAGAGGAATTTGGCGTCGCTAGAGAAGTGGGGGGGGGGGGGGTGTAAGGGTTGGACACCCCCACTTAAAACAATCTGTCGGCAAATTCGAACAGTTTTAACATGATAAACACTTCTTTCGAAAAATAAACTCAAGGGCAATTTCAAAGGCCTATTGTACTGCCCATAGAAAGCAGATTCGGATTACGTAATACGCCATTGTAATGTTCGCACATTTCTAAAGGTGACAGACAGGGCTATTGAAATTGCCTTGAGTTGATTTTTCGAAAATAGTTTTTTTTTCGTGTTTTTTATAAGCTGTCGGAAAATCTCAAAAATTTGACAAATCACTTTTCTATTTTTTCTTTCACCATCTTCTCCTCCCACCCCCCCCCCCATTTCTTTGGTTGCTTGTCAGAAAATCTCAAAAATTTGACAAATCCCTTTTCTATTTTCTCTTTCTCCATCTTCTCCCCCCCCCCCCTCCATTTCTTTGGTTGCTTGTTTGTTGGGAAACGTTCAGCTACCATGATCTCATATCCCCATTTAAAACATTTAAAATGGTCTAGCGACGCCCCTAACGCTGTAAAATAAAAATCCCATCCTTAGCAAAATGATAGTATCGAGAAAACACTGAGGCCAATATCTTAACCGATATGGTTGTGTCTTTGCTATAGCAACGACACAACCATAATGATAGGCTATTGACAAGACTACAGGCAATCGTGATCACTATTTATATCGCAGTTACCGACAAATTAATACAGACTTAGTCTTACTTTTGAGGCTTTTTTTTTTTAACCTGTCGGATATTAAAAGAGCAAATTCGTGTATGGAATTTTTCATATACAAAAAAAATAAATAAATAATAAAATAAAAAATATCCCATTCCTATTTTTTTTCATTGCTTGTTTCTAAACCTTTATACGAAATCGTCTACTTAAACGTTAAGAATTTGATATGAACGATGTGTAACAAAATATGATAAGTGACCCTTTGACCCAAATTATCACCAGTGATCTTCTCCGCATGATTTGGTACAAGTCAGTAGGCGACATTTCTTTATCGCTTCAGACCGGACACATCTTCTCCTACTGATGAAGGAAAGGCACGATGATTGACAGCTCCTCATATGTCCATTCACGAAAGGGATATGTTATTACGAGGTAGAAGAATACATGAACTTGATTGATGAAACTAAGGTTTCAAGTTAGAAAAGTACGTCAGGGCCATCGATCTATTGGGGAGGGGGGGGGGGGGTATTTGTAAATAAGCGCTCCGGGAGGATACACAGTATTAATTCCAAACTTATCGGGGGGGGGGGGGGGCTGCCCCTGAGGTGCAATCTAGAGAGGTGCAGGAAATAGATTCCTGGTACGAGGAAACCATTATGTAAGGCATGTAATAGTGTTTATTGCACACACAAAAAATAACCCCGATATCACCATAACTTATAATAGAATTACAGGCTTGGGAATCACATAAGTCTCAATCAGACATATCAGAATTGTTTATAAATATGTGATAGACCGTTATAAAACGGGTTCAAGAATGTAGCCATCCTGATTGGTCAAATAACACCACGTGACCGTGCAAAAAAAAAGTGATAACGCACGGCGAGGGGACTAACGCACGGCTAATCCGGATCAAACACTAAGATTGTAAGAAAACACTAAGACTGTAGACCCGTTTTATAAAACTTTTAATACATGGTTGTGAGGTCGTGCATTAGTGCGATCCAGCAACACGCACGTTTTTATCGTGATGTCTAACACACTCGGCTACGCCTCGTGCGTTAGTACACCACGATAAAAACCTTTGTGTTGCCAGATCGCACTAACGCACTCCCAACCATGTATTAATAGTATATTGTGACATCAGTCACTTTCGTAGTCTCACTCCATCGTCCCCTTACCATGCTAACCCGTTCTCTTTTTCCTCTTTCTCTTCTTCACTTGCTAACTCCTTCTCTTTTTCCTCTTTCTCTTCTTCACTTGTGCTCAAGCTATCTTACATTATCATTCTAAATACAAAGAAAAATCTTTGAGAAATTGTTACTGAGATGTGATTCACAAAGAAAATAATTCCCTCAGCTTCTTTCCAGGTACGGTTAGCGTGGGTTGAAAGAAATATACTTACAGCTGACAATTTTAGTCATCGTTAAACTACACTTGCTTATATTATACTCCAGATACCTGCCGTGTTTCGTTTGGACTAAAGTTTGAAGGTGAATGAAGACAAGCAAGTTTGTCAGAAAGGTTATGTGTTGCATCAGAAGTTAGTTTCTTTGCTTACTATAACCTGTTATATACATGCCTATTTTTGTGACCACCCTCAACATTATGTTCTATGTCCATGACAGGCCAGGTTGCTAATATTTATAGATGTAGGGGCGCCAAACCATTTTCAGGATGTCGGGGGGGGGGGGGGGGATGGGCTCATCGAGGCCAAGGATACATTTTCTATGGAAAATTGTTATAGTGTAACAAATTAGAGAAACTGCTAAAGTGTCTCCGTGATGCAAAGCCCTCTCAGATCATATGTACCTGGAAAAAAATAAGACAGTCATTATTGCCTAAAATTCGCAGTCTGGAAATATTGAATTATTAGTATCCCTGGCATCTGATACTTCACCCTTCCTTTCTGAACAAAAGATTTTACATTGTCTGAAAGAAGCAATGAAGAACACAGAGAAAATGTTGTTTAAAAATGCAAATAGTTGTTTACAATATGAACTGAACAACCCGTTGTACGGTTCATATTGTAAACAATTTGTTTAGATATTAAACATGCAGGTTGTATAGGTTTTAAACAACCTTTTAAACAGCGTTTTTACTGTGAAGGGTTCTTTACATATACCATTAAGCTGTAAGTAAACTGAACTGCATTAACAAACATACTCAAAGCCCTTTGATTCATTATCGACAATGTTAATCAAGTTTGCCAATGATAATTCCTCAAGTATATAGAAAACTGGATTTATGGTTACCATCAGAAAACATCATTATTTTTTTTTATTAGGTAAAATTAAGACAAAGTATATATTTGCACGGGATTAAAACGAAAAGACAAGATATAGGGCACACAGGGGAATCAATCTGAGGAAATATAAATCTATGCATGCTGTTTTAAAAGCACATGACCTGCACTGCAATGTTTCTGTTTGAAGCTTGTTTTCTTAATGAGTTCCCGCTTTGTTTCGAAACGCGTCACTTTTCATGATTCACACGATAAGCATTTTCACTGGAACATGCACAGGATGAAAAAGAAATCAAACGATCCTTTTTACACATTTCAGTATACATATTTTAGTAATTCATATTCTCAATTAACTATATTAACATGGTTGAATAAACCTGTACGAATATTACAAAAGAACTCTTTAAATGTACCTATTATCTCATACTCTAAATGACCAATGTTTGCTTAAATTTACTATAACTTAACCCACTAAAACAAATATTAAATTGATTGAATTAGACATAGCCTTAACCACCATGACCAATATTCTTAAAAGCGGAATAGGCTTAACATGGATTAAAGTTAGTACACCTTTATGAAAACCGGGCGGCCATATTGTTGATTTTTTTTTAGTAGCATTTAATCATTTGCCAATGTTCCTTCCTTAGCCAGTTAATATCTAATTCAAACAAATACAAACATATAACATAACCAGTCATGCCATCGGATTAACATTACATGTGTAGAGTAAGTCGTAAAGAGATTAACAATGTTAAAGACTTTAATATTGAATGCTCGTTATAGTTGCCCCTTTTAGAGGTCCCTGATAATTATTGATTCACAAAGTGGGCCAAACTGGCAGTTTATCAGATCTATATCGGGGAACCAACGTATTAATACATGTAAGCGATAAAAAGACATTGAAATGAATAATTACAATATGAGTTCGGTTACGGTAAAATGCTTTACCCGATTAAGTACTAGTACATAAGTCACTATGAAACTTTTTAAACATGTTAAAAAGGCTCTCATAAACTAATCCTTTAGTGGCAAATATATTATTCACAAAATGTTTTGGTACAGTCTTTACGCAGATATCATTAAAGTTCTTGTTTTCACATATATCTGTATATTTAACTGGGGAAGGCTATGTTTTTCAAGGAGGTAGGGTGGTAAATACATGTACCTGACATTAGAGACAAATGAAGGATTTTATTTAAATTAGGGATCATGATGACCTAAAAAAAAGGAGAAGAAGGTTTCTCACAAACATTTTTCTACAAATTGGTAAAAATGTGGAAGATAATGATTACATGCATGGGCTCTATACTATGCATAATGTGAGAAAGAAAAAAACTTACCAATATGTACATGCATATTAAGGTTCCAAGACATATATACACAACTTTAAGAGATGCCATACTCTCGATTCCAAGTTCGTGAGTGCTGGAGTAATGTTCTGCAAGTTCGGTCCCAGACACTCCTCTCCTTTCCTTTCTCCTCTCCGCGAAAACCCGAGATCTTCAACGAAACTGGAACATAACACTGCTCAGCACCAAATTGTTTAATTCCAGTTATTCCCTCACAGATTCAGGAAAAATTGTACTTCCTCTGGACACATATGATGAAGATTGTGAACAATTTTTCATAGCATATATAAACTCTAACTCGTGCGTATAGGCATGATAGGCCTGACGATTAAAAAATAATAGTTTGGTTTGCCAAGTTTTTCTGACTGACCGCTGCCGCGTTCTGGCTCGAGCTGTATATATTTATAATTTAAGCTCAGTCTCGGTATGGGCTGTCTGTGCGTGTCGAGGGCGGATTAATGAACGCTTAGAGTTGATTGTTCTTCTCTGATTTATCTGTCGAAATCCAGCGATTATAAAACGATGGCTGAATGTCCTGTTTGAAACCAAAGCGCAAACTATCTATCAATACATTCGGTGTGTTCGGTGACAAAAAGAGGTCAAACATGATCAATAGGCGTGAATGGTGCACAGTAATAACCAAAGACAAGAGGGGTTTTACGAAAGGGAGAAAAGGACGGGGGAGGGGGTGGGGGAGAGACCAAGAATGATTAGCAAAATAAATTCAGGTAAATGGAATAATATTCAAAATTCTTGAAATATACTGTGTGCACATGTACATTTTTGTTATATTTTCTGTGAAAAAAATATATTCCAGTACGAGAGAGGAAGCCTTGAACACCTAGCTTCTCTGACCCCCCCCCCCTCTCTCTCTCTCCCTCTCTTTGTATATTCAATTCGTCAAAACTTTCGCTTTGTATCGGCGTATTCATCTCTTTATGGGGGGGGGGTACATCACTGCTCTGCATCTTTTTATCTCTGTTTTTTTCCCACTCTATAACAGTTTTCGAACAAATGGAAATAAAAGTCAAGCGTTTTCGAACTATGACCGCATTCCAGATTCCCCCCCCCCCCCCAAAAAAAAAGTCATCATTTCAAAACAGCGGATTGAGAACAGGTGAAGAGAGTCCCGGCGTAATCATGTTAACTTGGCAAAATAGTTTGTTTCATGATTTTGCAGCACCTGCTGCAGAAACACTCGCTATCTATCAAAAATGAAAGATGAAAAATACAGGTAAAAGAAAATCTGGCAATTCGGCCTTTACAGGTCATATTTGCAATCATGCAACCCAGAGACCCCCCCCCCCCCCCTGAAAAAAAGAAGAAGAAGAAGAAAGCATACGGGAAAATATCAAAGAAACGGTAAATAGAGGGGATCCTCCATGACGGGAAGTAGTGGAATGTACTTGAATTCAAATTCAAATTCATTTATTGATTCAAAATCCAAAAATACAGGATAATTCTCAATTTTCAAGAATTTCAGAGAACCCCGCATGCTGTAGAGCCACTGCAAATTGTAGGGGGGGGGGGGGCTTCAGACGAGGAAGGGGGCAAACATCGGATCCGCCCTATTTTGGATAAGCCATTGGATCTTGCCAAGAACATGGCGAAACGAGTATTCATTGGTACATGGTATACAATCTTAGCTGCTACCCAAACTTATTTGCTAAGTTGTCTTTCAATAAAAAAGAAAACAAATATCGATAAAGCCGGGCCTATTTATGTGAACACGTTCAATATTTGACAGGATTATACGTTTTTCATGTCATCTCTTTCATTGTGTATCATATGATAGTTCGCTATTATTTTCTATCGCAGACATTTTGTAATACCCCTTTTAATCAAAATCGGAAATTTGACTTGTTAAATTGTTACGTTGAGGATTTTAAATAAATGAGTTACAAACAGATATTATGTACCAGTATAGCTACGGGGGCACGAAATAAATAAGAAAGAGAAAGGGGAATAGATTTGTCCTCTCGCATTTCATTCACCTAATATTTGCCCCCTCCCCCCCCCCCCTCCCCCCTCCCCTCATGACACCAGTCACTCCCTCAATGGTTGGACCCTGGCTACGCCACTGCTACGTATACAACCTGTGACTTAAACACCACTGACTCTGTTTCATCTTATAATATAGAACTCCTTCAAAGTCATGCATGCTGGAGGAAGGAAGCGGGCGTCTGAATAAGAAACAGAAAATCCCAGTAATGCACACTTCGATTGTTCTCAGGGTATTTCTCTGGAAATATTATGACTCAAGCTGATGAAATGGTGTGAGGGCCGAAACAGAGTCTTATCGTACCCCGAGAAGAAGTCATAAGTCTGGATGATTCTCAATGATTTAATAATATGATTTTTATGAGACAACGGTCGTTAGATCAAAAGGTCAAGTTCCGAAGGTTAGATAAATCAGATCTAAACATGAGTTACACACGGAAAGTCATCTCTCTCTTTTTCTCCCTCTCTCTCAAGTCGCATGCGGAGAGGATGGGGGTGGGGTCTCTGAAATATGATTAATTCTATTTCGCGCTAATTAGGTGTGACACCTCAACCAGAAATATTTTACTTTAGAGATGTCTAACAAGCTGAATATAATTCGAGAAATGCAGAAAGGTATACGGGCAGCACTTTTCATGATTATTTAAGCCTTTTCATTCATTAAAAAAAAACACAACACTTTCTAGTTGTCTTTTAGATTGAACCCATCGGTTGGCTTGACAAGCGACAATGTAATGATAGTATGGGAAGTATGGACAGTATGGAAACCTTACATATTTATATACCACAATGTTTCATTAAATAAGTTATTTATCTATAGCTTTAGGTACATGGTTATTTTAGTTATGTGCGTATAGCTAAACGTATGGTTGTATTTCAAGAGAGCCAGAGAGAGAGAGAGAGAAAGAGAGAGAGAGAGAGAGAGAGAAAGAGGAAAGAGAGAAGAAGGAGACAGGGGAAAGACGGGGAAAAGAGAGATGTGACAGAGAACAGACGAGAAGAGAAAATGAGAGAAGGAGAAAGAGAGAGAGAGAGAGAGAGAGAGAGAGAGAGATACAGAGAGTATAACATAAGAGAAGAGCAGGGGATATTGAGAGGGGGAGAAGAAATAGAGAGAGGAGAGATGGAAAGAGAGAGAGAGAAAGGGAGAAATACGAGGGAGGATAGAGGGAGAGAGAGAGAGAGAGAGAGAGAGAGACTGCCGGGTTATATGTGTGGGTGAGAGGTACGAGTCATGGGTGAATAAGAAGGGCCTGGATTCAAGTAACATGACTCACCACCCGTGGGGTTTCCCGAGCTATTTCCTCCACTGGTAATCATGGTCCTGATGTAGCCTGTCCTCCAGGTCGTATAATTTTTAATTTAACATCACCAAACACTTTGACTATACGAACACTTGATCCATTTAATCAAAGACACGTTTGTCGAGGTGCCGTGGTCTAGATAATAATTTATCGGACTATCAAGCACGCGGTGTACGAGGTACGAATCATTGTCCCACGGCAAGACCCTAATTTACATTTGCCACTCTATACCCAAGTGAAGTAAATGTGTATACCCGGAAGATATTCCTTGGATGCTTGAGCGTCCTATCATGATGCCCAAGTCACACCGCTAAACCGATTCCAAACCGACCCATATTTGTACATTCGGCGTGATGTAATTTTTTGTTCGGTGTGTTGTCGGTCTTGTTTGTGTGACTGAGACATAAATAATGGGGCCCGTTGCACAAAACTTGCTATATACATCATGGTTTTGTTTATGACTCGACATAAGTTTTCATTTTGTTTCAATATATTTATTCGTGGGTTATCACATTAGGCCAATTAAAACTGAAACCTTTCAAAAGCTCCATAAAACTAAAATGTCATTTGAAGTGAATATCAACGGAAACTGTATTGAATATTTACACATTACAGAGCAGAGGAAAATTAAAGCAAGACGTTACTTCGACTTTGTGTCAAAGGTTTTGTCATACATTGCAAACCTAGTATCTGTACTCTTGCTTCCAAATGCTATCAACTTTTTTTCTGCTTCAAGCTTTTATGGTCTGTTTTGTTATAAGCATTGTGTGAACGTACTGGCCCATCCTTATTTAACACATACTTACAAAGTCAAGGATGTTATTTGTAATACTGTTTTCATCGTAAATAATGGTACCAAGTTGAGTAGAAAATTCATCCATTATTCGTGGCCTATTTTGCTCGAAATTTCGTCACACCTGCCCATGGCCAACCACGCTCTACGGGGGTATTATGTCCTTATGCATTCTTTTTTTTTTTTTCCTTGTCCTCTCCTGGAAGAACACCATTAAAAAGCAATTGTTGGAACCGCAATTGTTGCTTTTCCAAGCGGTATATTTTTGGAAGAATAATTCTATTATCGTGATCATCATCCCCTGGGGACTGTATTTAGAAAACGATTTGCTTCTATTTTTCTATTTTCAAAAGAAATGAATTGACTAGGGAGGATGAGGGATGAATAGATCGTAGTTATTTTTATCATATTCAATCAAGTAAGGCCCAAATATCATATTCCCTGCATGTCAATGGTATTTCTGCTTTGAAGTTGTTGGCTTTAAAGCACAATATAGAAAAGTCACAGTCACAATACACATCCAAAACGGTTAAGATGTATATTTGATATGATAAACCAAAAACGTTAATTAAATTTTTGATTAACTTTATTTTAATGAACTAATATGATTTGATTTGAATATACAAATATAGTAGCATAGTGTGTGTACGTGTGTGTGTGTGTGGGGGGGGGGGGCACCATCTTACGAGGTGGATGCGAGACATCAGGGAGCGATCGAGGGAGGGGCAAGGGGTCATATGCTTTCTCCACCTTGTCCCCTTTCCCATCTCTCTTTCTTTTCTTTAATATTTCACTTTCCCTTTTCCAAGCTTTCCATTTTAATAAAGGGAAGCGCATGCCCCCTTTGATAGCTTCGACACTGGAGGGAGGGACAGCACAAATTGCTTGTATATTTGTATATTGCTTGTATAACGACACTTCTGAACAAATGTGTGGATTATTTCAAATAGTAGCTATAATCATATTCTATGGCATATTAGAATAGCCTAAAGTTTATCCTCTTAAATGCTTTCAAAATTTTATGTGAAATTTTAAGCTCTGTAATTACTGAAATGAAGAGTGATCAAAATTTGACCAAGACTTTCCGAGTTTGTAGTGGTAGCCTACCACTCATGATAAACAAAACAGCGCGTAGGATGTCTTTCCTGTCAGCGGGTAGGTTAATTGTCCGATCAAACGGAAGGAGGGTATGATTAAGCCTAAGTTTTTAGGAAGGAATGGGGGATATCATGGTTAAATACCGATATCAAAGTACTTTCTCTTCACCTGTTCCTTCCGTTACGCGCTGTACCATTTTTGACCCCTTAAAAATGATCATATTTCGCATTGCCTCTGTCAGCTTTTTATTTTGACGGTGTACGTTACTGCAGTATTTATATCAACATTGTTTTCACTGTAGCGCGTAACCATGGCAACAGTTTCGGATTCTCTTCCTTCTCAATGGGTGGGGATGATGGGTGCAAGAAATACCAAGGGGTGATGTACGCTTACATGTCGTTTTTCCGTAGGTTCGTTACTCCGAAGGTTCATAATTCCGAAGATTCATAATTCAAAAAGAATGAAATAGGGTTCATAATTCCGAAGCTTCATAAGCTCCAAAAATGTAACCTAGCCCTACATCAATTTTCGGAATTACGAACCTTCGGAATAATGAACCCTATTTCATTTTCGGAATTCGCTGTAATGCCGTGAGCTCTGAAATATGGCACTCGAAAGAGAGTGTAGAAGATATAAAAATACAGAAAGAGAGAGAAACAGAGAGAGAGAGAGAGAGAGAGAGAGAGAGAGAGAGAGAGAGAAATAGAGAAAGAGATGGGGGGGGGTGTGAGGGGGGGGGGGTCATGAACCTTCCATTACTTCAGCTACTAGTAGTTGTCCTTGGTACTCGGGATTAGTTCATTACACTTTCATTACACTTATTCACTATTTGCGGTATTGAGAACTGAAACTACTAGTTATCACCTAAAGCAATTACAACTGTAATCAAAAAGATCTAATGGCCATAACAGCATATATATGCACAGACAG